>JBBDHG010000019.1:4202500-4545000 GCA_037951165.1 Lophius americanus
GTGTGTATCTCCTGTTAGAGTAAATTCTCCTACACGTGGCGAACACATCACACCAGTTTTACTCCTCTTCCCAGTTTATTTGAGCCCATACAGGGGTCAAAGGTCACAGGAATAGCACCAATGGATGATGCACTCGTTATCAGTAGAGGAAGAGGTGAGATGTGTGACGGTCTCTTAGCAGAGTATCCCAAAACATTATTTAAGGACTTTACTTTTTTGTACAAGCGCGGTCCAAGGAACATCCATCAGATTTTGATGCTGGTCTGAATGACATTCATCCCAATTTGTTTTCCTAATTTATAGGGCTCGGGCAGTTTGGAGCTGGTTCAACCTTCTAAGAACAAGTTTAATTCCAAATGAAGATATCTCAAATCCCCCTCAATTCAAGAAACCTACCTGAGATATCTGGAATCGTTTTGACCGGTTAGGATGACGTCATAATTGTCTTCAACCCACTGGAGTCTGAAGTCCACATTTTCAGCTAAAGCGGAAGGTAAAAGCTAAAACCTGATTCCTGCCATTGGAATAATGGCTCGAACAATCACAGGACTAGTTAGAACAATTGATACTGTGTTCCAGGATGATGTCCATTCAATTATAATGCACTTTACATTTGGATCAAATCTCAAAGGGACATTACGACCTCAAGTCTAGTTCAGCTGAGGGAACCTAAGAAAGCCGATATAAGATCATCGGAGCGGTAATATATCATAATATTAACATTCATAGCAAATCAGAAAAATTAATTTCCACAAACTTAGTTTGCAAGGTCAGCAACCTCAAAGATCATGTGGTCTTCATCATGTGGTCTTCATCATGTGGTAATCTGTGTGTGCTGCTGTATGTTCCCCTCCCCCTCTCTGAGTTTGAGATAGACAGATAGATGGATGGATGGATAGACAGACAGACAGACACACACACACACACACACACACACACACACACACACACAGAGGTTGCAGGCTTAACTCAATTGAGCAGGTTACTCTTCCTCCGCACTGATGCGTCTTAAGCCTGTCGCTGGCGTCCCTGTTTGACGATCCGTCACATTGTTCCATAATTTAATAGTCATGATTGTTTTTTTTAATCACAATTACGAATGCATCTTCCTGGAAAAACAAATGCATCGCCCCTAACAAACGCCAAACCAACTAAATGAACCCACAAGCAAATCGAGAACTGATTGAGACAGAAAGATTTAAAACATGTTATGTTGACAGTAACCAACTTCAGTTCTGTCACGTGATATTTTGAGCTTTTCACCCACATGCACTACATAAACAGACACACTTCTCATCTCTGTGACCAATGTCAAATAAAGAAAATCCATCTCACATTTGATTTACACAGGGTTGAGTCGATCCAAACCGAAAAAAAAAGGAATTCCCGCACACTGTCTAAATGATGATCGATGCTTTGTTCGCTCCAAACACAACACAGATTTTTCACATAGTGTTCTCCAAGCCGCACAAAGAGACGTGAATAACATTAAGTTCCTGTTATTCACGTCAACCGCTCGACACCGTGATGTAGAAGCCACTCAGCATTGAGATTCCCCGAATGTCACATGACCAGACGTCAGAAAATGCACCTCGCGTTTGGTGTGAATGCGGCATTAAACTTATTTATGAAGTTAGTTAATAGAATAATCCTCCAGCAGACTGCGGGATATTCCTTTTGCCAAAAAAAAAAAGAAATATGTTGTGTTGTGTTCAGGGTTTGTCGTGACATAGAGATATTTGAGCACTAAATTTCAAAGTGCCTGTAGCGAGCGCTTGGTGCTCATTTGGAAGGTTACATCAGCTCGTTCGGACTGCTTAAAATGACATCATCCGTCTTCAGAGACATGTGCTTTGAGATTTTGGATTAGCTCATGTCCCCTCAGCTAGCAGAGAGGGATGGGATCTATGTGATACAGCAGCCGGCCACAAATGGGAGACGGTTCCACTCTTTTTGGAACCATCCTGTCGACCTCATTTATTTACAGCTCAGCAATATGAAAATGAATACCGAAAAGATAGAAGGCATTTAGACACATGGATAGAGCAGCAGGGGCAGAAAGACGGTCGACAGAGAAAGAAAACGCCAACAGAGAAAAATCAAAATGAGAAAGAAAGACAAGCACAGAGATAAAATGAGAGAAAAGAAAGAACAGGGAGGTCATTGTGTTTGATGAGTTGTTCTCAGTGAGAGGGAGCACACACCGCTGTGGAGACACTTCACGCACAAACAACACACGCACACACACACACGTACACACTCCCATACACACGGACCCACACAGAGACACAAACACACACACAATCACTCAGACACACACACATACATATCTTTACAGACACACAGACACACGGATACACACACAGAGAAACAAACACACAAACATACACAGACAATACACACACACACATACACATCCTTACAGACACGCGGACACACAAACATACACAGACAATACTCACACACACACACATACACATCCTTACAGACACGCGGACACACGGATACACACACAGAGAAACAAACACACAAACATACACAGACACTTCACACACACACACACACACACACATACGCACACAAACACTCACACACACAGACACACACAGAGACACAAACACACAAGTACATACACACACAGACACTTCACGCACTCACATATACACACACAAACACTCAAAGACACACATGAACACACACACAAAGAGAATCAAAATGCAACTGAAGACGTCAGCAAATCTATGAGGGAGTAATACGTCCACACTGACAGAAAAAAAGGAAGGAGAAAAAAAGAGACTGAGATCAAAGTCTTAATATAGAAATAACACGTTGAAAAAAAGGTCATTTGAAAAATGTTTAGACTTTCTCATTGGAGGGGAAATGAGGAACATGGAGCATCTTGTCTGCAGCTTTATTTCAATAATAATATAAGTTTGACAAATAATCAAATAAATATTCAATATTTTGGAAAATAAACAAGACATGATCATAAGTATTAGAACTTGGAAAATGCTTTTGGGTTGGGAGAACTGGGTTTGTTCTCGATTCTGACTTTATTCTTCATGGTTAAATTCCGACTTTATTTTCGTAAAATGACGACTTTTTTCTTTAGCAAGATTACGACTTTTTTCTCAAAACATTATGACTTTTTTAATGATAAAGTACGACTTAATTCTCATTAAATTACAACTTTAATCTTGCTAAGTAAATTTATTTCCTTGTAAAATTTCGACTTTATTTGCTTAAAATTTCCACTTTATTCCTCGTAATATTTAGATGTTTTTTTTTTTATTTTTCAGGGTGGCTATAATAATCCTTTTAAGGAATCTGACATTCTGACTTTCATTGCAAAATGAAAGTTCCTCTAAAGCGACTAAACCTGCATTAGTCAGATGCTGTGAGAAACCTTTAGCAGCATGTAGCTAGTTAGCAGGATTGCTAGGCTAAGACTCCAGTCAGCTCTCATCTGTAATAAGCTGCTGCTGATTGTACCAACAGTCTAAACATTCTTTGACTCCTACACTGTAAAAAGTATTCACTGGTAACACACAATTAAATTCAGAATTATTGAGTTGAAAATTTAAGTTTTATATGATATAATTGTGTCACCTGTGAAAGTTTTTTTTATGTACATCACCCAAATTTTTTTTATAGTGTATAATATTTGTCTTAAAACGCTGCAGGAATAAAAATAATGTCAGATCTGTGCAGCAATGATGAACATATATTAATTTTCTGTTTTATATTTTAGGGCAAAACCATGAAAAAAAACTCTTTCTTTTACAGTCAAGCACTGTAAAAAGAAAAAAGTTGATTTACTAAAATAAATGACTTCAAATAGTAACCTTAATTAAATTAAGTATTTTGAGTCCAACATATCAATTTAAAGTTTAAATACTCAATTTAATTGAGTGTTACCAGTTGAAGTATTTTTTTCAGTTCATCCAACAATTCTCTTTTCACAGTGTACGATACATCGCAGGTGAAACTCCAGTCCTGTTCATGGGCTCAAGTCAGCAGCTGCTGCCTCTAATGTGACAGCGGAGGTCCGTGAAACAGTCCAGTTACATTTTTGCCTTAATTATAAACAGGTTGAAAAATTTGACACCGGCCCAGGAGTACAGGCCATTACTCACGGTGCATTATAAAAATATAAATATACTCTACTCACATCGAGGGTTTCTAAAAGTTACATTTAAGACATTTTGAGAACGTTTATATATATATATAGATATGTGTGTATAGTCCTATAGTGTTATATACTCCTATCTTCTATAACATATATTTTATAAAATAATTTAATGTTTGTAAGGCAAACGTGATTTGTCTTCCGTTAAGAACGTTGAACGTTGTCGCTCTAGGCATGCCAACATGTAGAGAGGCGGGGGTGCTCTACATACAATACATAAAAGACTTCAACCAGAGAAGAGCCACGTAAACTAATTTGTCCAATCAGCACATCGGTCTCGTTGTCTGGGCATATAGAGGGTAGTACCGTTAATCATGTGACATTTGGAAACAAGGCAAGAGCATGTTACATTTACTGTTATTTGATCCAAATGTAAAGTGCATTATAAATTAAATGTATTATTATTATTACTATTATTATTATAAGACTCATTAAATACAGATATTGTGGACATCTTTAAGATTAATCATGATCAAAATGCATCATGCTTTCCACTCCTATACCACATCTCGGTTAGTACCAAAAGAGCATTGAAGTTTAGACATAGATGTATAGATGATGACATCATAATGACATCATCAGGGTGATTTTCACCAAGCAACTCTAGAGGCCATGGAAATAAAGTGTCTTCACCGGATGAGTCCTGCTAACCAGGACATATGAATTGAATTTAAGTGCTCCCAGTCACCTTAACCTTAAAATCGAGTCTGAAATCTTTGGAGAAGTGAGTACCAGAAGTAAATAAATATTCATTTTCCAAGAATGTCATCACCTTCAGAGGAAGTTAGAAGAGCATAATCTGCATTTCATGAGGAGAGACGGCACCTTCCCAAAGTAGGAGGTAGTAGCCTTTGTGCACTGGATTGACTTCAAACATTCACACGCACACGCACACACGCACGCACGCACGCACGCACGCACGCACGCACGCACGCACGCACGCACGCACGCACACACACACAAACACACACACACACACACACAGACAAACACACACACACACACACACACACAGACGCACACACACACACACACACACACACACACACACACACACACACACACACACACACACACACACACACACACACACACACACACACAGTCTTCTGTCAGCAGCCATTCATGCCTGTCCCTTCTGTTTAGCTGTGTCTGTCCATACCTAATTTGTCCCTGTTGTATAATTGATGCTGCAGCTTTGTGAACAGACCAACTATGGCAACTCAAACCCTCACGCACACACTTACGCACACATGCACACACAAGTATACAGTCTCTCACAAGTACTAAGACTGTGGGTAGATGTGTCATGACAATTTTTGTCAGATTTTACAAACTAATGTTGCATATTATTTAAATGTAGAATCTAAAATCTATGATCTCACCTACTATGGTCATGTGGCAACATTCCCCTAGCTCACAGTACAAAAAGAACTTTTGAAAATGCCATAAAATAAGATAATATCCTTTTTCATCACTTTCATATATCTTTTTGAACATTCAAAATATATGCTAATGTTAAATACACCTGAAGAATGAGCCGTTCAAAATTATACCTATACATCCTGCACAAAGAGACTCTTTTGTGAGCTTCCTGTTGAAGCAATCCAATAAATCAAAAACAGTCAAAGGAAATGCTGCAAAAGATCAATTGATGGACCAAATGGACATAATTACCGAAAGAGGCCTCAGTAAAATAAATGAAGTTATCTATCCGTCTGTCCGTCCATCCATCAATCCATCCATCTATGCATCCAGCCAGCCAGCAATTCCAGTGCAAGGCTTGACTTAGACACTCACACACAATCTGGTGTACATAGCTTAAACCAGTTTGATTTTATGTACATTAATGGAACGGAAATACAATGACTTTCAACTAGTCTTATGCTACGCGCTGCGGAAATACTCAATCAAATATATTTCCAAAAACAATCCAATTCTTCCTTCATTTCCTATTTCATTCATTTCTAAAATTGCCAGATGCAAGCAGCCTGGTACAAACCCTGACCGGATGAAATGTAAGGACCGCTGTAAGGAATGAAATGTAAGGACCGCTATGAGGAATGAAATGTAAGGACCGCTCTAGTGCTGCTTGCAGCTTTAATACGTTCTACAGCCCTTTTTGTTTTATAGGACAACACTCTCTAACACCCGGCTTTAGCTGATTGTTAGAGAGCAGAGAAAGAATTTTGCAACACTATCGTCTTGTATAATTGCAGGTGACAAATAAAGGCTCCTATTCTTTTCTATTTACTACCAATCCACCCAAGCAATCCAATAATCTCTCATAAAGTAACATTTCCCAACGGTGAAGATGCGTCTGAGGTGCTGTCTGAAAATATCTGTAAGTAGAGTAAATGTGAGTTCAGTACGCATCGGTGCAAAAACCGGAAGTTAGTGTTTGCTTGTGGTTTCACATAGATGGAGATAAAGATCGGTTTCTGGAAGAGCAGAGGAGCGAGAGAAAAGATGGAGGGGAGCGATGTGCATTAACCTCTAACTGACTCATGGCAGGATTGATGACATGTATGAGGGAAGAGGAGGAGGACGAGGAAGAGGACGAGGAAGAGGAGGAGGAGGAGGAGTAGAAGGAGACTGCGGAAATCGGGGAGAACGTATTGGTAAAGGCACTTTCCCCCAGAAATGCTGAAAATGCATAAAATCATACATGCATATACTTGTGTATGTAATTATACCTAACGTCCACTGGAATATTCTTCCCTTGCAGACAACAAAATACAACTATCCAAACTTCCTCTTTACTTTCCTGTAGCCGTAGTTCTATTGCAGGAAACGAAAACATCAGGTATTTTTGTTGAAGCTATGTTCATTAGGCACCAACAGATTGATGTCCATGTTGTCTGGTGTAGGTTTAGGTCAGCATATATTCAGCTGCCTGAGACCTACCTGGTGATGCTGCAGAAATCTATGCTAAAAGATAAACTTAAAACTTAGGTGGAAGAAATTGAACCCATTGAAAACTGTTTTGCCTCTCGGCTTCCTGAAACTGCATGCCCTCGCACAACAATGATGTCATCGACAAGGACTTATCGATGACCTTGGCATCGAGGACGGCCATGGGGCTCAAGCATCCAGATTGATAGTCCGTGCTGCTGCTCGGGGCAGAGATCCTTCCATCACAAAGTCCCCGAAGAACCAAAGATTTTCTAATAGACTAACTATGAGCCACATTCTTAGTCTTTGGGCAGAAGCACCCATCTGACTCCTAATCTAATCTCTCAAACTTCCAGTCAACCCAGAAGAAACGCAGTTCTGTGTGTGCATCCTGTATCTATTTGACGGCGAGTGCACGTAAGCACACCCACCCACACACACACACACACACACATGTGCACACACACATGGTGAGGAGGGGATAAATCGGACTTACAAACAACCTGAGCCTGGAAGGATGCCCACATCTGCTCCACTCTGGCAGGGATGGTTGAGCAGCAAGTGAGGAGAATTTTGATGGAGTCTGATGCTGGCAATAATCTGCATTTTCATGATACAACGACTAAGCATTATGTTGTCTTCCGTTGTTATTTATGGGAACAATTATTATAGGAAAAAAACTGACCCGCTCACAAAAATATGAGACAGCCTGTATCATGGCCTGTTCTCAGTCTTTTGCCAGTGCTCCTGTAGATCGGCTTGAACAACTTGCCTGTCTGTAAAAAAACACTGGTCTCTGGGTTATCTAACACACACACACACACACACGCACACACACACACACATTGTATCATATTGTCCTTCCCTCAGAACTAACTCAAAACATACGGGCGGCATTAGTTGACTATTACCTTCACTTTAAGGGTTACATAAGGGCTGTTTGGCCTTCTTAAACAGCACACTGCAGAACTGCAGACAGCCCTTCACCGAAGCCCTTGAAAACAACACATGACACATATG
Source organism: Lophius americanus (assembly GCA_037951165.1). NCBI lineage: Eukaryota > Metazoa > Chordata > Actinopteri > Lophiiformes > Lophiidae > Lophius > Lophius americanus. The sequence continues at coordinate 4,210,605 of JBBDHG010000019.1, forward strand.
GGAAAATGTACAAATTGACAAAGGCTGATTGTTTATTAACATGTCTACATCTGTGCTCACAAAACAGCTGGATGCGTCTGTGAAGCAACGCCCAAATCTTAGAAACAAAACAAAAACTGTCTGGTGACGGATATAGAAAGTAAAGAAGGGATTTCCATTCCACGTTCAACTTTGAGGAGGGAATGATACAAACTTTAGGATCTTCTCGAAGTTCAAACCGAGTTGCATCGGATGAAGCAAACGCAAGCCTTGGACACGGGAGACTAAGACACGCATCCCTCGGTGGCGTCAAATTGAAATGCAGAGCGTGTGCACTTCCTTGTATTGCCAACTTTGTAAATGCGAAATGTTAATGTAAATAAAACATCCTAGAAGTAGCAGCACCCCAACAATAAACATGAAAGACACTTAGGTTCAATCTTTATATTTAGACTGGCTAACACTTTTCTATCTACTGCATGCATCAGATTATTGGATATCGTTGGTTTGTAGATATTCCTAAATCCCCCGAGTTTGATAGAACAATGATACAATGATAGGTAAGCCATAACTTCGATATTACAGTATTGTGATACATACAAGATAAATTGGACCTTCTTTCTTTTTTATTCTTCTTCATTCTGCTCTCCCCTTTAGGAGTCACATCCTTCTCGTTCATCGTTTCCTTGAAGAAAATACTTAACAGGCCCAGGTGTTAGATTTAAAGGTTTAAAGGAGCTTGTAAAATTCCATATTTATCTTTGTTTTATCAAATTCCTCCAGCAAGCATTGCCGAGCGACACAGAAAAACGGGACAGCAGGATCAAACTATTCTGTTGACATTTGTGACCTATCTAATAACATACCAAGATATTTGGTGTGTGTGTGTTTTTAAAATATTCCAATGGTATACACCTTTATTTTATTCTAGGGTGAGTGTGTGCTTGGGTTGTTTCTTTTTGTAATGCGGATGGTTTCCATAGAGACGAGGTCATCAGGTGCCCAAAGAAAGGAGGCATCTCTGGCCCTTGAATAATTTTCAGTCTTTTAATTCCTACACAGCTTTATTGGATTGAAGATTCAATCATTCACATCACATGATGTCAACTAAAGTTCAATTGGCTTTAATTTAACTTTGTTAAACTGAGATGAATTCCTCAGAAGCTCTCAAACACACAAACAAACAAACACACGCACACTTAGAGAATGTATGTTTGTGTGTTTCCCAAAGCTTTTACAGTTCACGTGAGCCTGAGTCAAGCTGGAGTCATGTGGTCGCCTCTTTCCTCAAAAACACCCAAAGCCACGCATTCAGGAACACAGGACAGACAAACACTGACGGGGAAGATTCAAGGGGAAAGTATGGAAGAGTTCAAACTTCGCAATCTCTTGAATCTTTGGTGCACATCGCACACAGACCAGAGACAACAAACACTCTTTCATATGGTGTGAGGAGAAACATCAAAAAGCGCTTTGTAATCAAATCTGCTGTTGCGTGCTAAGTCCAATGTTTAGTTTCATTTATTGGTTCTTAAATCAGATTTTATAGGATTAAATATTCTCAAGAGTTTTAACAATTTTATACCATTTCATTTAGGTAAAGTTTAACTGTGTGTAGATGGCGATTTGGAAGTTTTAAACAGAATAAAATCAGATCTATCAATAACAAGCCCTATTTTTACTTAAGGGTATATAATGTATTTGTATATAATAGGTGTATAGCTGGTAGTAGTAATGTATTATTAGTATTAGTATTAATGTTAGTCATATTGCTCTTGTATTGAACCTGGGAACATATATATAAATTTGTCTTTACAGCAGGGGTGAATCCTACTGATGGTATTTTCTGGATTGTTTGTCACATTTTATGATTGAATCCAAATAGACACCAGAATTTGTGTAAAGCTGTGCAGAATACATTTCTTTGTAAGGTTAACAGCCACTAATACATTTCCTTTTGAGTCTAAAACAACCTAAAAACTACAGCCAGAAAGACTCAGTTTTCCCATTATGTCATTGTGTACCCATAGTAATTTGAAACCTAATACGACTTTGAGCATATAAACCCATGAATTGGAATAATATTTCTGTTCTTACTTTGATATTTATTCAAGGAAAACAATATTTCAGTAGTGCCAGTTTACTGCATAATGTAGCGCCACAATGTGAGCATTTAAATCATGGTGCATGTCCCATCCTTCCATCGGTTTTCAAGATTATCCATGAAGTAGTTAAAGTGTGAAAAGAAAGTAGAAAATACTTCCTGACTACATGCCCTTTATCTGGATCCACTCCAAATAGGAATGAGTTCTTTCTCACTATGTGCTCAATGTCTCAAGTAAGTTCTATTAAAATCCATCATGTAGTTTATGAATTAAACACAGAAATTATCTTTGTATGTTATAAAAAAAAGAAAAGCAAATTGTTGACTCCGCCCCTATATCGGGATCCAGTCACTTGACAAACTATCCTACCAAGTTTGACCAAAATGGGTCATTGAGTTTGTGCATATTAGACAATCTTATTATAATAAAAAAAAAGCCCCATCTCTGCATTTTAACTTCCCGACTCTGCCCATTTATCCAGATCCAAATCAAAATACTGTGAAGCTTCTGTCAAGCAGTTTTTGTGGAGTCCTGCTAACAAACAAACATCTACAAAAACAATCATCAAAAGTAATCATCAAAGCAGATCAACAACACAATATGGTATTTCCTTAAACAAAACAAAAACACAATCCATGCAGAAAATAAATGTGTTTTTCTCCTCACTCCTTGTGTGTCTCCTCCTTGATCGTTGAACGCTCTCACAAGATCTCAAATGTCTTTGCTACTCTTAGTGTTTAAGGTTGTTTTCAGAAAATTATATTCTGGGGTCTGGGTTCGATTGGGGGGTTGAAATGACAGCATTGCTGCACTTTCATTTGGTATGGTTCGCTTTCAAATTGCACTTTGTCTGTAATGAACCAAAAAAACACCAAAGAAGAAGTTAGATTTTGTTTCCAGATTTTGATTGTTTTTTCACTTTCGGATGTTTGTATTTTCAAGGAGACTAACTCGTTATTAGTTAAGTTTGCTTTATTAAATCGCTCAAGCGCGCTCCCGCCTCCTGTCAGGTGCATTTTATATCCAATTTTTGGACTCTCACACACTACACTGCAGTGAAAACGTGTCAGTCATTTCTGTTTTGCCTACACTACTTCAAACTGTCAAAGGAGGACAAACAAGCAAAAGGCCAAACCTCGGTATGTGACTAGAACCACATTACCGCAATACCGCGGTGATGTGATGCCTGCCACTCTGTTGAACTCATTACCCTTGCAACCACACTCTTTGTGTCTCTCTGCTGCTGCTGGTGAAAGCTACAGGAGTGTGTGTTTTTATGTGTGGAGGATCTTCATTTCAGCCCGGCTTGCTTCGGCACATCAAATATCCGGTTGCCATGTTGGCAATATGGGCTAGACAACATCACGAGATAAAGCACGTACGGGCAATGCTAGCTGTTTGACCACCGGCAGTAATTCATTTTCACTCTGGTTTGTGCCGTGACGTTCCCTCCTCTCCTGCCAATCATTCTTAATTCATCACCGAAGTGTCTCGGGATGAGACCTAGATTTCCCTCCGCAGAGGTATGCCTGTAATTATCCTCTCCCCTGATGTATTTAAAACGCTTCTATGCCGGCCAGATCTATTATTTCTCCTATTTCAATGGCAGGCGGCTACTGTTTTTGTGTAGCTTCTATTTGGGGATGGGAGGGGGTGTGGTAAACCGCCATGCCACAGTGATGTATTACTTTTTCATCACAGTAAGAACAAATCTATACGGCCACAACCCTAGAGCAGCCGCAATTACTTTGGCTGACCGAATGTTGAAATCGTGGTGTGATGCATGAGTTGACGTGAGTGATCAACATCAGATTCTCTCACTTTGGTTGAAACTGTGAGATAAAGGACAGCATCAAAGAGCAGGATCATAAGACCGTATTATCAGCTATCATCTGATGTGTGTTGTTGACCGTCTGAGTGTCTGATTGTTTACAATGACGGGGTGTTTTCTCTTCTCCCATCCTGTTTGAGAGGAAATGGAGACGGCTCGTAACTCGGCTTAATTCTGCACTGCAGATTTAAGTTACGGACGTTCCACAGACACTTGACCTCAACACTTCAGTTCATGATTTATAAACTTCATTAGCCTTGTTACATGAGCTCAGCAGTTTATTATACCTTTGTCAGTCCTCAGATTTCCTCATTCCCTTTGTTTCTCCTTTGCTGAGGTTAAATCTTAAAAGGTCTGGAAGCCTTTACATACTGATCCAGTACCCGGCCAGCTTTGGAGTCAGAACCTAATTTTTGAACCAGTACTTGGCACTCCCAAAGCCACAGAGTGGGCTCTCGCCAAGGACAACTAATGGTTACAAAAACTTTGCTGGACTAGAAATCATAATTGGTTGTATCAGCAGATGGAGCAGAATTATTATAGACCCTGTTTAGACTTGGTTTTAAAATCTTTGTGGCATTTCTGGTTGGTTAAAAACACAGATAAAGTGGTGCAGTGAAGGTGAAAACAACAGAAATACAACAATAGACAGTACTCCACCGAGGTGCAAAACCAATCCGATATTTTAATGAAAAACCTGCTCTGTGAAGCAAACAGCATGAGTACTGCTGGGTAAGAAGAGACAGCGACACATTGATGAGGCTCCGGAACCTCTGGAAAACTGGTCCTGAGACGAATCACATCACTGGAACCAACTCTGAACCCACACTGGCACCATTCTGGATCTTGCAACTGGCTGTCTTTTGTGGAAAAGAGGCATGGAGGTCGTACAGGAGACCCTAAACTTAGCATTCTGATCATAGCAAAGTTTCCCTAATATAAGGAGGCGTGGATATGGAAACCCATGAAACGCATGTCAGTTAGTCTGGTTTCCATTCATGTAATTTAATATGTGAGTTTTTGAGTTTAGAAAAAGGTTAATCGAAACAGAATGAAATGATTTTGCACACCAGTGGCATTTTCTTTGCAAGTATTGATTTAATAATTCAATATATGTAGGGATGTATTCACATTTACCTCCAGACTTTTAGAATCCTGTTTCAGCTGGACAAACTTGCTGTTAAGGAACAAACAGCTGAACTTTGGTCGGACAAATGGGGTGGTCCTGGTCCAGATCAAAATTAACCATGATTAACATGGTTTACAGACTGAAATAACTTTTATTTCTATTTTTTGATGGTTTAGACATTTGACTAATTAGAGGAAGTAACAACAATTAGTAACTATGATTGCCAATAAACAGAGGCAGTAAAATAACCAGAAGGAGGAAGAACTTAAAAGGTGTGGCCATGGCGGCATAAGTCTTGCAATTATACATAAGCGCTTGTAATGTCAATTTCCATTATACCATAGATCCCAAACTTCACTTGTTGGATCAAGTCCCGCCCTGAATATGCCCAAAGGACAATAATCAGTTACAGTGACAGCACTTCCCGTCTTGCAAATTCCTGTATTCTGAGTTATTGCCAGCCTCTAAATCAACCAACAACTCCAACAAACCTTCTGAGTATCCCTCAAACAATCTGTAACCAGTTGTTTCCTGTGACTTCCACTTCAGCGTCTCTGTTAAGCCCACTGAGCCCCCCAGCTCCACTCAAAAAAAACATCAGAGGAATCAAAGGAAAAAAGGCAGCAAAGGCAACTTTGTGACATCATTTCTCAATACGGCTTTTAATATTATTTAATTTGATTTTCAATTCTACGAAACAAGCTATGTTATGGGGCCAGATCTGTTTCGTATTGCTGCCAATAGTGGCTGTTATTGGTATTTAATTTTGTTAGTCCTGAAACAGGAAGTGCATGACCTCCTCTCAAGACCTTGGTAGAGGCAACCAAATATGACTGTTGGTCTCTACCCAACGCCATCCTCTTCTTCAGACTCAATACATGGCATCATCTGTAAATAATATTGTTTACTATCACTTAGGTGACATAAGTGCAACATTACTTATTGGGAGTTGTTTTTATTTAGCTTATCCTTGCATTGTTTACGTCAACAAAGCTGGAATGTATTTTTTCCTTGTATTTCTTTTGATAACTATTTTTGCGATATTGCAAAATTTTCATTGATCATTAATTGGTGTTGTCACCTAAAGAGGAGGGAACTTTTTTTTTTTTTTTTTTTGACATTTTTATTTGTATATCCTTCTTTTGTCCACAGTTTCACACTTCATCTTGATTAAACTGGCAAAACTCAACAAGTCGGTCCGTTCCTTGGAGCTTGATCAGGAGAGTGTTTAGCAGTCTGTATAGCTGAGTATACAGAACGTTCATGGGAACAACACTTGGTGGGGAACCAACGCGTTTAGTCACCAAAATTTAATCACCTCAAGGATATATGAAAACCTACATATGGGTTTAATTTAATGCGATCTGTCCAGTAGATTTTCCATAATTCTTCACACAAATAAAGAGACAAAACAAAACAGACAAACGCACAGGTGTGAAAAAATAACCTCCTTGGCGGGGGCAATACTCCGTTTGGAGTAGTGATGTCACAATCTGCCTATTGCTGCCTTTGATTCCTTTGATTTTTCATGGAGCGTGTAGCTGGATTTCTTTTCAATAAATTCAAATTGACAGATTTACATTGTCACAGATTAAATGTTCAAATTAAATACTTTCTTTTCTTCTCTGAGTTTTATTAATTTGGGTTCCTCATCCCCCTAGAGATGTCTCAAAGATCAATCAAGTGGTTATATGGAGCCGGAAATGGAGCAGTGGTGAGTTTCTGGCCTGACATTGCAAACTGAAGTGGATTTCTACACTTAACAAGACTGGACATGGGTTAATGGATCAATTATAGATTAATCCATGCGACACGAAAGGAACAATCAGGCTTGTCTGATATAGAAATCCAGACTTTCAGTGGGATTTGACTGATAGTTTGGGACCATTACTGGCAAATCTTGTTGCGTGACATCACTCATCTTTTCAAAGTGGAATTCCACTCTGTGCCGGAGAGAGACAGTCTTTCAACTTTGCTTTCCCTTTCTGTCACACAGACTTCCTTGAACTTGGGAGGAAAGTTCTGCCATGTTTCAAGGGAAGAGACAGCTTTAGCTTTGATTCAGAAGCAGAACATTTCCAAGAATTGCAAGAGTCCAAAACATATATAGTTTTCCTGTCTCTGATGAACTACAGTACTTGCTTGAATTAAACAAAAAAATAACAATTACAAACAAAATACAAATCGACCCTTGAATCCCTTATAGGTTGTGTGTTGATATATTTTGTGAAGAAAACATGTATTTGTTTATTTATTACTGAACGTTCTTGGAATATTAAAGGTGAAAAGTTGGAATTACATAGAAAAAAAAAAATCCTTTTCATTTAATTGAAATTATGGATAATAGACACACATGAAATGAGCTAAAAAATAAAATACATAGTTTATTATATGTAGCTCTAGAATTAGCTGGAGGAATTGTGTATATAATTATGCCTGGGATGAGGGAACTCCTTTCGAATCCTCGGGGACGAGATGGAGAGAGAAATGCTTGGAATGTTTTGCTGACTTAGAACGTGACTTACTTTTTACCAAGTTTGAAATATTAAACAAATAAAATATCAGTCAGTGGCTTTGAAACATATATATATATAATATATATATATATATATATATAATATATATATTATATAAGTAATCTTGAGCCAGATATCTTGGTCTCACCCTTTTCTCCCACCTAAAAGATACTCAAGGTTCGATGACAAAAGCCTACCAGCAAGAACAGGTTAGGTCAGAAGTGGGTTGCCATGGTAACTGACTGAGAGTTTGAATCACCTCATTTTCTGAAATGGAAAACCCGGAGTTTCCTTCGTCTCAGGACAAACAAACTGAAGAGTTTCCACTAAATCCGTTTTCTGGAGTACCCCTCTGGTGTTTTACAGCATCACATCTTTGAGTAGAGTGTAATACAGAGAAGGAACAATAGCTTCTGTCTTAATTCTGCTGCTGTGGCGGGAGCGGAGAAGCCTTTATCTCCGGTAGCGTTGACTTACTGTACACACACTGGGCAGTCGCCATATACAGGAACACCGGAGCTACGGGGGGCATTTGGAAGCCGTCACGCTCCCATTTTTCCCTTCTTTTCTCTGGGAAGTAAACTTGGACAGTGAAAACAGGAAGTAGGGCCTACCGTGTGACTCAAACACACTGCTGCTAATATTAGACTCATACACAAATACATCCACAGCCCTGCCCCCGTTTCCTTCAGTCCTCAGAGAGGACACCCCTCGATACGAGCCACAGGGAAACAGGGTCAAGAAGAGAGCGAGCCTGAACTCTTCCTCCATTCCCTCTGTACGAGTTACAGAGGAGGCAGAGGAAGCAAAATTGAACTGCAGAGTAAAAATACTTTGCTAAAGGTAGAAATATAGCATAAATCATGTAATTTGACTGGTTTGATCCACATGAAAATAGATGATATTCTACAAAATGCTCAAGGAAACTAACAGTAGCTACTTCTTTAGCTTAATTTCACGCCCCTAGTTTCATTAAGTGTAAATTTCATACAGTAAAGAAGAGCAGAAACAAGATGTTAACAAAATTGTACTGCAGAGAGCGATTTATATCTATGGGGTAGCAGTGGGACAGCCGGGATCCTTCTTCCTGGTATAGTTTTATGCCATGTAAACTGTAAATCTGACAGGAAGCAGGACTTCTTAATCAGCCTTTCAATCACGTCTGACAAACTGGATTACTGTTGAACCAAAAACTCAATCAAAGAATCAAAGTGTTTATTGTCAGAGTAAGTAAATAAATCCTGAACATTGAACAACAAAGTGAAAATAAAACAATATGGAAAAGATCAAACTAACCGGTATTTTTGTCAGCTTTTGTTGTCCCAGTTGAGAAGTTAGAGAAACTGCATAAACATTGTTAAAAGCTGAATTTGCCAGATATACGTTGTAAAATCTCCTATGGATATCAGTAAATGGGCTAAAGCGATTAATTAGTACACCTCTGGACTAGACGAGTTACGTAAAATACACCAATCGGCGAAAAATAATAACCACTTATAGGTTAAGGGATAAAAAATGTTTATTGTTTATTGAAGACTGCAATCGTTGTCTGATCCCACAGAAGAGTCACTACAGCACAATTTGCTGAAAAAGATCATGTTGGTTCTGATTAAAAGTAGTCAGAAGCTGCAGAAACAACAAAGCGACTCCCCACTCAGACTCCTGTTCACTGCACCAACAATGGGCTTGTGAACATCAGGACTGGACCACAGAACAATGGGGGAAGGCGACCTCTTCTCATGGATTACGTTTCGTTTTTACATTGTGTGGATAGCAAGGTGCCTATCCCAGCTGACAGGCTGAGAGGCTGAGTAAACCCGGTTCATCACTGGGCCGACACATAGAGGCAAAACCAGATGTGATAATGGCATAAAGAACCAATTGACCCGGATACAACAAAGGCCAAGCAAATTCAAACCATGTCCTATGACGCAGCATATTCTCATATGGCCCAACCCTGCTGAAAGACATATAAATTATATGTAAATAATTAACACACATATACATTGAAAGTGCCTTTGGGTAGAGTAAAAGTCGATGCTGCTCTTGTGTCTGGTGAATAAACATCTCTGCAGAAGAACATCAGTCTGTCTGCACTGAGAAGGAAGGGCGCTCTACATTCCTCAGGGGGCTGCAGTGAAGGACTGAGTGACGGGGGACGGTCCCATGTTAACATGGAATGAGTCGTGTGCCAAGGCCGACAAGAGCAAGGCAACCATATTTAAATTTCATACAGGGCAACTCAGAAGGAGTATAGGCATACGAAATAAACAATATTTATATATATATATATTTCATTTTGAGGACAAAGACACAATGTAGAGTACGCGGTCGCTCCAGGTATCCTCACATGTGCGCAATGGATGTGATGAAATAGTCTCTTAATACTTTGGTGTATTCGTTCGTTGTTTAGGCCTCCATCCACAAACCATCAATACAACCATTAATGGCAGTGCCGCATGGCTTCAGCTTGTCAAAGTAATCCATATTTCGACTTTAATCTGGAATTGCAGGATAAAAGAAAGATCTTTCTTCCAAGATTTAATTGGATTTTAACTGAATGAATAAAATATGAAGAAAAAAAAAAACGTCTTCCATTATGCCTGGCACTAATAATCATACATTCATAGAAGTCAACTTGCTTTTACATAATAATAATACATTTGGTGTAAGGACCAAGGGTACAGATGCCTCCATTACTGGAGAATCTCTATGGGAGATGATGTGGATGGACCATTACATGCGTACGAACAGACGAGGGTAGCGCTGCATGCTTCCCTTGCTTTGGGCATTAAAAAAAAAAGCCAATGCAGTTTTTTTTTTAAACTGTGACAAAAAAGTTAAAAAACCAACATTGCATTATAAAAAAAAGAAAAAGCTATTACACCATGTTTTGATTTGACTCTGAGGATAAACTGTCTTCCCCTCCCAGATGTCCTCTACGTGATTGTTCATGTAATCACCTGCTCATTCTTAGCATTCTCAGTGATTCTTTTTGGCCGAGAGCCCCAGTATGAGATTTTAATGATGTAATGAAGCTCCAGCAAAGGTTCATTCAGGGATACCATCCCCTCGTGTTTTGTACCATCAGACTTTCTCAGTTTCAATTAGCCTCGTCATGGTCCTGGGGTGTCAATTGGTACCATTTGGCTCATTAGCGTGCCACATCCACCCAATGTTGGGGTAAGGAACAGTGGGCAGCATATTGGGGTCTGCTGGGCTTGAACCGCCTAGAAACAGCTTCAGGTATGAAAAGAAGTACTGCTGCGTCTGACTCAACCTTCCTGGATTACCATGACATGGATGAATGAAAATCCACACAAAACCCAATCCCAGCAGGCCATCAGGGTAGCAGATCAGCGGTGGAAACCCAGTTTATGCTTTCACAACAAAATGTGCTGAAGGAAATGCCTTAAGGAAATGAACAGGAAGCAGAGGGGAGAGTTACTGCATATAATCAGTCAAGTCTGCATTAGAGAGATGTTCTCAGCGAGAGGCGGTGATGCTGCACAAGACAGTTTTTCAGCCAGGTTTCAGTGTCTGGATAATATCTATTCTGCTCTAAGAACCTCACACAAGGGCAAAAATTTAAGAATTCGAGGTGAACTGATTACTCAGGACCAGACAGAGCAGGAAAAGAGTTATGGCTGAATGTCTGGTTAAGCATGCAGCGAATTTTGAGGCTTTATACAATGAATAAAACATCGGATGTCTTTAACTCATAGCAAAAGAGGTTCCAGGTTCAAAACCTGTCCGGGCAAACTCAAGAAAATATTGAAGCCTAATATTGAAAGTTAAGTGTTTTAATTATTTGTAAAATTGACATAAATTTGGTTCATATCATTTTTAACATTAACAAACTAATTCTCTCAAAGTGATGCATATTCGTCATTAAAACGTGAATAAAACAAGTAAAAATAAGATCTATGTAATGTATATGTTCTGAATCTATTTTCCCTTTCAAATAATGTAATTTCCTCAACTAAAAAATGAAAAACAATCTCTTAAATTTGAATCCTGCCGTTTGACAGCAAGACGTATTTAATATTATTTAATATGTTTAAAGATTTGCTTTGCAAATTTTTTGTTCTCCTTTTGTTCTCCTTTTGATTAAATTCATACGTTTTAACTGATCAAATTCGATTCTTTAAATAATCAAGAGATTTATGCTTATTCTATGAAATTTGAATAAATGCATTTTTAATGTATGATTATTTAAATAAAATCAAACAGATTTTGATCTTAAACAAATGCAATGATTCATTTTTAAATCGCCTTTAGGGGAAAATGATTGTCTGTCTCAATGTCTTGGTGTTGTCCCATGTCAGCAGGGACTGGCTCCAGCCCCCCTGAAACCCTGAATGGCATAAGTTACCGAAGATGGATGGATGGATGTCTTTAAAAACCATCTATGTTAAAAGAGATGTAAAAGTTCTTTGCCCTCCACATCTTCCAACCAATCAGAGGCGTTGTCTCTCACCTGTCAATCAATATACACTGTATTTCGGGCGGCTCTGATCTCATACGTATTACACAGTTACACAACACAATATTGACCCCGTAAAAAATGTGCGGTTATAACAGTAATTAGTGCGGCCCTGTGGTGGACATCACATGATCTCAGTAATGTGGTCATTCATTCATCATCTTTGCTCAATCTAAGGCTTCAAAGTTTGAAAAAAATCATTGTGGCGAGATCAAACATCGTTGCCTCAGCGCCCACTAATTAAACACCGCGACCTCCAACCCCAATTAAGCCTTTCAGAAATAGGCCACTTACTTCAGAACCCTTGTTCTAATCCATCTCTCCGTCCCCTCGTTGATAATCTGTTCGGGCAAAATCAAACTCTAATGCCCTCTCACCGCTTCTCACTTTAATGACCCAATCTAACAAGGTGGTGAAATCACCTCGGAGAAGAGAGCAGGAATTCCTGAAGGATTTAGGAATCTCATCTCATTTCTTTCTTTGTTCCATTGTTCTCTTGAGCTCAACCAACAGCCTTCAAAATTATACGGAACTGGAAATCACACGGGCTGGTGAAATGTGCTTTTACTTATCACAGTCCAGCTACAATGATGTCTATGCAGCTCGCATTCTAAAAGGTTTTCTGTCCAGTTGATTATCATTTTAACATCCAGAGACGTTTTCATGAATTAGTTCAATTAGCTGATTTGCTTGGATCGCAAAAATTCCGCATTCAAAGTTGATCAGGAAGTTATTACAATATTTATGTCCATAGATACGGATGACCCAACTACTATATAAAAACTCAATTTAGACAGATCTGGATATATCAAGCCCTTCATCATGATAGGTGAGTGTGAGGAAGATGACATTAAATCACCCGTAGGTTTTGAAATGTGGATCAACTAGAAACTAGGAATGTGAAGCCAATTATATCAAAAGTAAAGCGAAGAAACCAGGTAAGGGAAAGCAGGTGTGAAGCTTCAGTGAATTCTGTACAGCAGTTTTTTGAGGATAGACTGAAATATTTGTTTTATCTGAGGAAGAGAGAAAGAGGAAATAGAGATTGGACAGTTTGACATCACCAAATTTTAATTCCAAGTACTTAATTTTATGAAAGATTTGAAGAGTAAACAAAGCTGTCATTGTCACGCACAGTAAAAAGAAAATTGTTGATGAACATTGTGACTGGTTTGACTGGCGTCACTCTCTGCTTAAGGCGATTGGCCGTGTTCGGGCTTGCGGGAGAACGACGACATTTCCTTTTCAGTATAAAGGAAATGGCTTTTTATTATATGAGAGGTACTTGTCACAGCATGGGTTTCATGTCTGCTACACTCCACAGAAACATTTAACATGGACAATAAGACCAGTGTGAAGGTAAGGCGTGTCGATCTGTAAGAACACACATCTTGTCCGAGCTAAAGTCAAATTTAAAAAAAAGCGGCGGTAATGATGATATCCACAACTTTTTGCGGATAAAATTAAGGAAGTGATCAACCAGCTCCTTGCCATACTGATATTTTAAAACATGTGGTTGTCTAATTGGGCAAGGAGAGTTTGTCACCTCAGCAGATCACTGTTGTGCTTTATCGTGAAATCAGCGAATATTAACAATGAAAAACGTGTGGGACCCTTATTGGCCCCTATCATGAGGTTAAAGCTGTCATATTGTCCGATATCGTGAGCAAACCACTAATCACAAGTAAATAATTATGTATTCATTCTTGATGTTATTTCATGCTAAGTGATAATGCACTTTTATTTTTCATTTTATATTCTCTACCCTCTTATTTGAGGTAATTACATGATTTAGACCTTGATGTTATTTCAAACATGGCCTATTTTGTTACCCTTTTTTGGGGGGGCATTGGGAGACAGGTGGGGTTTGAAAATTCCCTCCCCTGCAGAGTTGGGATTGACATAAAAAGTTTGAGAACCACTGATGTAGAATCAGATGTTTTTCTTTACTTTTTCCAATTCACTTTTTTCGTCCCTTTCCCATGTCCACAGACTTTTGTCGCGCCCGTCGTCTCTCATGGCTACATTCCTTCTAATGATTTCCAGTGGTTCTGCTCCATTTAGATCAGAGTTTTCAGAACATCCGCACAAATATGGATGAAATGAAAACGCAGAAGGCCTGAGACACTCTGTGACTCCACGTTTTCTGTTTTTTAAACATGGTGGTGGCAAAGTTTTGGCTGGTAACAATAACCAACCTTGATTGGCACAAGTTTTCCTGACTGAGCGCCGGAGGAAAGCCTGCCTCATCATAAGGGGTATATAGCAAGTGGTAGGGTTATTTTGAAATTCCAATGTTGACAGATATAGGCAAATTAAAACTTTTAAAAATTAAAAAATTAAAAATTTGGTTGAGCTCAATTTGAGTCGCTATCTATTATTGAAAAACATTTGCGTCTTGACGGAACCTGTTCATAATATAAAATAATCTGAGATGACAGAATGTCTATGCTGAAGAGTAAGGGGCCGATGATGTAGCCCTGGGGGACACCACAGTTCACAAGGCCCACCAAGAAGGAGGCATTAACCATCGCTATTGAGAGAGTCCTGTTTGATAAGATAAGGATTGTTTGGGGTAAAGTAATGCATGTGAGGACTTATTAAACTGAATTATCAAACTTGACATATAATCTAATTAAAAGTGACCATTTATTCATAAAATAGTTTCAAACATGCTTTACCAAAATATTGGTCGTTTAAAAGTAAATGTAGAGTTCAAGATATTAAATGAATGCAGGTAAAGATAAGGTGTAAAGTATTCAAAGTGAATCTATTTCATAGATGTTTTATTCTCGTTGAGGACATTAAAGAATAAAGCAGAGTAAGAGTATGAACAGTATGTAACGTTTCTGACTGGAGAGGAAGAAGAACTCAACCCGGACTCAAAAGTAGTCCCAAACCAGCAGTAAGTAAAAGCTGTAGAATATACTGTTTATATTATGGCTGCCAATTTTCACACCTCTTTCACACACACTTCTTACCGTCTCTCTCACACTCTCCCTCTCTCTGGCTGCCCAAACAATTCTCCCACCAGAACAGCACCAGCCTCACAGACGAATGTTTTATGTGTAGACCGAGCAGACGTTTGGTTACATATTTCATCTTAGATTCTGAGTATAGGCTTAATTAACCATCTGCTTTATGTGAAATGTTTGTTTTGGCGTTAGCCATCAAAAAACCTGCCAGAAATCATGCTTTTCATCATGCGGCCAATCAGTGAAGAGGGAATCCTGACCACAGAGATATATGGGTAAAGGCCTGTTGTTTATTGTTTTTGTGAATAGTGCAATAATCCGGATTAAGGTGATTAAATATTAATTTCCTGAGTGTACAATCACCTTCCTTCACTTTTTAAATTCCGTCATGTAAACTCAAAACAAAATAAATTTGATGGTCGTTTCATTGACGCGCTTCTCCAGAATTCCTGGTACGGAGCTATTTAACTTCTGCATGACCACAGAATTAACTGTAATTGTATATCACGGAAGAGAGGCTAGCCGACTAAGCCAAGTTAATTCATTTAGCAGATAAATGCCCCTGCCAATAAATTATACTGATTTAAAGGGAAAGTCCAAAACTAAAAGTTCAGTCAACTGCGTGGGCATCAGTGGCCGAAAGGAAAACGTGTGCTTTATTTTTTATTGATGCTTTTATCTGCTTTTACTTTGTAGCACTTTGAGATTTGATCCAAATGTAAAGTGCATTATAAATTAAATCTATTATTATTATTATTATTGTTGCAGATCAGATCCAAAACTGACAGTTCATAAAAGGCCAATCTCTCCTCAAGCTTTTTTCTTTTTCTTTTTTCTTTACTTTTCTCCCCTCAAACTGTACTGTAGTGGCAATACTTATATATATATATATATATATATATATATATATATATACATACATATATATATTCCTTTAACAATACTTCTTCCATGATCTCAATATTGTGTTTTAGGTTGAACTTGTCCAGAATGCAGAGTACATTAAAATCAAACATGGTCATTCAACCACTGCAGTGTAATGTCAGGGTATGGGCACATTTTTTTATGCATACATTTAATTACTTTTAAGACCTTTTTAATGCCTCTAGAATTAAACAAAATTAAATACCCATTCCGCTACTAATGAAATTGAAGTATACTGTATACTTATTGAGTTTGAATTGAATTCAAAACAACATAAATGTTCCGCACACAAGAGCAAACACAGCCGCGTTTTAATCAACAAAAATAAAAGAAATAAAATAAAAAATAAAAATAACTATTTGGAAATGCAGCTAATCCAATAGAAAACAATGTACCATGTATTAGACATGAAATAAACATAAGTGAGCAGGAGAACAAACCTCACATCCAGTCACTATATGGTAATATAATGGCTAAAATTGTAATTTTTGTGGAATCTAAGATGAACTTCCGTAACGATCAAACACAAAAAACTTGGTAAATCTTAAAAATGACATCACTCATTCATTCTTCTCCAGAAAAAAAAAAAAATCTCCTAAAATGAAAGACATTTTAACACTTTGGAAAATAAAGAATGTACATCTAAAACGTTTGGAGACTTTTTAAAGGACTGTAGATACCCGGGGCATCAGGTTTGTGTTGTTGCAAGTGTATTTCAGCACCATAGCGATGTCCAGTTGGTTGACGGTGAAAGATTTGAACCTGGCGTCAGTCACTGAAATGTCCTCAAACGTCCTGAAAGTCCTTAATCGTCCTGGATCACAGCACTACAAACAGTAAACAGTCTGTGCAGTGTTGTAAGAGAAGAAAAAGTCAAGTCTAAGAGCCTCTGTTTCTCTTCAGCGTGATCCTGCAGAGGATGAAAACCCTTTCATGATAGATTTTTCTCAGAAGCTCACATTAGCTCGAGTCACTGGAAAACTTCACAGGCTCTTCAGTTTTCCTTGAGGTCACGTCAAGTTCTTTCTTTGTTTGAGACAATGCGTGATACAGTTTGAGTCAAGCCATGTTGGTGGAGTGCCTTTGGGTGTATGTTTCTGAATTGTGCAGCTTCAAAACCACATGGCTATCAGGAGTTGGAGACATGTCCAGGATAGTGACATCACGAGGAGCCTCAACGGGGAGGATTAAATGTTCTGTAATGGCAGGTTTGGACTCGTTTTATACAGACTGGTTGGTGATTTCACAGGATTTTGTCATGAATATTGTGCATCCCGCAGGAAAATCACTGGCGACTGAGTCTCTTTCGACTAGTTCCAAAAGCTATAGTCAGGAGTCTCTACTATCAAAACGGAAAACATCAACAGCTCCGACAGCCTTGATGCTCTCTGGCCTTGCAAGTCTCCCAAAGTACCATCTTGAAAGCAGCATTCCCTCCGCGGGGAATACGCTAAGAGCTGTACCTTCTTTACACCGTCCTGTCCTCCTCCTATTTGATTATCCTCCAGGCTTTTATCTGGCTCCCTGTGTCTCTCCGTCTCTAATGGACCTGATGGCCTCATCAATAATACACTCCAACATTTGTCTGCTTCAGCAGCTTCAGACAACAAGAGCCGCCTCTTCATGCGGCTGTTGTGTCTGTGTCTATGCAAGTGGTGCAACCACACCTACCGCTGTGGGTGACTGGTTCATCTAACAAGAGCACAACAAAGATAACAGGATCTGGACTGCATGTGTGTTTCAGTGTGTGTGCGAGTGTGTGTGTGGGCGTGTGGGTGTGTTCATCTGTAAGGCTGCGCAGGACAATGTTTGCTCTGCAGACACCATGTTTTTTAAAGTGATACTTATTCTTGCGTCACTTTTTTTAAATTGATGCAGGAATAAACATCAGTGTGTTGAAGCACAGTGGAGGACTAAAAGCTGCTACGGATGGAGACACATGACTCAAGACAATCCCTACAGACCATGAAGCCTTTCAGGATCTCTCAGGCCCACTATTATGATGTTACAGGCCTCAAAAATCAAACATAGAGGAATATTTAGAGATTTCTATTCCTCAGTTTGCTCTCTTACAAGTCCTTTTCACACAGACAATGTGCAACGCTACAAAATAATAAAAATGACTATGACTCTCCCCCGGTCAGGAGTCATAGTGAACATTTCGTCTTTAAAGATATGCCTCTCATGAACGTCAGGTCTTGTTGGGTCGGTGTTTTTATTTTTGTTTTGTTTTTCAAATTGCCCTTAACTTGAAATATAATCATGTAATGGAAAAGAGTTTTATATTTAAATTTGAATTTCCTCAATTGAATCTGATGAAGTCCATTAATTTATTCACACTGACTCACCAAATATGACTGAATACACTGAACTGACTGATGGAAATGTTACAAAAGACAACATTTCAGGTATATTTTGCATTTTGACCATTCACATATAGTTCTTAGTTGGAAATAATCCTTACTTGGGTGATTCTATTCAAGTGTTGCGTTTTTGTGTGGATTTATTTATTTTCTGAAAGGTCACTCATAATCCATTCTTCACAGATAGTATTGCCCAATCCGGTTGTTTTGGTTGCATGTTGGCCTGATATTTTTCAATGACAGTGAAAATGACATAACATATCAAATTTTAAAAAAAATATAGTCCATGCTCAAAAAATACATTCTGTTAGTTGTTTCATTCAATCGATGTACTTGAACCTAATTTAATCACTAAATATGTGTTAGCCTTTTAAACACAGCCCACGTTAGCTAGATTAACTTGAAACTAAAACTTGTTAGTTAGCTAGTTAGTTAGTTAACTGGACCATCATACCCAATGTTTACCTCTAGATGAAATAAAATGAGACCCTTTGTATTATGACATTATGCTGTATAACTATTTTATGAACGTGTTATAACGTGTCATAAATATGACGCTGCTGTAACCCATTATGTCAGGTGCATGTTACTATTTTATTACTGTGTTATTATTATATACATTTTCTGATTAACAATTGAAAGTGTATTGATAAAACTGTATAAATATTGACTTTGAAGATGTGTAGTTTTTTTTATTAATTACATTTTATTGTGCATCATCCCCATGTGGCAGCAATTTTCCAACTAATCAGCTTTAAAATATTTCATTATTTAAGAAACCTTTGTAACAACACAAAATATAACATATATACGTATATGTATTTATTTTATTTATTGTTTTGGGTCAGGTAATAATTCATGCAATAGAGCCCAGTTTCTTGGTGTATGCCACTATCTTAATACAGTGTTATTATTATAACCATTCAAATTAACAATACAATTATATTAATCTGACTGTAAAAACAAAGGGATTGGAAAATTAGGTTGCACTTAGGTCCATTATTTTTAAATCCAAGCTTTTTAAATGATATTTAACACAATTCAGCTTGGCGCAAGTGCTGACATATGTGGATTAAATAAATTTAACAATTGATTTCTTGAGTGCACAGTAAAAAAAATGAAGTCTTGTGAGTTTGTTTATTCAATAAATGTGAGCGTAAACTCAATTTAATTTATAAATATATGTTATAAATATAAAGTCAGCCCACATTAATACCACATACCATACTAATTGGAGGTAGGCCTAATTAGCTTATTATAGTGTTATTAAAGTTTTATTAGTTAGATGGACACTCATAACTCGTGTTTAACTGTTTAATAAAGTAAAATAGGACCATGTGTCTAATTATAGGGAGGTCTAATTAGCTTATTATAGTGTTATTACAGTTTTATCAGTGAGGTGGACACTCATAGCCCATGATTAACTATTATTTACTGCTAATTAAATTAAACTGAATTCAGAATGGTTTAAATTGTTGGCCAATCTGGTTTATGTAAATTCAAAGAAATTATTTGAATAATTTCCCCCCCCCCCCCCCCCCCCCCCCCCCCCCGTCAGGATGTGTCCCCCCGTCTTACCCAGTCTTCGAAGTGCTTGCTGCCGTTGTTGAGGATGTCCTCGAACTGGATGGTGCAGTTAGCCACGAAGTCGTCGTAGCCGATGGGCGCGTCGTGGAACACTGACAGCTCGATCTTGCGTCCATCGTGGACCTCCGTGGTGAACTCATCATTCCACGCGGGGCTGTTGGTCTTCTGTTTTGTGGAGGTCTGACCTACGCGGGAGTCGTCCACGTTAAGGGCGATGTACGTGTCCAGGAAGAAGGTCTGGGTCTTGGGGGCGACAGCGTGACGCACGGACCAAGCCGTGGGTTTGAGCTCCAGAGCTTCGCAGACCTTGATCTTCAGCTGTCCGTTGAAGACCACCATGGTGGGGGTTGGAGCGGGGACGGTCCCGGGACTTGATCAACTTGTGGCAACGAATCCACCTCACCTCTCCCCCCTCCCAATCACTTCAAAACAATAATCTGATCAGAACAACAGCTTTCTTCAACTGGTGGTCCTCCAGACGGGCTCTGATCCCTTCCGGTTGATCAACACCAACTGCGGATCTTGTGACCTTTCCATAAAACGTCTATATCTGTCGAAAATGCTGCAAAATTAACGATCGGGGGCGGAAACACGAGCTTTTCCTTAGTAGCGCACGGGATGAACGCCAAGGAGCGGGGAGTTTGCGCCAGATGTGATCGGACCCGTCATGTTTGTCATGCCGTCAAAAACTCCGTTAACTGCAGCAGGACCTCCTGGAAGCTCTTCTATCCCGTGTTGCATTGCACCGTGAGGCGGGTGGGAGGCTCTAGATGCCTGCTGGCAGCCGCCGCCGCGCATCGGGGATGTTCGAGCCGCAGCAGGGGCGGAGAGGAGGGGTGGAGAGGAGGGGTGGGGAGGAGGAGGAGGAGGAGGAGGAGGAGGAGGAAGAGGAGATCTCGGGTGGTAGGTGGGTAGCTTCCAGCAGCCGATCAATGCAAGATCTGATCACAATTTAATAAAATTTAAAAAGCAGGACAGATTCTGCAGATCCTGGTGCGTCAGACAGGGGAGGTGGGATGAAACAAAAAAAAAAAAAATCCCCTCCCTCCAGCCAAACATGCTCAACTGTTCAGGTGGGAATCATGGAGTCCTGCAGCAGCTCCAAGTTGTTGCGCACCCAGAAAAAAAAAAAACCTTAAAAACGCAGGAAAGCAGGTGCGGAACGTTTTCCTGCAGCACGAACTCCTTTTCATCCAGTCAGCGAAATCTCCCAACTCCATAAAAGATGGATCCTGAGGGGAGGACTGTGGGGATATGAGAGGTATGCATGGAATTTCAAAGAGATGATAGCACGTCACGTGACCTTGCTGCAGAAAGCGTCCTCATTAAATGTCATGGCCTTCGGATCCTTCCATGCCAAAGTGAAATACTGATTGTTATGTGATAGGGTTAAGGTTAGTATATATATTGATTGAAATTATAATCCCTCAGCAGTTCAAGTATTTAAGTATCTTAAATAAATGGGTCTACACTGTCAACCCCTACAGCAAGGGTAAATCCCCCGAAAGACCCCGGTCCCCTGCGTCGTATCCCCTCGATTGGACCCCTGAAATCCAAATTTGCTTTTATTAATAATCTCAAACGGTTAATTTTGAATCAACCTAACTATTTTTGTGAAGTCATCAATATGCTCTAAAGTAAAATCCTATGGTGACTCAACAAATATGACAAATACAGTTAACTATTTCCCTCCGGGCTCAGTAATGAAACAAGACAGATGTCCTTGTGTCAGCTGGATTTACGGTTGGGACCTTAAAGACCAGACTAGAGATTATGTTTTCAACAAAGAGCTCAACCTAATGAGTTAAATATAAACTATTAGAGTTAAATGTTATACATACAAGACAGATCTCCTGGAGTCGATTCATATTCACCACATTTGGAATAAATCAGACCAGCAGTTGAGAAATGATGGTTCGAAAACATTTGGAGATTAAACATCCCCCTAGTGGCGGAAATACGCAACTGATCATTCACCCAAATAATAATAATAATAATAATACATTTAATTTATAGCGCACTTTACATTTGGATCAAATCTCAAAATGCTACAAAGTAAAAGCAGATGAAAGCATCAATAAAAAAATATAGTTATAATAATAACTATATAAAAATGATCCTGTTCTTCCTTGCACACGGGCTCTAAAGGGTCGCACAGTGTTTTTTTTTATTTATCTTGTGATTGATTTGTGGGATATAATTGTAGATTAACTGTACTTTAAAATTTTGGATTTGATCTCACGTTAACTTAAGTTATTCCATTAAACGGTGATATTAGTGTACGAATCTCCTTCACCTCAGCCGATACAATGATATGTAGAATCTTACTATTGTTTGATCAGGTAAGCCATTTAATCCTTTTCATTGTGAAGCCCGATATGGGTTGTACTGGAGTGACTCGGTAAACCCGGTTCTGTCAGGCACACTCTGACGTGATTTTGAATGGCAGTCTGACAGAGCCTACCGCTGCATTGCACCCTGCATGAATGCAGACAATTACGTCTGTGCTTAAAACCGTTTCACTATCCCACAAATGTGAGTCGGCCTTGAATCTGTGAGCAGCTTGTGCTTTTCCCTCATGTCACTGACGGGCCTCGTCCCCCCTGCATGATTCACTGCCACATGAGCAGATATCTGCAACTCTTCATCCAAACGGTGTTCCGAGCAGGACTGATGTCTGATCCTGCATGCGGGGAAACATAAACAGCTTCATATGCAGACCATGTCTCCATATCAACCCTCCCGTTAACGCTGTGTTTGCAGGAACATGCTGAAAACCTCATGTAAAAAATATCCATAGTATTGACGGTAACATACTGGCAGCTGTGGTTGCCAGAATTTCATTTTAAATCTATGTCGGCCAAGTATAAAACATCACAGTAAATTATCACCAAAAATACACTTATGATAAATAACTAAAAAAATAAGTAAATCAAATAAAATCAACAGTGTTTCTTAAATACAAGCCAACTTTCTAACATGTAGTTTAAGTACAAATGAAGGGATGTTCTTAGTAAATGTATTTTGCTTTGGGTTTTTTTTTTTTACTGTAAATTTAAATTTATATACAAGCGACTCTGTAATTTAGACAGAATAAGACTTAAACTGTAACTTAACTGTAAAGTTCCGTCTGGATAGTTATTTATTAGTCATAGCATTCTGCATTCTCACACATGCTAACTCATCACTTCCTTGCTGTCGTCGTCTGGGGTAATCAATTGTGATATTAGCTGTTCACATCAGCTGGTCACATTTATCTATCTTAGTCTCTCTCCTCACTCACCAGTGCATCCATGGTAACGCACCCCCCTACCAAAAAGAACTACTCCCCCCACTGACCTCGACACCATCCCTCCGTTCTACCCACTCATACCGCCTCCTCCTTCCCCGGACTAAGCTCAGCACCATGGGTGATCGGGCCTTCTGTTCTACTGCCCTTCACCTGTGGAATCCCCTCAACAACCATCTGAGGGCCCCACAGACGACTGAGAATTTTTAAAAAGGACTTAAAACTTTCCATTTTAGCAGAACCTATAACTTTAATTAACATTGCTGCTTTTTGGTCATATTTTTAAATTTTTCTCTTTCAATTTTTTTATTGATGCTTTTATCTGCTTTTACCTTGTAGCACTGAGATTTGATCTAAATGTAAAGTGCGTTATAAATAAAATGTATTAATTTATTATTATTATTATTAGCCAATATCATCTTGCTGCTGTGATATGTTGCTACGTACGTCCCTCTACCTCGCCATCTATCAGCAGATCATCTTCCACAGAGTCATCAGCCACCACCACCACCAGTGTCCCTGCCCCATGGGGGGGTTCCTATTGCTGCCCCTCGATTCTGATTTTATCATATTGAGTCTAAGCAACAAATAATTCTTGCAGAACTTCGTTATCATATCATCTGTTATAAATGATATTATCTCACCTGATTGAAGTGTAATTTGAGTGTAATTATTTTCCTTGTAATACTCTGTTTTGGACAATTTCTTTTTTAACTATGTCTGTAAAACAAGATTTTATTGGTTATTTCTTGATTTTCTAGTAATTAACTGTATCTGCTACTGTTTTTAATGTTGTAGATTTTTACTGTTGCCTGTTTGTTTCTGGAATTTAATGTACAATTTTTTTAAGTGTAGTACCAGCCATGACACTGACACTGGGCTAAAAAAATAAAATAAAAATTTCAAGCATGAGTGTGAAGTTTCTCCTGTTTTTTTCATGTGACAATAAAGGAATCTTGAAAATTTACCCCGGTTGTCATACTGAACTTTAAATACGTGGACATGCAGCATTTTCTTTTCATAAGACGCATTAAGATTCAAACAGAAACAATTAGACGACGCTGTGAATGAAACTCTGAAAACTTGACTTGATGTCCAACACAAACTCCAGTTCCTTCTTCTGGGGTCCGTTGAGGATTGTGCAACCTGGTGGCAGAAAGTCGAGGTTAAAAGTCAGCCATGTCCTCAACTGTACACTAAAACAAGGCACACTTCATCATCTTCTTCTTCCTCTTTCTGATGCATCAATGGAAATGTGTTAGTGTATTATTTATACAACAATAAGTGAAGATAATGTTCCGTAATTAGTTTTGAGAGATTTCTTATACTGGTTTTCAAAATAACTCCATCTAGTAATTTCTATATTTCTCTATATTGGTTTTTATTGCTTTACCACACTCATTTTTTTTGCATTTATAATTTTTAGAACTTGATTTTCTGGCACCACAAACTTCTTAGTTTACTTTATCATTCATCCTGTTTCTTCTTTCCCTCGTTTTTCCCAACACATGCATTCATTGTTTGGTCTTATGTTTTCTGATAGGCCCGTCTTTGGCTTGTCCGCCAAAACAAGTCAATAAATGTTAATTTCAAAAGTGCTATATAAAGGAAATTGTTATTTTATAATGTTTATAATAAAAATAATAATAATAATAATAATACTGATTATCATTATCATCATTATTATTATTTAATTGCCCTGTGATTAATGTCATAGTGAGTATAATACCAAATTGGTTGGCAACCATTTTTTTTTTTAGGGACCATCTCCTTCTATGACTTTTGGGTTTCCTGAAAAGCGCTTTATAAATTTAAGTTTTTTATTTTTATTATTATTATCATACCTCTGTTTTCCTGATTCTTTTCTTGAAATTCAATCTTTGGACATGCATGTTTGCAGGATTGCTTTGTAGATTCATATTTGGACCCCAACATGATGACAACGTGGGGACTCTGAATTATACTTGAAAAGTTCACTTACACTTTTAGAAGAAAAATAATTACTTCATATTCTGATATATTTAGGTCGATTTAAGAGGCAAAGTTTGGCATAACAAGATAAGGCATTGAAACTAATTTCGAATTTAAATGACCGACGGAATTATGAGAGAGAATAAACATTAAACGTAAGAAAACATCACATTCAGTGGCTTCAGCTCAGTAAATCCTAGAACTCTGCTGCCCTCTGCTGGCCATTGTTTGTTAAAACAAGCAAAAAATGATTTCTTCTCCCAGCAGCAGAAATTATAAGATTTTTATTATAAAAATAAAGCTTTCAAACTAAAGTGATATGAAAAACCGAAGAAGCAAAAATATCACCTCTATAGAATATTTTAAAAATTTTAAATATTTCTTTATCTTTTTTCCGATGCTACAATATTAGATCCGACTCCAACTGTTGCACCTCCAACATGGAGGATAATCAGAGATATGATAAGAACATGAGAAGCATTATAACAGAAAAATCCTAACTGCTGCATCTCCGAATGCCTTATATATGTAAGCCACAGAATAGTTAATTAGCTAGTATTATGTTGTCCATTTTAATATTTAAGATGGTTAAATCTGAATTTCTATTGGAAGAATGTTTTTCTGTAGATTCATGCATGATGTCCATTTTCATCGGAGCTGAAGACATTCTGATATGGGAGCATCCCAATGAAAAGCAAAATAAGATTTTAATTGGCACCCCATTTCAGACCCAGTCTTCCTCCATAACCAGTATTACCTTCTCTGGTCACGACATTCCCCTCTCTTCATCAGTCACCACCCTCGGCGTAAGATTCAACCCTCAACTCACTTTTGAATCCCACATCAAACACATCTGCAAGATGTCCTTTCACCATCTCAGAAATATTTCCAAACTCCGTTCTTCACTCACCTTGAGTGATGCTGAAAAGTTGGTCCACGCGTTTGTCTCCTCCAGACTGGATTACTGTAACGGACTTCTCATCGGGATCCCTGATAAAATACTTCAAAGACTACAGTGTGTTCAAAACAGTGCTGCAAGGATCCTGATGAGAGTTCGTAAACACGAACACATCACCCCTGTTCTTCATTCCCTTCATTGTCTTCCCATCTCCACCAGGATTGGTTATAAGATCTCTCTCCTCACTCACCAGTGCATCCATGGTAACGCACCCCCCTACCTGAAAGAACTACTCACCCCACTGACTTCGACACGATCCCTCCGTTCTACCCACTCATACCATCTCCTCCTTCCCCGGACTAAGCTCAGCACCATGGGTGATCGGGCCTTCTGTTCTGCTGCCCCTCGTCTGTAGCATGCCCTCCCTGACCATCTGAGGGCTCCACAGACGACTGAGACTTTTTAAAAAGGACTTAAAACCTTCCTTTTTAGCAGAGCCTATAACTTTTAATTAACATTGCTGCTTTTTGGTCATATTTTTGTATAATTATTATTATATATTTTATTGATGCTTTTATCTGCTTTTACCTTGTAGCACTTTAAGATTTGATCCAAATATAAATTGTGTTATGAATTAAATCTATTATTATTATTATCATTAGTTTGATGTCATTCCACTGCAGTGCACTCATGTCTCCAATGTTTACAGTTTCCAAATCAGTACTGTAATATATAATTTAATATTTATTCCGGATAGTAACATCTTTCAAACTTACATCTCATCTGATCCTTTCCTTTTATAGTCAGATGTCTGATTATCATCTTGTAAAACGTCTCTCAGATAATCTATTTTTAGTATTGTAGAGAAATCCTTAGCAGATATAATTTTTTCTCGTAATAATTATGACATACATATAATTGTATCTTCTAATTATTTTTATTTTTTAATTTCATCATTAATTATCTTTAGGTAGTTTAGTTGGTGCAAATCTCTGTTTTATTATAAAATTGAAAAAGTATTAAAAATACATATTTTTAAAACGTTTTTTTATAAAACATATAATTTTTTACAAAACTCACTGTTACAATGTGGAAAGAGGCCAGAATTAAGGACTAACTAACTAAATAACTAAATAAATAGGTAAGTAAAAAAAAAGTTACACTATTTAATGCTGGACTTTTTGGGGGGAAATTCTTTTTTGAAGGTCGGTATTTTATGTGTACACCTTATAAATAAAGAAATAAATAAAAAAGTAAAGGCTTACCGCTTTTTTGTGTTGTCAATAATTAATTTTAAACACAAACAATAAATACATTTATATTCCAAAAGCCTAACCTTATTATTTCATTTTTCTACTATGATGCAACTATTTCCCTCCATCATCAATCATGAATTTATACTAAAAAAACAAATACATGGATAAAATTAAAAAAATGTAAACTCGATATTAGCTCACTACCTTTATTTTTGGACTGTTTATTTGGCAGGTTATCTTTAACCGGTCATTAAACAATTCTGAGCTAAAAATAAAAAAACCTATTATGTTTAATTTTATGTATTTATAATAAAAACCAAATGAATCCAGAAATTTCTCCCTGCGTCTGTTGCATTAGCAGCTTTTTAATAGCAGGGGGCGCTAAACATCAAGAGACATTCTTTATAATGTTTACCTAAGGCTCGTTTTAACCCCTCTCTCTCTCTGCCATCCACTAACCATCACCCCACTGTCACTCTACGCGTGTATGTGTGTGTCTGTGCATGTAAATGTGTTTAGTCTTCACACACACACCACATTGAGTCTGTGTGTGTACGTTTGAGTGTTTTAGTGTGTGTGTGTGTGAGACGTTTTTGTGTGTGTGTCATGTTTGTTTGTTATAATCTGTGTGTGTTTACTTAAATGTGTTTGAGAGTGTGTGTGTGTGTGTGTGTGTGTGTATGTGTGTCTGTGTACGTATATGTGTTTTGATGTGTTTGTCTGTGCATGTGTGTGTGTACATAAATGTGTTTTGGTATGTTTATGTGTGTACTTAAATGTGTTTTAGTGTGTGTGTGTGTGTTTTATTTGTCTGTGTACATAAATGTGTTTTGGTATGTTTGTGTGTGTGTTTGTGTGTGTATGTAAATTTGTGAGTTTTTCTCTGCGTGTGTGTGTGTGTGTGTGTGTGTGTGTGTGTGTGTGTGTGTGTGTGTGTGTGTGTATGTGTGTCTGTGTACGTATATGGGTTTTGATGTGTTTGTCTGTGCATGTGTGTGTGAACATAAATGTGTTTTGGTATGTTTATGTGTGTACTTAAATGTGTTTTAGTGTGTGTGTGTGTGTGTGTGTTTGTTTATCTGTGTACATATATGTGTTTTGGTATGTTTGTGTGTGTGTTTGTGTGTGTACGTAAATGTGTTTTAGTGTGTTTTTCTGTGCGTGTGTGTGTGTGTGTGTGTGTGTGTGTGTGTGTGTGTGTGTGTGTGTGTTACAGGGCCATGATGGCAGACAGCATAAAGTCTTTGAAGGAACATTCAGGCACATATGGTCCATTAACAGCTGGCAGCCAAAGGCATTATGGGTGTTAAAGACACCGAGCAGCAAACAAGTGACACTAGTGTGGAACTGCTCAGTATTCTGCAATCCCATAATATTCAGCCTCTCACGTCCCTCGGTTGGAGTTAGTTATTAAACTATTTGGCTGAAAACAAACTGTCCACAATCAATATTTCTGTTTTTTTTATTACTTTCCTCAAAGCGTGTTCTTTGTGAAAGACGATCAATATTCCTGCTTTGTACCATGGGGGAGGTTAAAACCAATCCATAATGAGATTCAGCCAGCCAAACCAGTTTCCCACAGACTAACAGTGAGGTTTCACTCCAGCGCCTCCCGGAAGCGTTACACCGGAGAATTATTCAGACGGTTTGATCCTATCAGGTCCTTCAAACCCAAAGCGGCAGCAGAGGAAGAGGAAGTAGAATAAACGAAGATGATGTATTCAGTCCGATGCGTTTTAAAAGATGAATACAACGATCAGCCGCAGCATTATAACACCTGCCTAATAATGTTATAAACGAATCAGAATTATTTACCGGAAAAAAATATTGGCAGCTGTGGTTGCGGAAACTTCAGACGCTGTACTAGACATTTCAGTAAATGATCGTGAAAATCCGATATACTGTTAGCTTGTTTACAGTAACCTGTAGTAAAATAACAACTATAATATCCTTTACAGTGACACATTTTATAACTAACAACCAAACTGTAAAGTTTTTTATGCTAACCTATTGCTAAAAATCACAACTGCACCGCTATTACAGTATAAATAACAGTATGACTAACAACCTTACTGTAAAATGAACTGGAAGACATATTTGTGTTTACATGAAATGTCTAAAAGAAATTCTTTAACAGTAACCTATTATCTAAATAACAGCCATACTGTAAACTCTTTTATAGTAAGTAAACTATTCTAAAAATAACAACTACACAAACCTTTAACAGTAATCAATTGTTTAAATAACAGCCATACTGTCAACTGTTTAATAGTAATTAATTGTATAAAGGACAACTATAATGTAAACTCTTTTACAGTAACTTATTATAAAAACAACTGATATACTGTAAAATAAATGACAGTGTATTTCAGTCATAAACAGTATGAGTGAGTATGATGTTTTACGGAGACATAATATCTTTTCCATTAATTTTAACAAAATTTTGTACTTTTACGGTAAAACTGAGTGTTTTCCACATAATCTGGCCGTACAAAATAAAGTTATTTACTGTCATTTACTGACCATGACATTGCGATAGTTATTGTAATGAATTTTACATTGTCTTTAACACACTGACACTGTTTAACGGTAATTTCTACAGACAAGTTTATGCAGTTTTATGTTTTATGTGTAAGTCCCCAGTTTGCCACCACAGCAGTTTTAACCCACTAAAGCATGTAATCCGGAGGATTACGTTAGCAGCGGATCCTTTGAGTCCTGTGGAGTGGAGCCCCCGTGGATTTATCCGGCAGGTCCCACAGATACTGGTTTGGTTGGAGATCTGGGTAGTTTTGAGAGCCAGTCAACACTTTGAACTGGTTTTTGTGTTCCTCAACCCATTGCTGAACCACTGTTGCCATGTGGCAGTCCACATCCTCCCAACGAAAGAAGCTTCTGTCATTGAAAGTTTCTAGTCTGCTTACCCTCCAACAACCTTTAGGTAGTTGGTAGGTGGTGTCAAAGTAACATCCTCAAGAATGTTTATCGCGTTCGTCAGCATTAACCTTGTCAACAACTGGAGCTCCATCGGCTCCTCTCTGGGATCAGACGACACGAGGTAACCTTCAGTGAGCCTAGAGTGCCTTTGACCCTTTTACCAGTTGGCCATCTTTGGGAGGCCCTGACCAGTGCAGGCTGGCAAAACCCAAGAAGACCTGTTGTTTTGGAGATTAATCTGACGCAGACATTCGGCTATCACAAATGCCCTTTTCAAACGTGTTCACATCTTTTTCTGCTTCCTTCATATGAACTTCTAGAACAGGATGTTCACTTCCTGTCTAATATACCCCACCCACTGACGGTGGGCATTTTAACGAGACCGTCAATGTGGTTCTGACTATCGCTGTCAGTGGTTATAATGTTACGGGTGATATTACGGATGACAGGAAAGAAGACCAAACTCTCCCAAACAATCCCTTCTCTACTTCATATCCCAGCAGTCAGTTCATGAATATTGATGTGGCGAGGGGGGGCGCCCCTCCGTATCCTTGACCTTGTCATTTATCTACGCTAGCAAGGCAAAGCGGAACCTGGTTCAGTATTCCCATCACAAGACGTTTCATTAATACGTTTCCCTAATTTAGAAGCAAGGCAGATGGTCTTGTTGCTGGAAAGGAGCTGAAAAAGTTGGGGCAGAGAAAGAAGAGGGTGTTAGCAGCAGTGCTAAGGTGTGCTGAGTCCCAGAAGGGGGGCTGATAGGAGAAGAATTCCTCCGGTGAAGCAGATGTTTCTTCAGGAAGTGACCGACTGCCAGAAAACCTGCTGTGGTTAGATGACTGTTCTAGGACTGTCTCCATTTGTAGAGTTTTTGTAAGTTATTGTTGCGTCGATGTCTAACCCCCACCAAAGTTGTTGTACAGATTCATACAACCCCGATTTTGTAAGAACAGGTGCTAAAACAAGAAGAATGTTTGAAATGTATCATAAGAAGTAAGAAGAATGTTTGAAATGTATTATATAATATCACAGGTTCAGTTTTTTTCCCTTAATTAAGTAATCATGTGGTTTACTAAACTTCTTTCAGCAATGCACCACTTTTTAATTATTTTTATAAAAACAAAACTTTGAAAAAAATATGTGAAAAAAGTTGGAAATGTATTGTCAGAAAATTGTCAGAAGAATTGCGAAAAAAGGAATTTATCCAGATTACCCTAACTCTCTTCTTTCCATCTTTTTATTTTTTATTTACAGAATTATTTATGAGAATAAAGCTGAAATTCAAGTTCAACGTCTGACTTAATGAGAAAAAAATGTAATGTTGTCCTCTCTGGTGTACGTTTGAAATGGGAATACAGGATGTAAAATCTGGTTTATAGAACAAACATTTGTATTTTTTTAAATCACATTTATTGTAGTAAAAGTATTTGCAGAAATCGTACACGGCCGACATCTTCCCCAGAATAATCTATCAGACCCATTGCAGTAACCCGAAGTACCACCAGGGGAACACGTTTCCCCATTTGAGAACCACTAAAGGTGCTCAGAGATGAAGAATTGAATGTCAGCCAGTGTAACTGTTGTAAATATAGATAACAAAGGTCAGTTGCGTGTCTCTGACAGGGGGAGCCTTATCTTCAAAAGCTTTTAACATAACTTCTTAACCGTTGGTCTGATTTAGTCCAACTTTGGAACATATGAATCACCTTGAGGAGATCTGAGTATTTGTCCTAGTTTACTCTCATAATTTAAATTTGACTCACTGGCTGGAACTTTTTTTAAAGAAAAGCAATGTTTTTCAGATATAACTTTAATTGCTTGTAAAACGCAGTGGATCGGGGGCTCTTTGGGGATATAACCTTGCTGTCGTGGGCCGACGTTAGTCGGGCTAGCCTACCCGTCAAATTAATTGCGAAGTTATTTCCGCAGTATTTTTAGAAGAAAAAACAAAGCTCCCCAAAGCGTGTAAAATATGAACCATTAGATTAAAATATGGGTAAAATATGATATAAGCAAAAAAATTCTCAAGTCAAATTCATTTGCAACAAATTTTGGACAAAATCGGACCAATGCTTGAGTTTTTATGGCCCAAAAACTTTTGGTGATAAAGCTCCCCCTAGTGTCAGAACTATTTTTCCCAAAATGAATCAACTCCTTCCTCACACCAAGGTCCAGGTTGATCCTTGAAGGAAAATTATCCAAGAAATAGTTTTGAGTTGTGTACAGAAAACAGAGTTCTTTATGAAAAAATCTCCCCCTAGTGAGTGAAATATGAACTACTAGAGTAAAACATGACATTTACAGGATAGATCTCCTCCAGCTCCTCAAGTCAATTCATATACACTGAATTTGAACAAATCGGAACAATGGTTAAGAAATAATGGACGGAGGAAAAAAATGGAATACAAGCTCCCCCTAGTGTCAGAATATATAAACGATCTTTCCCAAAATGACTCCAGTTCTTTCTCGTACTCAGGTCTATTTGGGTATAAAATAGGAAAACTATCCAGGAGATCTTTTTGAGTTATCGCATTAACACGAAGGATCATCGGCCGGGGATGCAGCCGTGACGATTTCGTTTCGGGTGATATATTTACTCAACGACATGAAGTAGTTAGATTACATCATTCTGCTGCAGCAGTAATGGGCCAACAGATTAGGCAGCAGGGATATTAATCTCCAATTATAATAGTAAAAATACTGAAGGAACCATTTTACTGCACAATGAGTACTTTTACTCTGATACTTTAAGTAAACGCAGCTGATAATACTCAGTTGCGTATTATCAGCTAAATGCGTTTAGTTGAGTTGTGTTTTAAAAGTGTTTCTTTCACTTGTAGCGGACTCCGAATACTTCATCTATCCCTGTACATCACCCCAACAGCAGAGAGGAGGAACATTTAACAATCCTTGAGAAGAATCCCCACAAAACCCACAGGAGGAGGCAGATGTTTCAACATCTGCCTCCTCCTGTGGGTTTTCTCCATTCTCAGAATCCCAGAGGTTCGCTCTGAGTCAGGTAGAGTTTTCAGAGAGAG
Source organism: Lophius americanus (assembly GCA_037951165.1). NCBI lineage: Eukaryota > Metazoa > Chordata > Actinopteri > Lophiiformes > Lophiidae > Lophius > Lophius americanus. The sequence goes on from JBBDHG010000019.1 coordinate 4,243,889, forward strand.
AGAGAGTCTTCTGATTCCAACCACATTCAGACATTCATCACTCGGATATTAATAGAAACGCTGTGGAAGCGCAGACGCACATCTACAAACGTCACAGGGTTATAAACAAATATCCAGATCTGACATTGGTGGAGCATGCAACATAATCCATGAGAAAAATCCCCCGTTTTTTCCTCCTCCCTGCTGCTGATGTTTGTTTGGAAACTTAAGCGAAGGCAGCTGTGTCGGGGTTTCGGAACATCAACAGTGATCTTGGAGGAAATTTAGTGATTTGGAGGCGGATTAAAGAACAGCGTGTGTTCACACACACCTGGTGATGCGGCGGGTTCTTGGGAGATACGTCACTGCTGCATCCAGCCTCCTTCCTTGGATCCTTGGATCCTTGGATCCTTGGATCCTTGGATCCTTGAGTAACATCCTGCCTGAGGTGAAGCTGTTTGGCGGTTGGAGGATTATCGTCTTCTGGCTGGCTGGATGTTTTTGAAAGCCCACGGGGAGCACAGATGCAAATCTTGGCTTTGTTTTTTCCCAAAAGCACAGCGTGTCTCCGAAGAACATCTTTGTGACTCTGAAACCTTCCGAGTGGGGTAAAATTATAAATCAAGACGACAGCTCGGGGAACTAAGCCTCTGCTGTGTCAGACTGTTTTTTTTTTAATATTCCTGTGGTATATGTCTCGGAAAAAACCTCAAACGCAGCCAGGGAACCAGAAAACTCAAGAGGTTAATATCTGATTTAAATGTATGCCATAAGTCAAAACTAGGTTTGCACTGATGGGTGACCCATCTTGGATCTTTTTTTTTTTTTTTTTTTAAGAAATTAAATTGAAAAAACAGATTTTACAGCAGTAAAAGACAGTAAAAATCAAACAACAATGTTAAAAGTGAATTGTTTGATGAACTTCTAAAGTTTCTTCAATAGGTAAAACTCTTTTACAACTTAAATACTTTAACTATTTTAGACTTAATTTAATCTCGGTTACTAATTTCTTTAACTTCATCATCATTTTTCTTTTCCCAGTACATCATTACACCTAATAACCATGAAAGAAAGTTAAATTCCTGCTTTGGAATTTTTAAAAGCTTTTTTAAAAAATGAACTTTTTCACGGGTATTTCAAAAAAAAAAAAAGAAAAACACAAAACAGGAAAAATATATTCATTAGAACAAAAGATCTGACATGATTTTATTCCTGTTTTGGACAAATATTATACAGTATAAAAAGAGAATTATTGATGATTTATTTTTGATGATTATTGACTAATTTTCAGTGGTGACACAGTTAAAATAAATATTTTCAAATTAAATTTTTAGGGCCAATTTTTTGAGCCACTTCATTTAATTGTTTGTTACCAGTGAAGAATTGACTTTTTTTTACAGTGCATTACATCACCGCAGTAAATACAGTGAATTATATTTAAGGTTTATCCCAGAGGAAATGTGACTGGGGAACCAGCGATGGTTCTGGTGAGGTCCGTTCAGTTCAGCCAATCGACTGGATGGGTCACGGACGGCCGCCAGTTCTGGCGTGAGCGCTCCTCGGGACGAGGAAAAAGGAAGTCAGGTCCGGGCGGGGATCACGGCCAACGCCACCAGCGTACCTCCCTGTGCGGCCCCACGGGGCCCAGTCCATATTTTTTTATTCGTTTTTTGCAATTGATACAAATGAAACCCCTCTGGTGACACAAAAGAAATAAAAAAGGATCTGGTGGCAACGACGTTATAAGGCGTGAGAACGAACTTTCTTAACTTACGGGAACGAGTGATCACGACGTGGCCACCAGATTTTAGTTTTTTTTTTCAATGTCACCAGAAGGGACCCGTAATTTTTGATCTGGATTGAAAACCCAATGAAGAAAGACGATACAAAAGAAAGAAGATTTCCTAAAACAAACATGTTAAAAAAGGATGAAATAAGTACGATGTTTTCATTAAAAAGGACGATCTTCCATTTGTCAAAACACTGTAACAAAAAAAACTAAATCTCTCTCCAGTCAGTACGAAGATGGCCGCCTCTGTTGAGATAAAAAGGTTTTTTTCAAGACAAACATTTAACAAAAAAAACTTCATGCTGAAAGTACGGACAAAAAAACATAGAATACTATATTCTGTTAATGTACAATACATGTTTATTGTAGTGTACAGTTTGTATTGGATGTATACAAACAGTTCAGTATAACCCCCCCCTCTCTCGCCCTCTGTCTGTGTCTCTCTCGCCCTCTGTCTGTGTGTTACTCTCTCTCGCTACCCTGAGGTTGGAATCTGTTTTGAGGTTTCTGGCTGTTAAAAGACTCTTTTCTCCTCTATGTGCTTAAAAAAAGGAATTTGGCGCTAATTTAATAAAATCAACCCTTGAATGTTTGAAATTTTTATTATTCAGCAGTTTTCATTCTTTTCTGTCTTTCCCTTGAGCAAACAGAACTGTGAGTGTTTGAATGTGTGTGAAAGAGATTTTGTGTGGAAATTTATTCTGACTGGGAAACAACATTGGATTTTGCCAATCCGCCGCCGTCGTCACTCAGCCTTGAGACAAAACCCCAAATGTTCAGTAATTGAATTTTCCCATAAGAATGAGGAATGTTTATTTAGCTGAGGATTTAAGAACGGCTTCAGGCAAAGACCTTCACCTGGAGAAAAAAGCCGACATAAATACGACTTCCTCAAACTGATTTGTACCAGTTTCATGGATGGTGGCCCACAGATTCTGATTTCTGCTTCACATTTTTTGCTGAGATCCGATTTTTTTGCGTGGTTGTTCACATTATAATTTAAATGCGACCGTCATCACACTCCAGTCTACGTCCCTGAAGTGACCCGCATGCGCAGTGAAGAAGACGCTGTGTTTACGGGAGTAAATATGGATGAATCCAGTGTTTACATTTGATCTTGCCGTGTCCCGCAGAATTCTGACGTCTGTCTCAATTCAATGACGCAAAGTCGGATGAAATGCGACATGAGCGTACAGACTGAGGTCGCATTGAAAAACCTTGGATATGTATCCGATTTAGGAACACATACGAAAGTGGCCTGGGTCTGATTTAAAAAAATGTTGTTTGTGCTGTTCAGACTGTGATAAAAATATGTCATAAGGGTCACATATAGGCAAAAAAAGTCACATTCGGGCCACCGGCAGTGTGAATGTAGCCTTTGTCAATATGATGTACTGGCAAATTATTATTAAGCTGTAGCTCAGGAAGTAGAGTGGTCGTCCCCAAAATCAAATGAAGACGGTTTCAGCCCGACACTGCCCCTGCAGTCTACATGGCGTGGAATCCTTAAGTAAGACCCTGGACCCCGATGTGCTTCACATCACCTGCCCACTGCCTTCTTCTTAACGCGATAACTCAAAAACTATAACATGGATCATTTTTGAATTTCATATCAGTACAGGCCTTGTTACGAGGAAGAACTGGATTGATTTTGGCAAAGGGCGGGTGTATATTTCCAACACTAGGGGGAGCCTCATCTCCAAACATTTCTGTGATATAATGTTGCAGCCATTGGTTTGATTTAGTCCAGATTTGGTGCATATTAACCAAATGGAAGAGATCTATCTCACATATCTCATGTTTTACTCTAATAGCTGTTATTTTATTCTAATAGCTGATGTTTTACTCTTATAGTTGATATTCAACACCAATGGTTTATATTAATCTAATAGTTCATGTTTTCCTCTAGTGGTTGATATTCAACACTAGTAGTTTACATTATAATCTAATAGTTCAGGTTTCACTCTAATATGTAATATCTGATAATGTAATTTGAGGAGTTCAATCACAGGAAGTGTTGGTGCCAGATATCACAGCAAACCATCAGAGGTCTTTCCGGAGTCCAAGACCCTGTTTACACTTGGTTTTAAAACGCACATTTTGGCCGATGGTACCACAAGCGGACAGTGAGACACATTGCCGTGTACACCTGTGTCTACCATTCGTCTCCAAATGTGTTCAACTCCCCACTGGTGCTCAGATGTCGTCGCTGCCTCTAAGGGATCAAGGGGCATTTCGCGTAGTTCTCTGTCACGTCAGTCAAGAACCAGATATGTTTAGCTAGCTAACCTTCCTTGCAGTACTCTCGTAAACAGCCCAGTTACTGTAGGAGTTGTCCGAGTTCGTCTAATTTTTGTCCCAGATCTTCTGCCTGAATAGAAATAAAACATCTTGATTCGCTTGTACTCCAACCACGTAAAAACATTTTTTCAACAGGTCGCACGCTGCCGCCAAAATAACCACCATGTCCATCACTGATGACATATTCACCTGTTACGTCTTTGTCAGAGACACATCATGTCACATTCAAGTTTAGACAGAGGATATGTGGTCAAATCCCAGATTTGTGCGGCTGTGTCCCACAACCTCAGTAAGTGTTTTGAGTGATCAGATCACAATGTGGTCGTTTACGCTTGTATTTATCGATGTGTCCCGCTGTCCCCTTGTTATCTATCTATCTATCTATCTATCTATCTATCTATCTATCTATCTATCTATCTATCTATCTATCTATCTATCTATCTATCTATCTATCTATCTATCTATCTATCTATCTACCCATCCATCCATCCATCCATCCATCCATCCATCCATCCATCCAATCAGCAGAGGATGGATGTCAGCAGCTTTGTCTCTGCACACCGCCGTACGTGACAGCCGCGTGCCTTTGACGTTAGACGGACCCGCCCCTTTAACCGCGTGGCCGTGCTGCTCATGCTCGAGGCTTTGTGCAGGACTTTCCCGTACACGGAGAGCAGCTGTGGAGCGAAGAGCTTCACCAGACGGGCTTTGAGGCTGTTGCGTGTCTGAGTCGGAACCCGGCCAGAGGACGCGTCTTTGTCTTGGAGCGCCTCCAGAGCCGATCATCTGAGCGCCACGGTCTTCATTCCGTCTCCGGGATTACCGTCTCTGGCTCCGAGGGAGGATCATCCCCGTCAGGATCGCGTGTTTACATCGGAACCTGGACCACAGTGGAAGTTATCTGGTGCACTTCGGAACCCGGGATATGGGTTTTTTTTATGTTTTGATCGCTCGGAGCGGATGGGTCCGTTTGGAAATGCTTCTTGAGCGACTTTAAGGTCGAAAGTCCTTTCAATCAAAGTTTCATGTCTCTTCCCGTCCTGCAGATTTTATTTTTCCACGCTGCTCGGAATGTTGTGACAGTGCGTGATTGCCGTTTTCCACGCGCGTCACAGGTAGATCCTCATCAGTCATGGATGATGGTGGGCACATCTGGACCAGGTGGTCCAGAGGAAGCTTCCGGGACGTGTTGAAAACATACGTCGGAGTGTTTGTGATGCTTCATCTCCTGCTTCACGCGGAAGCGTCATCCTCCTTGTTAAAGTCCTGCGATAAAAGCTGTTTTTCAGGGAAGTGCATCAACGGGACGTGCGCGTGTGACCACGGATGGGTGGGAGACGAGTGCCAGCACTGCCAGGGTCGGTTCAAGTAAGTTTACACCGAATCGGTCTTCAAATCCTGATCCGACCGGTTATTATAGGGAGTATTTTGTAAAGTAGCAAAGAAAATATCTGCTATGTGTCAAATCCTAGGTTTAAATCTTACAAACTTAAATGAGATATTAAAGCTCCTCTATATCTAAATATTAATTACAACTTCTAAGTAAGCTCAAATTAATCAAAATGTTGGATTTAAAACTAAATGTTGTGTCTAAGTGTCAAAGCTACATTTTTAAACAAAATCTAAATATTAGGTCTAAATGTTAAATATCAGTATACGTGTTAAATGGGCAACTTAAATGTATAATTTAAATGTAAACGTAGTAAGATCAATTGTAAAACTTCAATAGAAGTTTAAATATTCTATGTAAGTGTTAAATCAAAGTCTAAATGTTAAATTCAAATGTTCAATATAAATCTAAATGTTCAATGTTAAACCTACATTTAGATTAAAAAAAACTGAAATAAGAAATCCCAAATTTGAAATCTTAATCATTGAACTTAGATTTTCAATCAAAATCTTGAGACTACATCCAAATACTGATTATGAATCTAAACATTAGATTCAAGTCTTATTAATTTAAACCTGAATTTTACATCAAACTCTAAATACCAAATCTAAATGAGAAATCTGAGTGAAATGTTCAAAAATTAAAATGAAATTTTCATTTAAAAATCTAAATGTAAAATCTAAACGTTCATTCCAAATATAATTTTTAAATTGTACCGTTAACGTAATGTAACTTTAAACTAAATATTAAGATAATATGGAAATGCACACTTCAGGTACCGAAATAAAAGCTGTCACAAAAAGTGCTAATTTACAACCACACCAGGTTATGATGGTATCCCTGTTCGTTGACTAATTCCAGTATAGCATAAGTTCTCTAAATGTTTCAAATTTCCAAAATACGGATACCACAGATGGGTGGGCCACGCCTGCTCACTGGCACATTGGAGATAAGTCGAGAGAAAGTTCAACTGGTTCAGCTCAACTATTAGTACAAAACGCTTTTCTAAATCTTTCAACATGCAATTTTAATGGCCATACGGAGTAGAGTGGCTGCTCCCCTGACTGTCGCTTTAGACTACTACATCAAGCTTAAGAATTCTGCCCCATATAGACATTGCTCTTTAAAAATAAATCAGGATGTGGAAACTGGACAAGTGATATAATTCCTCTTATATCTGAGTATGTTCTGCGGGTCTGACAGTCAGGTTCTGACTGAACATGGATGCCATTTAGCTCATTATTTTCCACAGGCCCATAAATGGGGGGCTTCTCCCTAGTTTTGGCATTTTTCTTTACTGTACACGGTGCTAGATATTCTTAAAACATTGATTTATGTCACAGTTTAAGCGTGTAGTTTGTGCCCTGCACCCCCGCCTCCTCTTGTGGACATTAGTGGTACTTTTGAGGCAAAATCCTTCTCTGGTGTCAAAATCACATTTTTTCCACATTTTGTGTGCATTTGGTTTCCAACTGTGCCGAAAATACCCCAAACGTGTCCAGAATGTGAGTTTACTAGTTATGAAAAAGTTTCTGACCAAATTCCTTGATTTTTTTGTTTCATGGTGTTACTGTATAATAATGAGGTTATAACCTTTTTCCTAAAAAAGGATAGAAATATTGGTATATTTTGCGTTTAATCACATATTACTCACACATACTAAAAGGTACAATGTAACCTACACTGAAACTTAATTATCTTAGGTCTTACCTGTTTATTTATATGATCATTTCCTGTCTTTCGAACGGTGGGTTAGGCGTTAGCTCAATTAACATCCTGCAAGAGGAGGAGGTTCTGGGTGTAAATAGAGCAGAGGACCTTTCTGTGTTGGGTTTGCATACTCTCCCTCTGTTTGAAGAAGAAAAGAGAGAAGAAATAACCTTTATTGATCACATACAGTACAACATAGTGAAATTATTTCTCTGCATTTGACCCATCCCTGAGGGATTAGTGGGCAGCCCCTTTGAAGCGCCCAGGGAGCTAGGGTTTCAGGGTCTTGCTCCAGGACCCTATGACAAGTGGACCCTGGTTGGCTGGAGCCGGATACCTTCCGATCCTCCGATTGGAAGACCGCCGCTCTACCCACTGAGCTACAGCCGCCCCCGTTTGCATGGGTTCCCTGAGGATACTCGCGCATCTTCCAGTCCAAAAAACAAACAATATAGGTTATTTGGTGACTCTCAGGTTTCCAGTTGCTTGTCTCTCTGTGTTTGCCCTGTGATGAACTGTTGTCGTGTCCATACCCTGCCTCTCTTAGAATATCAGGATATGCTTTAACTGCATCCCTGCAGAGGATGAACAGCAACAAGAACAGGATGGTCGGATAGATGCATCTCGTCTGAACGATCACCCTTAGGTATTACTTTGAACTTGGAATTCTATGAGAGAATTACTTGTATACATTTCACAACAGCTCCAACTCCTACTGTAGATAGAGAGTGTTGCAGGGGGGGTATTTTTTTGAAATGTGTTGGGCTAGCAACTTTCTTATTTATATTATTTAGGACTCAAGGTTCATTCAGAGACAGGGTTGTCTTGAACTTCAGCTCCAGGGCTGAAACGCCATAAACTTTATTTTGTCATGTACATTTGGCAACTAAATTGATAAGGTTCCACTCGGTTCTGGTTTCTGTGTGGCATTAATCACCCTCAAGCCTTCCGGAGAGGATGACATTGGTACCTAACCACAATGGCCTAGAGCCTGGTCTGCACCAGTAAGGACAAAGGGATGGCAAGACTTCAGTCTTACATTTTCTCTCTGGAGCATTGTATTGATTTCCCAGTCGATGTGATTGTTGTGAGAGTGGGCGACAGAACAAGCTGTTGGCTGGACAACAGGACAGGACCGGACAAACAACACAAACCGGGCAAGCTTTTAGGCTTGACTCTGCCTAATTACATGATGGTGTCCATGATTGCTGATTTCCTGTTGCATGAACACGCCACGATCTTTGCTGTTATCTCAAAAGGCAAGGATATTAGATGAATGTATGAGTCTGGCAAAGGTAGTGTAAAATTAGATTTATGTATTTGGGCAAATGTAATTTTATGCAGGAAAGGGCAAGTGGGAACGCAGCAGCTCATTTTCAAAGACAATTTCACTTACCTCTGCCAGTGAGAGTACAGAAAGGTTATATGTTCTGTACCATTTATTTGTTTGTTTGTCCTTCTATGCTTGTGAGCAGGATAACACAAAAAAAACATTAAAAAAAAATCAGTAATATTCTCTTTAAAGACATAGGGAGTTAAAGAATTGAGGAGGATGGAGAGATTTTTTTCAGAAATTAAAGCTTTCTTTAACTAAATGAGGCATATATTCATGATATTCCACGATCCAATACATGTTTTTACAATAAATGTTAAAAAAAAAAATCCTTATTACCTGTTTCCTTATGAACATGTAATCAATTCGTACGGTTTTGAACTCAGGAAATGCATTAAGTGATTTTTTTTATGTTTCCTGTTACCAGGAAGTTTTGCGGTTTATGTTAAAGGCTCTTATTTTGAAAGACTAAAATGGAATTTGAGTTGGCCAGTTTGTTGTGAGTGATCCGCTTCAATGAGAAAATAAAGTACGAGCATGATGATTCGTGACCACAGTGTCCCGAACAACTCCTTCTGACACACATTAATGATGTGTGGTCACCTGTATTCTTGTAAACCAACAAAGCTCTTTGTGTCAAACATCTTCTAGAGATACCTGGATGAATGAGATCTACGCAGATATGTTGACTCAAAGTATAAGCATGGGTCATAAACCCTCATCTACACGCATACAAAAACAAATATTAAAAAACTGTTCCAAATCTATCCTCCTTGGTAAGCTTTTCAGGGCTTCTGGCTAACTGCTAAAGCTGAAGAAAGACATTTACTTAAGGACTAAATAAAATAAATCTTTTTAAATTATATTTGAAAGTAGTTCTCAATGAAACAATCTCTCCTTTAATGACAGTACTAGCCATTCTAGCTCCTCATGGTGAATAGAAGAGTAACAGAAGCAAATGTGGAAACTGTCATTGGACTAACGCAATGTCATTATTTTAGTCTGGTTGTGGATTGTTGAGGGAGGACGTCCTCCTTTGGAACATCATTCCTGTGTTTTACACAATTACAGATCAGCCTGACAAAGGAAGCACATTTAAAACCATTAAATTGATCTAGAACAGTGGTTCCCAAACTTTTCACAAGGTTGTGCGTGAGAGGATGCACACAACTCTACAATGTTTGGCTGAATTTGAGATAGTCTTAGTCTTCAGTCGTTGTCCACACACAGTCTTGCTTTGTATTTTGTTTTCATATTCGTCAGAGCTGAGAATCCACTTTCACACAAGTACGTGGAGGCAAAGGGCAACAAAGTCTTGACATCGCGTTTGGCCGGCGCCGGCTGTTCTGTGCAGTGGCTTCTGATTACATTCCATTTTCAGGGATCCATTTGTTGCGATGTCAACGAGGCTCTCCTGTGAGGATGTTGATAAAGCAGCAGGCACAGCTGTAAATGGATGATGTATCCAACTTTCTGACCCGTCAGTTTCGGGGAAATACCTGCGCATCTGTGCAGCCATCTCACCGAAGTGCGCCGTTATGTCTTCTTTCACACTGTTTGTCAAACATAGTTCATTTGGGACTCTCAACTTTATCTTGCACATTGAATATGGTTGCGGAAATCCCCTTTAAACCGAGATTAAGTTTGTTAAGGCGAGAAAAATATCACCCAGATAAACCCAGGCATGTAAGAAACTCCTCATCATGCAAAATGCTCAGACAGTTGAAGATGATGGTCACTGAAGAAAAGTTCATACTTCAGTTCTAAGAAACGGGTCAGTACTCTTATAACGTTCATTTACGCTGCCAATTTCACTGCATAATACAGTAAATATGGGAGAGTTCAGTGGCCTGCCTTTCACAAAGTTCACCATTTTCACTGTAATGTCCAAAACACTCTTCAGGCTGGCAGACATTCCCTTGGCAGCGAGAGCCTCTCGGTGGATGATGCAGTTTCCCCAAGTGGCAGCGTTACCACTCCCCTGTGTCTCCCCGTCACGGCCTTTGCGCAACTGGGTTGTTTGATAAGGTATTGTCTGTATAGTTTTTTTTGGCCTTTTCCCCATGATTGTCCCAACAATATCCATGGCAGTAGGGAGAATGAAGTCCGCCACAATAGTGTGTGTCTTGCTGGTTTAATCCACTCGGTAACTCCACTCCTATAAACGGTATCTGTCTCCCGTATGCAAGTCTTACTGGTAGAAAGTCCTCTCAATTGTCACTTAAAAAATTCCAATTTTTTCAGATGAGTATGTTTTGTTTCTAAATGTCTTCGCAACAGTGAAGGTTTCATAGAGTTCTGAGACATTACTTTTGCACATATAACCCACTGTGGCCGAGTAAATCCACCAGTAATAATAGAAGTGAATCCAGAAGGAATGTAGCTCTCATCATATTTGCGCCTCTTTGATGAGGTTGTTTCTCTGTCCGGGGCTACATGCTTTCCGGCACCAGGGCGCTCTTCATCCGGCTCTTCATCGCTGTCCATGGCTCTGCTTGCAGCTTGGCGAGCCACAAGTGCCCCGCTGCTAGCATCCCGGTCCAAGGTAGATTTGAAGTTGAAGAATTGCCTGGCTTGTTGTCGCTGGCATGTGCATCTTTAAATGCATCAGTTTAAAAATGTAATCAGGCAGTTTGCAAATCATATTTTGAATTTTTTTTTCGCGTACCACCTACGTCAATTTGAGACCCGTACCCCCAGTTTGGGAATCATTGATCGAAAAGATCCCGCCACAAGAGGAGGATAGTGATGACTGTCCTCCTCTGCCCTCAACTTCACACAAACAGCCTTTCCCCCTTTTCTTCTCTGTAGATGTCGCTGTCAAAATATAATCAGAATTTCAAGAATGCATTTTTCCAAAAAAAAAAGAATTAGAAACGACTTTTTCAGCAGCAAACGACGAAAAGTGATTTATTTCAACCAATTACCCTTTTTATATTTCGATTTCCCTCTTGACACTCAAAAATAAAACCTGTGTCTCTCTAGACCGGCTTCCTCTAGGGTGACATTGGGCCCTGGGTAGGAGAACAGGTGATTATATATTTGACCTTTATAGCATCCAGCGGGCATTTCTCACATAGGTGACGTTCTTTCAGCGAGACGCCGTGAGTCATCATCTCTCCGAGCCAATTAGAGGTAGAGTACGGAAGGTCACGGCGTTGCCATTATAGCATTCATTAAGACTTTTTGCAGACGAACGTTCTCCAAATGCTCTCGGGTCATATGGTGTGGACAGTGGATGGACAGAAATAGGACAGTATGAAGATGAAAGCTGAAATGAATGACAAATAGGAAAATAGGGAATGCAGATGAAAGGATTCAAATCTAACTGAAAGATGAACGTAAAGACCCGTGTGTCCCCCTAGGGTAATAATAATAATAATAATACATAGACGTAAGAAGTCCAAAAGATCCACTTGGGGACATCTCCATGGCCCTCAACCCAAAACATCCCGAGATGAACCCGACCACGTTTTGTCGCACTGCAGTTGATCAACGGATTCACAAATTGGGTCTTCATATTGGCTTTAAGGTTTCACAAACTGAGAGTGTTTTTTTTTTCTTTTGCAAAATAATAAATTTGACACTCCATTTGTCAAAGCTCTAAATAGTTTCCAGCATAAAGTGATTCATTATCCTCTACCTAATTGGCTTTTAGAGGCAAAACATTTTCTTTTTCTTCCACTTCAACCTAAGCACGTAAAAAATAAATCCTCTCTAGAACCGGTGTTTTGGGTTTGTCAGTTCGCTCCACTGTACAACAATGGCGGGGCAACAGGCGGCCTCCGTGGAAGAGGACCTTCTCCACCTGGAGGGCTTCTCCTGAGAAATGCAATTTCTGATATTTTCAGCTGATTATTATACCCCCACAAAAACATAGTTATGAAATCGCTGTGTACGTACGTATGATGCTGCATTCAAATTGTGTTGGAGTTAACAAAACCACCCGGCCAGACAGGACTGGACACTAGTAGAGCTGGGAAAAAGCGTCAATATTAGTGCTTGGTGCCTTGAAAAATTATTCAATACTAAAGCCTCAGTGGTCACTGGAGCGCAGTATGGGCACACACACACACACACAAACAAAAGCCCGCACACACACACACACACGCGCACACACAGGTGCGTCCAATATCCACAGAGACAGATCCAATAAAGGAGAAATAGGGTGTAGTTGCTGCCTATTGATTTAAGGTATTGGTGTTCTGTGTTGTTTTATTGGTCCAGAGTCTCACCCTTTGTCTTTCCATTGACGTTCTCTCTCTCGCTCTCTTTTTTTTCTTTTCTTCTTCTGCTGCTCTTTCTCTCTTTGTCCAGACGAGATAATGTCTTGGTTGTTCCCACATAAAAAAATAAAAAAAACCCACACGTACAGAATTCTGTCCGAAACAGATTTGTGGATTTCTTAAATACTGATTATTTTAATGTCTAATTGTTCAAGAAAAGTCAAATCACATTATCTCCTCTTTTATTTCTTTCCCACCTTTACTGAATTTTTTTTGGGTCACATTTATCAGTCTTCTTGTCAGGGATATATCTCTACGACAGTTTGGCAATCTTTTTGTAATTTATTTAAATTCTTTTCCATACACCCATTTTTTGTCCAAACAATATATATTTGCAAATTGTGTTGATGGCACAATATTTTTTTTTCTTCTAAATACCCCCACCACAAAATCTTTTCATCTGTTATCCTGTTATAGTTACTTACTTACTTGCTCTTTCTCAGGAGTTAATTAAATAAAATAAATAATCATTGACGTATTGAACCAATTGCACAACCTTAATGTTTTTCTATTATTTACTGTTGCTAAATTTGAATACTAGTCCATGAAACTCATCTTCAACCTGATTTTGAAAACCATTTTTAAATTATTTTTCTTTAAATGGCATTAAAAAACAGAGAGACAGAACTATAACTTTGTATTCCATTTATTACCTTAAGTACTGAATACCCCCAGCAAAGATCCTGTGCCCATTGTCTTAAAGTAAAACAGCAGTCAATGCATCCAATGTTTTGATAAAATGTTGCAATAAGATATTCAATACTTAAATGTTGGATTAACAGGATAGCAGAATGCTCTTGGTGGGCGAATGGAAGTAAATCCCGGCTTTTGTGTGGAAATCAACTGCTTTCTTCATTCAAACATCCTTCAAACCTTGTTGTTCCGTTTCCAACGAACGTGCCGTGACGTCTGAGCAGCAGTTTAGATATTCTTTCTGTATCTGCATGGGTTCCTTCTGCGTTCTGCAGCTTCCACCCGCAGTCCAAAAACAGCAGCAGCTGAATTGGTGACACCGAAATAGCCCTCATGAATTCTGATGGTTTTAATGTGAATATGTTCCGGCCAACTCAACATCCGCTCTTGTCCTTCAAATTAAGAGCACTTAACATAAACTGTAAAACTACTTGATAACAGGCAACGCAAAATCAACTGGTCGTATTTGCTGAAGCCAAAACCGTACTGTTTATTTACATGTGTCGACAAGGATTTTTAATATTGTGCTTAAAACTTGTATCATGAATATCATGAATAAATGCCTTGTGTACTTAAACAAAGCATTAACCGCGATAACTTAAGTAACCGCAATAACCAAAGTAAACGCGAAGACTAAAGTCAGCACGATAACCAAAGTAACTGCAATAACCAAAGTAACCGCGATAACTAAAGTAACCGCACTAACTAAAGTCACCGCGATAACTAAAGTAACCGCGATAACTAAAATAATTGCAATAACCTAAGTAACCGCGATAACTAAAGTAACCGCGATAACTATAGTAACTGCGATAACCAAAATAACCAAATGTACCGCAATAACTAAAATAACTTCACTAAACATAGTAACAACAATAACCAAAGTGACCACGAAAACCAAAGTAACTGCGATAACCGAAGTAGCTGCCATAACCAAAGTAACCGCGATAAACAAAGTAACTGCGAAAACTAAAGTAACCCGATAACCAAAGTCAAGAAGTCGGTGAACTACAGTATTTCTGGAGACGTCTTTATGTGTGAGGTGCGAGGAAATCTCTCTACCCTCTCTCTATCTACAAAAGGACCATCATAGATGGTTGTTGTAGATGATGAATAGCCAATCTGCATAGCCTGCCGTCAGAGAGTTGCTTCTCCAGCACGCGTACTATGTCCCAACATCTGGGATAGTCATCCATTCATTTTTGCCCCAAAAAATTCAAAAAACTGGTAGTTCTCCTCCAAAAGTTACTTTCCTCACAAATTAATATAGTTTTTGACGAGTATTTACATTCAGATGTGTAGGGGTGGATCAAGCCTGCATCTTCATCAGTCAAAATGCTAATGCTAATGTTAATCATACAGCCGCCGCTCAACGAGAGGCCCACGTCTGACTTGGAGAAAATAGAGTATGTGGAAATATTCAGCTGCAGGTGAACATTTTGTTATGAGGATGATGAATTGGAAACAGTAAAATCTGAACCAGTGGAAGGATCATCGGCATCCAAAGCTCATTGATGTGTGTGGAAAACGTTGCTAGCCTGTGTTGTCTGATCCCACAGAAGAGCTTTTGTAGCACAAACTGCTTGAAAATTTCATGCTGGTCCTGATTGAAAGGTGTCAGAACACATAGTGACATCACAAACCCGTTTTGGGGCCTTCACAAAAACCATGCAGACAGCTTTGTGAACGCTTTTCTTGGTGTTTCCTGCTATAGTGTCAATGATTGAGAATCCGTATAACAGTTTAGATTATTAGATTACAGAACAGATTATTTCTATATTAATAATCTAGATATCAAAAACTGATTTAAATTTTTAAAAAAAATGTTTTTTTCTTTTTAAGTTAAAAAAGTTGTTTTTTAAATTAATTTTGCTATATTTTTTTTTATCAAAAAAAGCTTTCCTAGCTGCCGCTGGTCAGGAGGCAGGAATTGTTTATGCATTCACACACATTTATGAGTCTTTTTGAGTCAGGACTGAAGCGGCGAGGCAACATTTTCATGCAGAAGCTTTTCATCAGAATGAATACGTCAACTGTTTATCCAAGATTCAGGAGGGGACAGTAAACCGCTCCTTGACTGACGTGACAGAAAAGTGTGACAGTGCCAACGTCAAGCTGCCTCATACGGCACATCAAAAGAAATCAATTTGCCTAAGGTTGTTCTGGTACAAACCCTTTCATTAATCTCACTTTGTCTCTTGCATGCTAAGTGCAGGCAGCCAAAAAGACTCGCAGCTACGAGAGAAGGAACTCACAGCGATCAAACTCTTGCCAGTATCTCCCAATAGAGATACAGCAGGGGGTTCTGGGAAAAAGGATGCTGATGGGGCTGATTGATAAATGAAAGAAATAAAAAAAAAAAGAGTGAAAAATCTCTATTTCTTCGCTCCCTTTTGTGAAGCCAGCAGTGTTCAGATGCCACAAAGGAGTTTTGTGCCTCTCAGACATCTGGAGCCCAGTGAGATGTATTTATCACGCTGGAGCCTGATAAATGGACTCTGTGATTCTGAGTTCAGGCAACTGCAGGATGGAATTTAAAAATGTACCACCCTTTCAAGTCAGTCAGACTCCCCGAATAAAAATGTTGCTCCCTGTTCATTATTCAAAAAGAAATATAAGTAAAGCCCTATATCTATTCCCAGAAATGGTTTTGGATTTTGTATTAAACCCCTGCATTTCATGTCTGATTTAATTCATTTACTAATACTGTGAGCAGAGTTTCGATGTTAGAGTGGCACCAAAATCCTATTACATGTCGCCGGAGCCCATCAAGGCTTTTGTCGTCTTTCGTCCACATGTGTGGCAGCAGAATGAATGTCCTCTGGCTATTTCTTCTAACGGGAATCGGGTTCAGGGATTAAAATTTTCCAGCAAACTCAGACTTTGAATTGTCTCAAAATTGGTGCTGGATTACAGTCGACCGGACCTGACCAGGAGATACTGTGGAGGGTTTTAACTAATGTTTGAAGTGGATCAGTCTTCATGTGGGGAACTTGAATCTCCTGTCAGAAGGTATGGACTGCTTGTGGATCACCTGAAGGGAATGGTGGGATTTTTGTCTACTACGATCTTCATCTGTACCAGACCAGAAAGCTGTGACTTCAAATGGACCGTCAGGCTGCAGTACTACAGGCAGTAATATCCAATGATACTCTCCAGTACAGCACGGTAGAACAGCAGCATGACCTCCTGCTCCACTCCATAGACTTTGCGTCTGCTTAGAAAGTACATACGCTGTTGGAGTTTGGAGCAGAGAGTTCCAACATGAACCTTCATACTGACAGAGTTGTTATTGTGGATCCTAAGATATTTACAGGAGCAGACCCGGGTGACAGACGATCACCCACCGTCTATGGGTCAAACGCCAGTATCTAAGTCCTCCGAGGTGATATCATCTCATTTTACTCTTGTTCAGAGGGAATAGACTTCTTCTCCACAACTGCTGGACGGCTATAAAGGAGGATATAAAGTTAACATGTGCTTCAATTTTTGTAATTTGACAGTTTAAGAGCACCTTTGAAGATATAGTTGACCAAAAAACAAAAGTTATGGTCCATCCACATGTGTACAGAATTCAGTTCTGCAGTTTGTTTGTCCTATGATACAAGTTTTTCCAGATAATTCTGTATTCAGTGTCAGAGCAGCAAGATGTTATACACAATATTAAGAGAAGAACAATGTTTAAACAGCAGCCATTAATGTAATCAGGAAATCTGAACACCCTTACTTGTAATAAATTATCTTTCTGTTAGTGAGACCATGACAGGAAAATATAAATAATCCGTTCAGGCCTTAATGCAACATGCTACAGTTAATTTTGTGGAAATTGCTTCAATTCCTTTTTATTTATTTAAACTATTAAATGTTCCAAATGCTGGAGGCATGTTTTACTTCATGGTTGGCATCCAAAACAAATATTGAAAATGACGCAATTAATCGTGGGAACATTATTTTTATGCCAGACAGACAGACAGACAAACAAAATACAAACCCTCTAAATCCATCAGAAAAAAATGACGCGGTGCCTGAAGATAAAGACGAGCCATTCAAGGACAAAATAAGCATGTGAGTGAGAGACAAGCGGCGTGCAGACAGAACAGAGTGCCTCTCTGACATCACTGTCATCATCTGCTGACACTGGCTTCTACCAGTGTGTGTTTAAGCCTCAGGACGTGTGCAGTGATGAATCCACGGCTTGTGAACTCAACTTGTCACTGCCATGCGCCGAGTCGGAGGTTGTGTTTGTGCGGGAGACGGCATGTGAGCGTTTGGGAGGGGAGGAGCATGGGATGACCATCTGTCCAGTGTGTGCTAATCCTGCTCTGCTGAGAGTGAAAGCCGTGGCAACACACACACACACACACACGCACACACACACACACACAGTCACAGTTGGATGGGTTTATGTATTACATGAATCATAACTCCCCGCCTGCGTCGCTAAGGTCAGAGAGGAGGAAACTGTCTTTTGAGGGGACAGCGCCCGCTGACACTGAGACTGTGACTGTAAGGTTTTACTGAAGTAGGATCCAGATGTATGACTCAAACACATGATTATATCAGCGGGGCAGCAGAAATAATCTTCTTCTTCCTCCTAATGGTCTTTTAGCTTCAGCCCTTCAGGGGTCGCCACAGCGGATCCTCTGTTTCCCCTTTGCCTTGTCCTCTGCGTCTTCCTCCGTCACACCAACCAACTGCATTTCCTCTTTCAGCACATCCAAAAACCATCTCCACCTCCAGCCTCCTTCTACCATTTGACCTCTCTTACTTTGTCTCCAGGACGTCCAACTAGGGCCGTCCCTCTGATGTGCTCGTTTCTAATCCCATCCATCCTCGCCGTTCCCAAACAGAGATAATCCCCATTATTTTGATTGGTATTGAAATCATGTATCACAATTATCCCTTGATTAATGACCTGTCAGACACGTGTGAAGGCTCCATTGTTCTGCTTGAGCATAGAAGGAGCAGCAAAGTACTTGAAAGCTGTGAGATACCTTCTCTATTTACATTCAAGGTTTGCATACAGGACAGATAATGTCACTTTGTAACGTCAAAATGTCACAATTTAGGGTCACCAGTTCACCCACATTGAACAATCTTGGATTGTACCCAGGTAGGAAGCCGGGGTACTTTATTTTTCTTATCTTTTCTTTTTTCTTGTTATTATTTTTCTTTTTTGCCCAAATATGTAAAGCTTCCGTGTGTCTCTTGGGAGGGGCTACATACATTTCCGTTATTATTATTATCATTATTATTAGAAGAATTATTACTCAGAGGGAACCCAGGCCAACAGATGGAGAGCATGTAAATTCCCACGATGGTCAGTCTGAGCACATGATCATTAGAAACCAGGCAGGTTGTAGAAATATTAGGACAATGAAACGTTGTACAATCAGGTAAAGAGTGGAGCAAGGAGGCGTCGCCATAGGAATCAGAGGGGATTATGATTGATTTGCAATTACATTTTCATAACAGGGTACAGTTGGGAGGTTCAGACCCATGGTGGCACCAAATACAAGACTGAGTCATTGGGTTTTGTCTTATGGGACAATGAACCTTTAAAACAGAAGATTGTCAAGTATTTTTTGAGATAGTTCCCACTTCACTGAGGCCAATTGGCTAGTAGAGTGAACACTACAGAGTCTAACTGGGCGAAGTGTCCCAGTCTGAAATAGATTCAGCTTCGCCGTTGAGAGACAGCACTTTGTATAATGTATAAAGCACTCAACCACTTTATTTCATTCTGTGTTTCATGAAAGAAATACCGAGCAATATCAGAAATGCATCACACGCGGTTCCAGGCAGCCTGTAGTACCTCAAATCTACAATTAGCAGATACATTACATACATCTCTGTCTCTTAATGATGATGTCACAGCCTTTTCGCCCGACTCTGTGGGTCAATAATCATTTAGCGGTGAGTGGACAATGTGTATGACTCATTAGACACAATCTGTATTTACCTCTCTGTCAGTAATCTGGTTAGTGTTTGTTGAGATTGCGGAGTGTCCCTCCATCACGAGATAATTAGATAATAAGTGTCTGTTAGACTTAAACAGAGGCCAAAATTTGCTTGTTAGCCTGACTTTTTGTCAAAGAGGCACATATACCATTACCCAAGTCTGTTTGCTTTTGGGTAATGAGGTATGATCTGCCCACAGGTCCTCAAAGATGGCTGGACGGAATTCAGTGAAATGCTTTTTTAGGGACCCTAAAGCTTTGCATCCCATAATTGGTTCCTGGAAATGGCTTATTGGTACATTGCAGGCAAACTTGAACATTACCTGCAATAAACGTTATGATCTATTGACATCAGCATATTTTGAGTTTTTTACTAAGCGGGGACAACTGCATTGCTTTTTTGTTTTTGCTTGTTTTTAATGAATAATCAAAATGAAAGGGTTCTCTGTAAGCCCCTCTGGCATTTTTCAAATTTTGATGAGTAGACCATAACATTGTTTACCACTATAATAGCTTATTGATTAATTTCTACATCAATGCACAATACAGTCTTCTTCCAGCAGGAAATGACACAAGATCCCATGAATGTCAATAAAAATTGAAGGCCAGCGCTTGTTTGCTGGAAATAATCTGCTCCAACAGCTTCTTGGCATTCAGTATGTGAGGATGATAATCAATTAATCGATCGATTCAAATAGTGAATCAGGCAACCGGCTGAACAAACAACCAACCAACCAACCAATTGATCAATCTTGTCATTAGTCATGCTAGTGTCACTTTCCCAGTGAGAGTTAGATAATAATAATAATAATAATAATAATAATAATAATTATACATTTTATTTATAACGCACTTTACATTTGGATCAAATCTCAAAGTGCTACAAGGTATAAGCATATAAAAGCATATATAAGCATATAAAAGCATATAAAAATACAATAATAATAATTTAAAAATATGAGCAAAGAGCAGCAATGTTAAGTAAAAGTCATAAGCTCTGCTAAAAAGGGAGGTTTTAAGTCCTTTTTTAAAAAGTCTCAGTCGTCTGTGGAGCCCTCAGATGGTCAGGGAGGGCATTCCACAGATGATGAGCAGCAGAACAGAAGGCCCGATCTCCCATAGTGCTGAGTTTAGTCTGGGAGAGGGGGAGGCAGTTTGAGTGTGTAGAATGGAGGGATCGTGTTGAGGTTAGTGGGGTGAGTAGTTCTTTCAGGTAGTGGGGTGCGTTACCATGGATGCACTGTTGCTTGATGACATAGACCTTCTATTTAAATGATAGATAGATATCAAATTCATTAAAAGAATTGCAATCATTTCTAAATTTTGTTCTGTCGACTCAAGTTAGGTATGGTCCAACTTTAATTGCTATGGTTCTTGGATCTGTTTGCCAATTAACTTATCTCTGTACGTCTCAGAGAGGATCCTTTATCAGATCTTGCCTTATGATCGAATTTTGCATCGTCGTTTTTCACTTGTCAAATTTAATTTCTTTAAAAAAAATGAAATACATTTCAAAAAATCACAAATCACTGTTACTCAGCAGGGTTTCCAACCATTGGGTAAGAAATTATCTCTCCTAGGTTCCCTATAAATATTGGCAGTTTTCCTTTTTTTCCTATTCAAATCTCTATAATGAACCCTAGTTTGTTTTATGAATATCTGGATTAGCTTCTTTTCTAGCTAACCTTCTTAACCAATGTTCCTTGCTATCAATCCATCCATCCATGCTTATCTAGGTCATTGTGACATCAGGCCTAAGTGGGCCGTTGGGCCCCACTCCCCGGCAGTGCTCTGCAGCTCATCCTGGGGGATAAAAGGTGCTCCCAGCCCAGGCGAGAAATCTAGTCCCTCCAGCTAGTTCTGGATCTACCTCAGTTTTTCCTTACAGTTGGGTGTGCCCAGAAGGGTTGCGTCCTAATTAGATGTCAAACCACCTCAACTGGAGGAAACAGCAGAGCTCCTTCCAGATGTCAAAGTTCTTCACCCTTTCTCCGAGGCTGAACCCTCGGAGAAATGGTTTCAGAGAGAAGAGACCCTCTGAAAATGCTAATTTTGGTCACTTCTTTCTACTATCCACATGCATCACTGCTAATGCCACAACATATCCCAGCATTAGATCACTTAAAATGAAGCCGTTAAAAATGTAATTAAATTAACAATTAATATTTGTATGATGAACTTTGCAGAATGAAAATATAGAATCAGCGTAAAACCAGTTGTGTTGGCACGGCGGTGCATATCTTCTGACTACTACATGGAACAGGTGGAGCGAAGGTGTCTCTGTTGGTAGAACGGTCATCCGCTTATCCGAAGGTCGGTGGTTCGATCCCCAGCCACTGCAGTCCACATGTCGAAGTGTCCTTGAGCAAGATACTGGCTGGCTCGTGTTGTAAAGCGCTTTGAGTGGTCAAGCAGACCAGAAAAGCACTATATAAGTACCGTCCATTTACCATTTAACAGGTAAATGGACTTTTAAAATGCTAAATGGACCATTTAACAGTGGGTTCAAGTGCTTCCTTTAACTGATGACCTAACCACACCCACTGGTATCTGGTACACACAAACAAAAACAGCCATCAAAGGAGCTGGTAGGGGTGAGGTCTTCACACGTGGGCTTTCCAGAGGACAGTTTCCGTCCCAAAACTTTTGAAGGACTCTAGAGTAAGAACACAACATAATAGAAACCTGCTGAGATTGAGTATCAAGAAATATGTTTTGCATCAGTGGTTTGGGGGTACAACTGAACGTCTGTGCAATTTTTTCGAAAGCAAATTCAATCTATACCTGTAACAATATCTCGGTCTTTTCAGATATTCTGCGGCAACGAAAGACATAGAAAAGTGTCTTTACTGGATTGGCTTTTATTGTGGCGAGGCGGCCACAGGAAGCATTAAGCTCGGTGGAAGCATTTTAGCAAACGCTTTGTGTGTTCTCTCAGCAGCAACCACAGAAATAAATGTATTGTGTTGTTAAAACTTTCTTTCCTGGAAGGCAGCATTTCATTGGATTCACAACTTATTCTCTGCCCTCTCTGTTCCACTCCTCTTCCTCCCATCTCATCACAATCCCTGTCTCTCTATCCGGCCTAGTAGAAGAACAAACAGTGGTTTTCTATCAATGCTATAGCTTTCCCTAACATTAAACTGATTTCGGCAGCGTTGTGGCGCGGTGGGGTTCTGATTTCAGATTGACCTTGGTATTTGAGCCCTGCGGTGTTTGCGTGGGTTCCCTCTGGTGCTCTGGCTTCCTCCCATAGCCCCAGAAACATGCAACATAGGTGAACTGATAACACATACACATAATTAACGCTGTCTTCTCATTTGTTGGCCCTGTGATGAACTGGTGACTAGTCCAGGGTCACCCAGTGTCAGTTTGGATAGGATCCAGCCGCTCGCAAGCCTGCAAGGATAAACAGCAACAGAAAAAGGATGGATGGATGACTTCATCACTGAAACATTTGCCAGCTGTGCTGCCCTGTGTGTATGTGTATGTGTATTTATTTTTTTTATTTTTTCTCTGTCCCTCTCGGTATTTGTATCAGGATGGGTTGGAGGGGTGTGTTTACAGCAAAGCCAGGTTCTGGAATACTTGTGTTCTGTTCGGGTGTTTGCCAATGTTCTCCTATAACTCCCAGCGCTCTTTGATTTTGTTTTTCTTTCTCTGACTTACTGCTCATACCACTTGCTCAGTCGTGGAGTGTGTGTGTGTGCGTGTGAGAGAGAGAGAGAGAGAGAGAGAGAGTTCAACAGGTACCTGATGAATTCTTTGCCTGAAGGCGAGGAGCTGTTTTGTCTTTTCCTACAAGCTGGCATGTTAAGAGCTTCCTCATAACTCAGTAGCTGTGGAAACAACACATTATTAACACCATGAACAAAGCTCTCATCATAATTTCCACATTATGTCAGTGATATCCAGATAAAATTAGATAGGGTTTGCACCGTTTACTTAGACAGACGTCTCTGCCTGCCAGATAAAACATTTAAATGGGCCTTAACTGAAAACGAGGACGCCGTTTTTCTATCTGCATATTTCATCATGACCACATTTTGTGATGTTGCGAGGGAAAAACATAAAATTCTGATAGCTACCAATCTGCATGTATTCCACATAATAGAGTGACCAGCAACGGTCGGGGATATTGCATTATAATTGCATAGGATTTTTCAATCTCCGTAGGTTGTTACGAAAAGATAACATCCCATAATTGCACGTGTTATCAAAAATTGAACAGTGTGCTACGCTAATATAAGTGTGTGTGTGTGTGGGGGGGTGTAAGATGAGCTATGATTTGTAATACAGGCTTTTGCCAAACCTGGCAGATTGTTTGCTTTGTGATCCGCATCATGACCACTGAGCAACCGGATGCTACACAAATCTAGAATTAATCCCAAAAACTCAAGCAGCCTATTTATATTCCTCTGTATTATCTCCACTTACATTCCTCTAGATCATATTATTTTCTGTCTGTGCGTTCAGTAGCTCATTAACATTCGTTTTTTGATCAGCAGTGCATTTTAATGCATAAAAACATCAAAGCCAGTTAGATAAAGAGGTCCTGCATCGGTAAAAAAAAAAACAAGAATTCATTTACACCAATAACACAAACGGGACAAATTCATGCCTTCTCCAAAGATCAGTGTGGCTTTGCTCTCCGAAATATCTTATTCCTCCTCCTTCAAACTTACTTTGATCCCCATGTAGTGCTGCGCGATTGTGGCAAAAATTATGATCCTGATTACTTTTCAGCATTATTCATTGATTTTTATGAACAGTTAAGTTCTGCTTGTTCTGGCAAAGTAATCTTCTCCAGCTGTGGGACCCATCGCTATTTCCTCCCTACATCTTACATATACAACACAGGTAATGCCACACAAAAAGATCTCATATCTTGAGCCCAGTGTGTTGATCATTTTCGTGAAGCCTTCATCCCTCATGTTTAATGGACACATATCTCGGGCCAAATGGAATATGATGGCATTAATCCAGCGTGTCTTGGCGAGCTGGATGGAGGCGGTGGAAGCTGTACAGGGTTGCTGTTATGGATGTCTGAGTTTGTGATGGACGATTCACGTTGGCAGCATTCTCCTTGGCCTTCATGCATTCATCGTGCAGCATTGGGTGGCGTGTTTTCAAGTTGTTTAAGAAGTTAATTGTGTTGCATTTTGATGGAGGATGGAGGTCCAAACAATGAAAATTTTTCTTTCAACCGTCTCTGTGTTTTATACTAAAAAATACTTTTTTATTTTTAAAATCATCATCCTGACTGCATCCAGATGGTTTTTGCCCTGGCAGCAACTTTTACTGGTTTAAGTAGCACTTGGTTTGCTTTGCAGCTGAGCTTTCTGTAGGCGGAGCCCACATTTTTTAATTTCAAAATCTGTCCTCCTTATATTCATTTAATTTTGGGAGGCCAAATTTGTCATCTCATACGAGATAAGTAATAATTTATGTAATATTTTTCATCACAATAAGCGGAGGAATAGGAATAGTCCTGAGGAGCAGACAACATACCAGTAATGTTGTCTTTAGTTTAAATCTGCTTCTCTTTCAATGAACTCTTTATTGTATTTCTTTTCAGCCTCCCCTGTTTTCGGTGCGAGTGGTCTGATAGACGGCACAACTTGTGATGGGTTGTATAGGGCTTTGTTGGGTGTGGTGCAGTGTTTAAGCAAGCCTGGTACAGGAGGCCATCCCATAATAGGAACCAAGAGCCCGACAACGCTGTGTAGGGATTTCAGTCAGTATGGCAATGCATGCAGCACCGTAACACACAATAGAGATTTAATGTGACCCACATGTGATGGGGCTCACCATAGGGGCGGACACACTTAGAGAAATATGTACATACACACACACACACACACACACACACACACACACACACACACACACACACACACACACACACACACACACACACACACACACACACACACACACACGTCTGCTGCAGTGTATAATCAGCCTGTGGCCTGGCTGGGTTGGGTTGGGTGCAAACGCTGTAATAATACAGCGGCCTGTTGTCAAACTGTAATAAAGGCTCTATTTCTGCATCAGCAGGAGATGCTTGCTCCATAGAGCTGCACCAGAAACACACAACAAAGAACTGCTTCTATTCTGAGTGGGGAATAATGGTCAAGTTGACTGACCCCCAACAGGAGGGCACGGAACTCTAATATGACATTTTAGCTGAAAATAATAATCTTGTTGATGTCCAAACCCAACTGACATAGATTAACATTGGATTTTGGTGGGATATAAGCATCTCGTATCAATCAAAAGTCATTATCCATCCGTTATTTTGTCGCCACTTATCCAGTACAGGCTTGCATTCAACTTACAAGCCAATCATTTCAAAAACTTTAAAATTCTCCACTTCACTATTTACATGCAGACACACATAGGACAAAAACACAAACACATCTCACACTGTCCCCATAAGTGTTCAAACCCAGAACCTTTTTCTATGAGACAACAGTTCTCACCACTACAGGACACTGCTGCCATTCAAAAACATCAGCTGTCATTTTCCAGCTTTAAAGGAAGATTCTACACTTTGTTTATTGAGTTTTTAACAGCCTATCTTCCTACCTACCGACCAACCTATCAACCAACCCAACAGCCAACCTACCAGCCAACCGACCAACCAACCCAACAACCAACCCACCATTCAACCTACCAACCAACCTACCAGCCAACTAACCCAACAACCAACCCACCAACCAACCCACCAACTAAACCAATCATCCGACCTACCAAGCAACGGACCAAGCAAAAAATCAAAGCAACCAACCAACCAACCTGCTAATTCACCAAATAAGCACAATCCCTGTAAGGATTCAAACCCACAACCTTCTTTCTATTAGACAACATTCCTTACCACTACAGCACACTGCTGCCATTCAAAAACATCAGCTGTCAATTTCCAACTTTAAAGATAGATTCTAAAGTTTGTTTATTTAACTGAGTTTTTAACAGCCTACCTACCAACCAACCAACCCACCAACCAACCAAACTACCAACCAGCCCACCAACCAACCAAACTACCAACCAACCACCTAACCAACCAAACAAGCAACCAACCAACAAACCAAGCAAACAACCAACCAACCTACCAACCAACCAACCAAACTACCAACCAACCACCTAACCAACCAAACAAGCAACCAACCAACAAACCAAGCAAACAACCAACCAACCTACCAAACGACCCACCAACAAACCAACAGTCCCACTAACCCATCAAACCGTCAACCTACCAACCAACCTGCCAATCCACCAAATACACACAACCCCCATAAGGATTCAAACCTGGAACCTTCTTTATATGACACAACAGTGCTTACCAGCACATCATACCACTGCCCTAAACAAATAACATCAGCTGTAATTTTCCAACTTTAAAGAAAGATGCTATGCTGTTCATAGATGCTAAGCTGTTCATAGATGCTAAGCTGTTCGTTCAGTTCAAGCCTATCTACTGAAGAACGGACCAACCTACCTTCCCACTAACCAGACTACCAACCAACCAACCAACTCAAAATGTTTCAAAAAACATAAAATTTTTGTATAATAATAACAATAGGTTATTAGATCAATTATAATCAATATTACAAATATTATTTTTTTTTCGGTTATCTCACAGCATGACAGTTCTGGGTTCAAATCCACCCTCGGACTGTGCGGTATGTTGATTGTGGAGTTTGTGTTGCTTGTAGGGGGGGCTGGTTTTGAATGAACGGCTGAGTTGTTCAGGATGTCCCATACACTTGAGCCCATAACAAACAGATAACACATTATGAAGTTCAACCAGATTTTATCCGTCAAAGGCTGATGTCAAACTGTGTCGTCAAGTCCGACTAAAATCTAGTTAGACATTCGAGTCTAATGTCTTTCTGACTTTATACTGACATCCTGTGCCAGCTGTCTAACTTCATCAGCTTTGGATTAATTTGTTCCTTGAAGAAAACTTGGCAGCCTTTCGAAGCTCGTTGGCTCATCTAAGTGGAATACACTACTTTTTTTCTTGTATTTGGAGGACAACACAGCTCCTGCTTTCACTTCAGGCTGTATTTCCTCATTGTAGACCTAAATGTGGGGGAGTCCCTAAACCGAACCGAGTTTACCACTCATACTGGAATTTTAATACATTTCTGTTTTTAATATTATTGTAAGTAAATATGACAACTTTATCGCTATTTTTTCATTGCAGCTGATTGACTAATAACATTAGGGAACGTTTGGAAAAAGATTTATTGATGTTTGCGGTGAGGATTCTGCTGCTGCTTGAAAGTCTCTCAATAAACTGTTGAAATTACAAGAAAAACTCTTTGCCCAAGAAAGTGACATTGACGTGCAAAGTGATTACCCAGACTGTTTGTTTGTGTCGGTTTGGGTAATGTCAGTCTGTTTACAAATCATGTCTCTCCTTGAAATACCATATTGACTGTAGTTGTATGCACTCATGTATTTTTCCTTTACATGATGGGATTATGGTTGTGCGCTTATATATTATATATTAAAATAACATATAATCTTGTGTCAGCAAGCAAGGGTATATCCCTGAAAAGTCCAGAGTCCCCTGCATTGTACAAGGGACAGTGTTTTTCATAGAGAAAGCCCTCTGTAGTGAGTAAAATATTAACTCTTAGATTCAATTATAACATATACAAGACAGATACCCAGGAGCGCATTCATATGAACTAAATCGGATCAAGGGTGGAAAAAGTATGTGCCAAAAACCTTTGAAGCTAAGGCTCCCCCTGGTGTCGGAAATATTGAACCGACCTTTCCCAAAATCTATCCTGTTCCATGGTTATAAAATTGGAAAATTATTCCTGAAACATTTTTTGAATTTTGTCCAGAAAACAGTATTTTCGTAAAAAACAATACAAAAGAAAACTCTCAATAACTCTCTATTGAGTAAAATATCCACAACTAGATTAAAATAGGATATTCACAAGAGAGAACTCCTCTGGACGATTCATATGCACCAAATCTGGACTAAATCTGACCAGCGGTCGAAAAATTATGTGCCGAAGACTTTTGAGGCTTAAGCTCACCCCTAGTGTTATAGATATATAATGAACCATTCCCAAAATCATTCCAGTTCTTCCTCGCACTAAGGTGTATGTGTCGATACGATTTGAAAATGATCCATAAAACAGTTTTTGAGTTAACGCGTTAACACAAAGTACCTGCGGCGGAAGCGACGACAATTTGATAATATCCTCGACTTTTCAGGCAAATAATAAACCATAGTTTTCCCTTATTATGGCATTTTTGGAGTGCGGAATGGATCCTTTTCCATTACTATGGTGCGATATATACGTTTGTATTGATCTCATAAACCCATTAGCGATAGCTTGACAGCACTCAGAGTACAAACCTCCAGCAGTGCTGCTCAGATTCCTCATCATATCATTGCACCTCAAACCACTCACTTCATGAAAGTCTGCAGTCTACACATCCTGTCCTCCTCCTCCTTTTACCCCACTTACTACAGCTCACGACTTCAACGTAAACATATGAAGCATTCGTTCAAACATCTGATGCTTTCGTTCCACTCAGGAGGAATGTCTCCGAGCATCGCCAGCATCTGAATTCAGTTACATCTGAGCTTTTTTTTTTCTCCAGTTGTTTCCCTTGAGTCGGCATTGGAGTGACATCACTGGTGGCGTTCACAGTTTGGTTTGGTTACAGCTCTTTGTTTTCACCATGAGGTGGATGTAGCCCTCTTCCTGCAGGTAGACGTGACATAAGAAGATGGAACATGTGAGGAACAGTTTCATGGTTTGCCATTCGATGAAATATTTACTTTGATCACTTGGTTTCAAGTATTATTAAAATGAAGGGAGGATCTCAAATGAACATCTCAGAAAGTGACACCAAAAAAGAGAAACAAAGTTAAATCAGTAGCATGGGATGACTTTGGTTATCCGAAAATCCAACAAAGATTTTTTTCCTCAAGGTTGGACATCCAGAATGGAAGAAATGTTGGTACAATGTGTCTCCTAAAGGAACAAAAACATTCTTCATCATCAGATCATCCCTCTGCCCAAATCAAATAAGAGTAACATTCAAAGCATTCATTTATAACAAAGAAATTAAATCCCCAAATAACAAAGAAACAGATATTTTCTGTTTTTACTCTTCCGTCACTAGTAATTATTTAATTGATTTATAAATAACAACAACACCAATAATAATTGCAAAATGTCTGACATATACCATGAATTTTTCTGAAACTGTTATGGTACCCAGAACATATTGACACAGTAGTCAAGAAGAACCCTGATGTGTCATGATGGGTCATCTCTGAGGATTTGTGGACAGGTGCAGGATTACTATAATCACCAGACATGCAAATGGTGTTTTCAGCCACTGCAGCTTGACGGCGCAGTGGGTCAGCAGTTTATGAAGTGACACATGATGTCTCAGACAGCGGAGAGTCATCAGGGAGACGGTTTTAATCCTCAGGTTAAAGCATGAGGTTGTGCTGAGGTACCAGAGGACTACCGGCTCGGTTTGTGAGAACACGAGTGCATGAATATTACATACCCGTCCCTCTGACATGGACGGGTAAAGAAAAGCCACCTCATGTGTATGGATGTCCAGAGCCCGCTGTGTGTTTGTCTTATTGTGGAGCGTTTTCAAAGCAGAACTTGTGCTTCATGTCTGTCTCTTTTTGTTTTCCTTTTCTTTCCCCGGACCGTTTCATTTTCTATATTTCCTCTATTTTCTCCTCTCTTTACTTCAGATTTCCTTTTCTCTTCTCTCTTCCACCTTTTTCCTCCTCACCTCTCGTTTCTTTTCCTATGCTCTCCTATCTCATGTTATTATTCACCTCCACATGTCACCTCCTAATGGAACACCCCTAAGTCTTATGGATTTTCTATAATTCAAGTATATCTATGGAAATTCATGGTTTTTTTTTTTACTTACCGGAAATTCAGGTCTAATCCTGCAGAAAACCAGATTATAAATCCTTTTTTAAGCCTTTACTTCAAACTTTGATGTTGATTTTGTATCTTATTCTAATAGATTTTGGAAGTCTGATGGGTGAGCATTCGATGAAGGTGACATGGATGCTGCTGTTTTCTAGTTTCTTCTTCTTCTTCTCTTTTTCATATTTTCTATTCTCATTTTCTTTCCTCTCCCTCATCCTTCTTCCTTTTGTCCTCTGCTCTGTCATCATCCCTCTTCCTTTATTTTTTCTTGCCTGGTGCCATGTTCTTATTAGGTTTAGCTTTGACCTTATTTAAGGCGCAGGATCCATGAGCACTAAGTGTGTGTGTGTGTGAGTGTGTGCGTGTGTTTGTGTGTGTGTGTGTGTGTGTGTGTGTGTGTGTGTGTGTGTGTGTGTGTGTGTGAGAGAGACAGAGAGAGGTGGTGGCTATGGTGGGGTTACTGGAGATGGGGATGAATGATGCGCCGGTGTGAAAGCCACTGAACCATTTCTATACCTTAGGTGATAGAGACCCAGTAACATCAATCATACACACTCACAAACACGCACACACACACTCTACCCTCGTTATTCCCAGTAGAAGGGCTTTTTTTTATTTTTAATAAAGGATATCTGCAGAGAAGGTCAAGGTTATTCAATTGTTGGTCATTCATCTCCTCTTTTTGCTGTACCCTGACATACACACATGGAAGAACACACACACACACACGGACCTCTCTATCACTACTGGCCCCAGCTAGGAGACCCCTGCACCTCCCGTGTGGGTGCCTGTGTGTGTTTGGTCGTCGGTGTGACCAATGCAGTCGTCATCTCTGGGTTGTATGGTTATCCATCACTGGCTTTCTGTCGCTCCGTCATGAGGATATTGTAAACCGTTCAAGAGGTCTAACAGACAGTAATATTTAGTGTTTGTCAGGAGATAGTACGAACTCAAAATGAACATAAATGATGTTAAAAATTGAAGGAAGATGCGTTACCATGGCTGAGATAATGTCACCACTGAACATGTAGTTCAGAGTCTGTATGGGCTCTGGTGTGTGACTGCTGTGGGATGACTGAGTCAGCAGGGAAAGGTGATACGAGGTTATTCATGTGATCACGGAATTTCACGAGAGACAATACCTTCTTCTCCTTCGTTTGGCTCTTCCCTTTAGGGGTCGCCACAGCGGATTATCTTGTTCCGCATATTGATTTGTCATAAGTTTTACGTCAGATGCCTTTCAGACACAAACCTCCCCATTTATCCGGGCTAGGGATCGACACGAGAAGTACACTCATCTGTGACTAGGTTAAAAATACTCACAAGGGGTCATATAAGGTTACCCTCTTTCCTTCCAAACATCCATATCTGCATTGGGAAATGGTGGTGTGCATCGCATAACTGTTTTCTTCGATTTGCTTATTTTCTTTACATTTTTAGACACGTTTGAACTTGAGACTTCCCTTTGTTGGACACATATTTTATAATTGAATAACGTATCCCTTGGCGAATTTTGCAGTTAACAGATTTGGTGCTCAATAAAGTAATATAATACTCCCACACCCTTAAAATGTGTGTGGAAGGAGGGCCCTGTGTACCAGCGGTGTCAGATTCATTGCATCCAACTTTTACGTCACTGCTTCCTCCGTGATGTAAAACACACTAGCATGCGTATAGTGTGATATCTTGGTCATTTATGTCCATGGTGTCTGACCTCTTCCTTCATTCTGTTCTTCTTTGAGTTAGCTGCTAACTACTGTCGTCTGTATTTTAGTAAGAGGTGAGTATTAGTTTTTCATCCTTCTGTTGGCCTTTAAGATATTTCTGTGGATGTCAAGGACATTAAGACAAGGTAAACCAATTGCTTAAAACATAGATGATTTAGGTTTTCCATAATTCTTATTGTTCAATGTTGAAATCGAAATCAAAAGGTTGCAAGTGGACTCTAGGTTAGACCCAGGAATCACTTGAGCGAAAGCATATCTCATCTTGTTTTGGAACTCTGGGATTACCCAGTCTTCTAGGAAAGCTGGAATACATCACTGGGCAGAGGGACATCTGGAACAGTCTGCCGCAGCCGCCCAAAATAAGTGGAAGAAGATGGTTGGATGCATGAAAGTACTCATTTATACATTTCATTGTTATAATGAAAAAAGGCCTTCATTTCAAAGTAATCTGACCCACCCCTGTCAAAATTTCAGATTTTGAGTGAAATGTCTATGCATCTACCAGAAGAATTGCCATGACATTCATCCCAGAGATCCCTGCTCCCCTCTGGATGAAGTCTAATGAACCAGCATTTTCCTCTAGCGCTGCCATCACAATTAATCATATGTCTTTACTTTGATGCATGACCAAATATATGTAACAAATGATGCTCCCGTCAACCGCAGAGCTGATTAGCTTTTTCTGAGAAGGAATCAAAAATTCCAGCCTTCGATTTGTAAATGTTAACTGTTTAATTTAGCTTTGTTTTTTTTTAAAAAACAGCAGAATAAAGTCAGCAGCTGTGACATTTCGTGTTGGTTTGACTGCGGGGACATAAAGCATTTAACAGTGAAGATGGTTGGCCCTTTAAATTTGTATGACCTTTACATCATTACAGATGGTTAGACTGTAAACATCTCCCTCCTGTTTGTTACACAGTGGATCTTAATATATTCTTCGGTCTCGAGACGTGGTTTAGAGCTTATCTTACTGAGTGATCATTTTTCTGCCAGCATTGGCGATTTTTCTTCTCGATCAGTACCTTTGACCTGTGGTGTGCCTCAGTGGTCCGTTTTAGGCCCAGTCCTGTTTTATTTATTCGTGCTGCCAATAGGCTATTTATTGGAAAAGCAATTAAACCACCACTATTCTTTGCTGACGATACTCCTGACACAGACTCATCCATTTTTTCCATGATTTTAAATCGTGGCATGCTTCGACCTCGACAAAGACAACAAAAAAAAAATCAAAAATCGGAGTCCAAAATCGATCTCACGATCCACCTGTGTCTCCAGACAATATATCTTTGTTTCTAAGTCCTGCGGTAGGCTACTGTAAACCCCAAGTGTAGAATCACTAGGCTATTTTTGATTCCTCCACATGTAAATTGAGTCAGTTGTTAAAACTATCTGGAAAAAGGTCACACTTTATTTGATCACTTTTAGGCTGGACTACACTAACCCCTTATATGTGGATGGTCCAATCACCTATACCCAGGCTGCAGTTGGTCCGAAATTCTGCTGCTGGTGTTTTGAAAGGCACTCGCAAGAGTGAGCATATCACACCACTCCTGGCATCTTTAGCTTGGCTATAAATTCGGTTCAGGATTAATCCGCTCCGAATTGGGCCATATATCCAAATTGGCTCTAAGGGTCGACCAGGCCTTCTCAGTGGCAGCCCCTAATCTTAAATGACCCCCCCCCATCCAGATTAGGTCAAATCAAATCTCTATTAAACACACATCTTTTCTCACAGGCTAGACCCAATTCTTATATTCCTTTATTTACAGTAGTTATGATCACCTCATCGAAATTGGTACAGGATATGTATGGGACTAGTACGACAGTGGTGAGGTGTGCAGTAGGAGTGACGGATGGATCCAATGCAGGGGTTGGGACTGCATCAGGGATTGGCCCTTGGCCCCGTCTTGTTTACAAAGAGATGAGCATGTGTGTGAATGAAAGGAAGGCATGTCTAGTGGTGAGAATGCAGGGAGTAGATGTGGAGAAGGTGCCGGAATTTAAACGGGAACCGGTAAAGGGAACAACGGAAAGAAAAAGAGGAAGAAGAATGGCGATCACAGTAGACATTTCATATAGTGCCCCCTTTATTTATTTGTTGGCTAGTATTATGTGCTGTTATTTGAATGCATTTGAATTATTTATTCAAATAACATGCCTAATTTGACTGAGCTGGTGTTGACGAAGGGTGTTAGTTTTCCTCAACTACATTATTTACATCTCCTTCAGAGAATCTACAACCCCAGAATTAAAATCAATTCATATTTATCAAATCAGAATGCTGCGGAAGAGTCCTTTTGTCTCAGCTGAACAGAGTAGCACTTTTGATTAACCTCTTCTATTGTGCAGATTTGTTCTTGGCCTTATTAGATTTACAGCAGACACAGTCAGAGCTGAGGCATGCAGCAGAACTCCAGGCTTCAACCAATGATTCACTCGGTACCTTGCTCAACCTTGAGCTGCTCTCGGATAGTGAAAGTGATGGCAGATTGATGATTATACCACCTGTAATGGTCGTATTAAAGTACTCAAGGAATGGAATCTGGAAAGAACCAAACCACATAGAAAATGATGGTCCAGATAAAATGAGGAGGGCTAGTGAGTGGAGCCTGACTGCGATGGGATGCAGGGAGGGAATTCCAGCGTGCTGTGCATTGTTATGAATTACTCGATTCAGTCGAATGAGTCACTTCCATGAGCCATGTTTTCTTAATATGGTCATCTAGTCCAGAAGTGCTTTTTCCCCTTGGAGGATTTTCATTATGATCATTTTCTGTTTCAACTGTGTTTTTGTCTTTTTTTTTCTTTCTCTTTTTTACAAGAGGGAGGACATTTTTGCAAAGTGAAGTCACATCTGGACGACGCTTTGTTTTATTATGATGTTAAAGAGCGGGCGTGTAGTGAAGGGTTTCAGGTTACAGTTAAAGGCTTAGAGTGAAAACAATCATTGGAAGATCCTCGCGGTCAACTGTGGGTCTCTCTCTGTTCCTGACAGTGATGTCAATATCAGATAACTCAGCGTCGTTCCTGAAAGTCTGTGCGTGTGTGGGTATGTAGCAGTGTTTTTCTTTGATTCACTGTCACCCCGCCTTAAACAGTCCAGTGGTTAGTGAATGTCTTGCTGAATAAAGACGAGGAGAGGGAAAATCACTACAATGATCCTTTTTTCATGTATAACATAAGATACACTTACCTGTCACTTTAAAACATAATTTGTTTTTTTTAACCTTGTAGAGGACTGGACATCCCAGTACAGGATGGAAACAGTCGGGGTGTCACTACACCTTGCTGTTACTCTGTAGAAGTAGATGCAGATAATTAGATTTTCTCACCATTCCCATTAAGACATACTATATTTTGGATGTGCTGATATTTGACTCTAGTGTCCAAGTGGTTAGGACTAGCCTTTAAACTTTAGACTTTATCTTTGTCAAGGGTGCACAAGCACACGATGGAAAATGTACAACAGCAACATCAAAGATGGTTTTCATTTAAAGGAGAGCAGTCCAAACTCTGGTCTACAGAACGGGGTTCAATGTTGAAGGCGGTGATCACTGCGGGGATCCAGCTTTTACGGAAGCGAGCTCTTCTGCACCTCAGTGGCCTATACCGACGCCCTGAAAGCATAAGGGTGAGGTGTTGGTTGAATGGGTGGGTGCTCTCCTGGGCTATTGAGGTATTCATGCGTGATATTGCTTTATTATTCAGGGCTGTGAGGTTCTGTGTGAGGAGACCGATAATCTTGGCAGCGGTGTAAATTATACGTGTGAGTTCAGACCAGTTGGTAATAGTTAAC
The DNA here is from genome assembly GCA_037951165.1 of Lophius americanus. Taxonomy (NCBI): domain Eukaryota; kingdom Metazoa; phylum Chordata; class Actinopteri; order Lophiiformes; family Lophiidae; genus Lophius; species Lophius americanus. Next base: position 4,279,799 of record JBBDHG010000019.1, read on the forward strand.
ATGTTGTAAAAGCAGGTGGAAGAGTAAAGGAGTATGTGCTGAGGGATGCTCTGGTAAAGCAGTAGGAGAAGATGGGACATGGAGTCCTCTGAGTTCTCGTATTACCGATAGCCCCTGGTGGCTCATTTTTGGGATTCTGTTACATGCTGGTAAAATCTTCATTTATTGTCTTGTGAGACCCCGAGATATTTGAAGCATTGAACTTTTTCAACAGATTGATTTTGATGATGACGGGGTGCTGAGGTGAGGTGTGGGCAATTATAACATCTTTTGTTTTATTGACGTTGAGGTGGAGATGGTTCTCACACAGTGTGTGACTGTGTGATGGTAGTCAAGAACAGATTGATCGATGGTCAAAAGGGCAAGAACGGTGGTGTCATCAGAGTTTTTTATATATGTTGTGATGGGTTAAGGCTTTTGGGTAAACTGTGTACAGGAATGGGCTGGGAAAAGCCGAACTGAAAACCTTAGAAGAGGGGCCTGATGTGTCCAGGTGCTGGAGGGGGAGGTGTAGCAGGCAGGCCAAAGCTTTGGCTGTACCCCTCTTAGCCTGACAGTCAAATTGGAAGGGATCCAGCTGTCGGAGGGGTTTCAGTAGCAGCTTCTCCAGGCACTTCATGATGATGGATGTGAGAAGAATGGGACAGCAGCGGTTGAGTTCTGTGGGCCGGGGTTTTTTGGATATGGGATTTTTATAGCAATCCTCTGGATGGTGGGGATTGTGGCGGTCCTGTATGATTCACAGAAGATGAATGGAAATCTGGTGAGAGCCCCAGGGCACAGGTCTTCAGCACGCTAACTGGGAAGTGTTCGGGCCCCGGGGGCCTTGCCTGGTTTAGACCGGCTAAGCTGGTGCCGTACATCCTCCTCGGTAAAAATGGCTGCTTCGTGTGGATAAGGTGGGGGAAGAGCTCTCAACCAATTCTCACATTCAGCTGTGAAGTCCTGATCATCAAACCAGGTTCCTTAGCGGAGGATTCTGGGTTTGGTCAATGCATTTAGGTTGGGTTTATCCCCAGTTAGAGTTTTCACCCTCTGGAATGCCTGCTTGGTATGGTTGTTGCTAGACTCATGTACTAAGTTGTCCTTGTACTTCAATTTCATCTTGAACATCTAATTTTTAACTCGTTGTCTTATGGTTTGGAGTCTGGACCAGTCTTTGTGCCTGAAGGCATGTTTATGCCTTAGGCTCTGTTTTATTTGGGGCTTTAACTAAGGATTGGAATTGGGATATTTTTTTTAATGTTTTGACTGTAATGGCGGTTTCGATGCAGAAGTTAATGTTGTCCGTGATGACATATGCCCTGGAATTCAGGCCCCCTTTAAAAACATCCCAGTCAGTGCATTCCAGGGGGCTTTGGAGTTTTGTGATATTGTCCACCGACCACTGCGGGGCTCTGTATTGTTGCGGTTCACAGGGTTTCAGTTCCTGTCTGTCCAGTGGAAGTAAAAGGATGACATATGGTCTGCTATTCCAAGCCATGGATATGAACGGGCACAGAATGCATCAGCGATGTAACCGTAACACAACTCCAGCGTATTTTTCCATCTGGTGGGAATATAAACCTACTTTTGAAATTACAGAACTTTACTGTCCAGTTTACACATTTTAAAATCCCCCCAAATAAACCGCGGAGCTCCGGGATACCTAGCCAGCATAGCATTAGCATCCTCTGTTATCGGCTCCGCTGCTGCCCCTGATATTATCGCTGGGGGCAATGTCAACACAGCTGACAACAGCAGTCTGGAATTCCCTTGGTAGATAGTAGGGACGCAGGGACAGAGTCAGCATATCCAGGTTGGGCATACATATCTTATGGTGCACCTTGATGTGTTTACACCACCTGTCATTGATGTAGAGGCAGACCCCGCCGCCGCGATTCTTACCTGACTGTCGCACTCGGTCGGATACGATGATTGTGAAGTGGAAGATGCAGATATCCCTGGAGACTCTGTCTGATTAATTTACTTACACTTGCATGCTGCATTTAAAATGTAAAGCATAAAAAATGCATTCGTTTAATAAATAACATTTAATTAATAAAAATAATTTAAATTTATTTTTTTGTTTACACAATTATGAAAAAAATTGCTTTTTAGCTGCATACCGACTAAGTATATGTCATGAACTTGTTCTGTTTTGTGTTTTTTTCACTTCCTTCTCTGTTCCTTTATCAGGAATTTCTGTACTGTTACGTTAGTTATCAATTGCATTTAAAATAGGAATACTGCAAATGAAGCTTTGTTTAATTGACTATTATATGCATTTTTATAAAAATGACTTTATACAATACATTTATATTGCATACTATGAAAATCTCACATACATCCTGCAGGACCTTGCAGGACCATTAGGGGTACAATAACCCCATCTGAGAAACACCGTCTTCAGAAACGCCCTCCATTAGCAGTCATTGATATTTTATTGTATGTGTACTCCATATTTAATTATTATTATATTACAATTCTCTATAATGTATTATTAATGTATTCTGCTTGGTGCATCTTGTTGGAAAAGAAAAGCTATATTTATTATTGATGCTATTAAAGACTTTTTTAGATAAGCCATGAAATGTAATGTTCAACCAAAGTTTGTTTGTAATGAATTTATTGGTATGCATAATAATGTTAATTTTAAACTTTTATAAGCCTTATTTTAAAATAAGGATTACATTATTGACTATTTCTCTCATCGTAAAGAAATGTTTTTTAGGAAGATTGTGTGGTGTGACGGTAAAGTAAGTATTGGGATGACCAGTCGAGGTCAAACTTTGAATTAGGTGGAACAAGACACGAGATATTTTTACTTTCACTAGCTGAGGAAATGGCCTCCATCTCATCCCTCCTTCTTGCCATCTTTCCATCCATTTGTCCATCCATCCTTCTTGCAATCCGTCGTCTGTACACCATCAATTATTCACCCAGTGAGGATGAATATTTTAAAAGATGCCGGACTCTCTTCCTCTATACCTCATCCTCTCATTCCTGTCTATGTTTTATCTCTCTACGCCCTTCTTCCTCCTCTTTCATCCCTCCACCTTCGTGCTCCCCTTACTCATCCTCTCACGCTTGCGTGCGAGGGATTCTTGTCTGGTGGGCTCCGATGTGGGTGAATTTCATGTTGTAAACTCTGACGGTCATATTTAAGTCTTATAATGAATATCTCCCGCCTCTATCCAGCTCTCGGCAGGAGCGTGTGTGAGTGTTTGTGTATATTTGATTTCATGTTTTCATTTTCATGTGTGCACATCCACTTGATAGGTGCACTTTGAGGGAGTGATGGTGTGTTGGGGCTGGGTGAGGCTACTCCAGTCAACTCCTCATTAGATAGATAGTTAAGTGGACATATTCTTTATTGATCCTTTACAGGAAATTGTTCAGTTGCGGCAGGAACAATTATGGTCACAAAGTTCGAAGAGCAAGAAAAACAAATTAAATAACTTGGAATGAAGTCAAACCTGAAAGCTACGCTTGAGGGCTATGTATATAACGAATAAGTATAAAGAGAGAAAAAAGAACAGTGCAAATGAGATGGATAACAGCAATAACTGTTTACATTGGCTTATTGTTATTGTTATTTTTTTAAATCTTTCTGCTCTTGTGTATTGTGATTCTTTACCTGTATCCCTTGTAAGGCAACATTGTTTTTTAGGGGACAATTAATGAAAATACTAAATGACTAAAAAATTGCGCAAAAGTAATGTTTTGTGCTTTAGTTTATGCAAAGGTAAAGAGTGAATCTTAATACGCAGATTGGTTGTTTCTGTCCATTGAATAATCTGATGGCAGATGGCCGGAAAGACTTCATGTAGCGTTCAGTCCTTTTTTTGGCCGATCAGCCTGTGACTCTGCTGAAGCACCTCCAGGGCATCACGTGTAACTATGAATCAACTCTACAGCGCATATTGCATCTTCTCAAAGACGGGCTTGTTTCTCTCTGTAAAGCCATTCATAGTTTTTCCAACAAATATGTAAGAAATAGGGTTGGGAACCAAAGCTTGGTTCCAAATTAGAACCAAATCCAAAAGCATCGGGTATTCGCGAAAGAAATAGACTTTCAATTCTGCTAATTGGTTCCTCGTGTAATATCCCTTTATATTTCTACTAAAGGCTACCTATCCGTTCGACAGGACATGTCTACGTGTCCATCTCTTGCATTAACGGTAGCAGTGTGTCCATTCCATGTATGTAGACATAAGCTCACAAACAACAGTAAACGGATAAAAGTGAGGCTTCACTGGAGTAGAGAAGATGGTAAAAAGTCTGGGGCAGAGTGAGAGGTTATTGATAAATGGTGAAACTAGTTAGCCTGGGAGCTGTCTAACACAAACAAATGCTATGTGTTTCGTGTGTTCTCTTTTGGTGACGCCACAACGGATCCTATCTTTTCCATTCATAGTTACTGCTGTTACCATAATGCCTAACTGTGGCTGTATTTGTTATCCCGTGCTCCAGCAGATCCAGTTTGGAAATCGATTATTTTGTTTTATGGTGGATGCAATTCCTGACGCAACCCCCCCCCATATATAATAATAATAATAATAACTAATTTAATTTATAACGCATTTTAAAGAAGTCTCAAAGTGCTACAATATAAAAGCAGTTAAGCATCATTAAAAATATAATAATAATAATATAAAAATATGACCAAAAAGCAGCAATGTTAATTAAAAGTTACAGGTTCTACTAGAAAGGAAAGTTTTCAGTCCTTTTTTAAAAGTCTCAGTCGTCTGTGGAGCCCTCAGATGGTCGGGGAGGGCATTCCACAGACGAGGGGCAGCAGAACACTTATTTGTGACCCCTTTGTGGCTGGGTTGGTCTAGCTGTCTGAGGCAACCTGTTTCCAACAACGTTTGCAGAGTACTCTCTTTCTGATCCACATATGACTTTTTCAACCCAAACCGACCATTTCAGTGAATGAAACACATCTTTAATGACATGGATAGTGAGGCTGTTGGTGGCGCAGTGTTTGTTACCAGGGGTCTTAACTTTTGCACCATGTGACATGCTGCATGAACTCTCAATGCACACATACGGTATTCTCTCCTATAAGGCTGCACAAAGTGATGAATGCATTGGACTCTGCGTGAGTTTTTGTTTTTTGAAAATGACAGATAAATACATCATAGACACCCTGCGCTAATATATTACATCATCATCATCATCATCATTTAAGTATTTGTTTTGTTGACATTTGGATGCCTGTAAAGGGTATGGATTCTGATCATGTTAAAAATGAAGTCTCTAAAACCAATCTAAAAACAGTATCCTAAATCCTAAATACAGAGTCAGACATTTGTGCTGTCGAAACATCACAGAGGTTGGGGCGGTTCTGCAAGCTCTCCCCATGTCTGTGTGGGTTTACAGTTTCTTCACACAGTCCAAATGAATACATAGTTATATTTTCATATCTGCTAGCTCCGAAATAGCCCGGCCCAGTATTTATCCTGTCTTTCACTCAATTTCAGAAGTGACAGGCTCCATTCCCCCTGCAGAGGATGGTTGGGATTATAATAAATGGATTAATGGATCCGAGTCAAATGGCTTGGTTTATGCCTCAAATACATTGTAGACTCATTCTTGGCTTTTACTCATGCAGTGCTGTGTTTGGCCACTAGGGAAAAAATGACAGGAAGGTGGACTCTCCATAATTCATCTATGACTGCCAGCCATGCAGGTAATAAGACTAAAATCTTTGTGTGAGTTATGCTGACTTGCGTTTTTTTTTTGCCAGACTACAACCAACGAGCTACGCAATAGTACATTACACAGAAAGGACCTGGAACAGTTTCATTTCTTCTATTTTAACTCTCAGTCAAATAGTCTCAGTACCCAACTTTAGGTTGAACAAAACATTTAATAAGCATAAAACGGAAGAAAAATGGTGGCACAAACAGAAAACAACCCCGAGCAGGTGTATAGATCTCAGTTCAACCAATATATCAGGTCTTAATACCAACTCATGCTAATGTTTTGACTATCACGCCCTCATCTGAGCAAGGGGATGATAAGGTGGAGATCAAGCATTTATAACAGGAGCTGTACAAATGGGCCATTTGATGTCTCAATGTGAGGATGAAAATCATAAAAGGATAAAAGTTAATGGAGTTTGGGCAATAGATGAACAGGTAGTGCTGTACAATTGGTCTGTGAGGTCATAAAAGTGAAAAGGTAAAAGCAAATGGAGATCTGGCAATTGGTAAACAGGAAGTGCTATGCCATTGGTTCAAGCAGGTGTGTCACTAAGACTTAGGCTACCAAGATGCCTGCCCTGTACGTCAAGAGTGTCACAGCATATGCCTATTACATAATTTAACCTGCAGATGGTTGCTTTTTATTGAGGTTACACACCACTAACAACTTGGTCAGATTTAGGGAAATATTATAGTATGTTAGATTAAGTAAACATGCTAATAATGAGTCATCACAGGTATTGGGGATTGGGTGAGCCATAATCAACAAAGTTATATCCGGTTCGGTATCATCGGAGTACATTTCTGAGTACATGTGTAGTGGTTACTTTTTGACTCAATGATATCTGCCAGCATACTCAGGTAACTTCACCAAACTGTTATCATCCCTAAGACAATGCAAAAAACCTACCTCTGGGTAAAATCTGACCAAATCCACCGTTAAGTTTTTCTGTAATCTTGCTAACAATCGGACAAACCACCAAACCTACCAAGACCTAAACAGAACCTCCATGGCGGAGGACGATACCAGTATCAGTATAGGTGGGGGATAGGACACTGACTTAAAATCATGGGTTATTAAAACCACAAATTAAACGGAAGAACCAAATGAAGACACAGGAGTGTATTAAAAGAGCAGATCAGCACACAAGTGCAGCATCAAAATTAAAATATTCAATAAAACTAATCGCGCAATATTGTTCGGTGTATATTGCTTTTCCTAACCCTAACCCTAACCCCCTAACCCTTATCCTTAACCTCTAACCCCCTAACCCCTAACCCCAAAATACACAAATGCAAGTCCTTCTCAACCAGTATATGCTGAACATTGCTTTAAAGAAGGCGCTGATTTACCAGAGATCCTCGGGCGGATCCTTCCATAGCTGAGCAGATCCAAAGGCACCCAGTCTCCCTCACTCTTAAAGCCTGAGCTGGGAACAGTCAGTTTCTGCCTGAGGATCTGAGAGAGAAAATAAGCTCTAATATATATTCCGGGGACAAGCATGAAGGGCTTTAGAGAGAAATCTTAAAATCAATCCTAAAACAAATGGGCAGCCAATGAACGGTCGTTAAAACCCGAATAATCCTCTCTTTGCTTGGCTTTAATTAAACGTCTCCCTGCTACATTTTCTACAATTTCTTAGCCCGTTGATTGAGCTTGGATTTATTAAAGCCTGTTAAAATATAATTATAACAGTCTAACCGTGAGGGAATAAAAGCATGAGTTACAGTTTTAAGGTCATTAAAGCGGAGCTGGATCTTCCTCTGGGGAGATTCCTCAGATGGTAATAAAATGAGGAACCATGGTGATGATAGACGCCTCTGGATTTATGCGGAACTGGTGAAAATTTGATGTACTAATTCTCAACATGTAGTAATTGAATGCAGTATCCTGAATTGACCCAGATTTCCAGAGGTAGACATTAGACGTGGCCCTGGCTATACTCAGAATAATTCATGTTTTTTCTGTATTGGTTACCCAAAATATCTGCTGCTAAACATTTGCACACTGTGTTGTAATTTTCCAAACAACAGGTTCCATATTTATAAAATGCATGCGGTGCATGTAGCAGCAATAATGAGTTTTTTCCTCCCGTCTCCCCGGTACTTCACATAGACTCGGTGCTCAGTCGAGTAATGACATCTGAGATTATCCATCCATTCACTTTCTGTAAAGCTGGGTCTACATGGTACCATCATACCCTGTAGACCATGTACCATGTTTATATATGCTGTTGTTTGATTCCAACAATTGAGGTGCCAAGAAATTGTCTTCGATGCGAAGCCACGTTCCTGATTTGTGTTTTTAAACTGTACGCTCTGACCGTCGAGCCATGACTTGAATACTTACACTCTTCATGTAGAACACACAGGCCGGCACAACAATTATATCCGGCCTGCGAGGCAATATTTAATTTATAAAATAACTGGCCCGCTAGTATACGGCACAAACACCACATATACTACAAATCCCAGAATGCACTGCGATAGCTGCTTCATCAATCAAGAGCGCCAGCGCTTTTCCCTGCTCCTCTGTTTTCAGCGTTCATCCTGTCACTCTGAGAAACATTTGCTAATCCTTACAGGAAATTATACGGAGGCTGGGAGGAGCTACAGTTGATCAATCCTTTTTAAAAACGAAGAAAACACAAGAAGTTGTTCACATTTAATGTGAACTACACCTTTACACTGTTCATGCACCTGATTATTTTCTCTGCTGATAATCTGTAATTTGAGTATTTCTATCCCGGTGGTTTGTTCAGATTCTATAAAATGAGTAAATCAAATAAGAATCAAATACCTCAGATTGAAAAAATTGACAGTTTAAGTCCTGTTCGGCCCTCGATGTGGACTGGACTGGACGATGTGGACTGGACTGGACGATGTGGACTGGACTGGACGATGTGGACTGAGTTTGACAACCCTGGTCTAGAGTGTTAACCTTATTGCTAGCACTACTCTACAGCTAAGGACCGTTGCTTTTCTTCACATACACTGCTTGTATTTCTTCATGACTAATGGTTATCTATTGTCCATATGACACATTGTGCTGCCATGGCAACAGAGCTGCTAAGTTTGCCACTTTGCATAAGCGCAGTGAGAAAAAAAAAAAAAAGTGCTGATCAAACAACTTGCGGTTTTGCTTCAACTGTACAAAAGCCTGATAATTACCGACCCAAAATTCTGATATGTCAAATATTAATGTTATGGTCTAGCGGTCGTCTGGCAGCACCCCCTGAACCCAGAACTCACCACACTCTAGATGGAGTCGTGATCCTCACATATTGTGTCATAAACAGGTTCTAATCGTACAGTGTACGCTCTGCTTAACATCTAATCCTGTTAATGTTCACGTTGGGACTGGAGCCTAACTCAGCTGACACTAGGTTCACCCTGGAAAAAGTAGCCAGAGGCCACATATGGTTCATTTATAGTCACCGATTCTCCTTTATTGTTGTTTTTATGTTGTTTGTTATTCATGTTTGTGGAAGTCGGAGCATCCGGAGGGAACCCACACAGAGATGGGGAGAACATGCAAACTCAAAAGGTGGATTTGAACCCTGATCCTTATCGCTGAGACGCAAATGTCCAACCCACTGTGCCACCGTGATGCCCAGCTTGATATTATGCCGATTTTCAAAATCATTGACTCACAGCTGGAAAAACACAATTTCCCAGGTGGAAATTCCAAGGCTTCATTCAGATCCTATCAAGCGTTACGGCGAAAACAGCTATCCCTCCTTTCATTTGAGTAGGTGAAGTATATTCAGGCTGCAGCAGTGTGCTGGACGGCAGGGGTCTCCCACAGTAATGCAGCAACCGGGCAGTCCAAAGATTATAGACTTTCAAGAGGATAACCTGATGTCACGCGTGCAGCGGTGCCTTATTTCATCCCCCAGTGATCAGACCAGCTGGCCAGGGGTATTGTTGTTCCAGTTTCTGTCATGTTGCCTGGTACCTACACACCAGCCTGCTGCCAGGAGACCACCTGCACCAGAGGGGGCGAAAAGCTTTTGAAGATGGAGAAAGTTTAAAGAGTTCTTGAGGCTGCATCTTATCCAGAGTTCATGAACCCAAACCTGCGTGTAACCCCAGATGTTTCCTCCCACACCATCACACAACAGCCCACTATATGTTACAACGCCTGAGTCGGCCTCTGTGCAATCCAGCTGTCAAATATGTTCACACGTCAGCCTGAAGATCAGGACAGATGATTGAAAAAGAGGTCGATTCACCTGGTCTGGGATGCTGCTCCCCTGCACGGTCTTAAATAAAAGTCTTAATTTATTATCTGGATTTCCACTCTTAGAAATGGAAGATCTTCTGAGGTCAGAGAAGGTGAATGTGCTATTTGCTTCTTGTTACTTCTAATAGAAATCCAGAACCAGAACACGCAGAGCATCACAAACATGTTTTCATATATATTTCTTATAATATATTCCTTCATAAACTTAATCCCCCCCTTGCTTGGACATGAGCAAGGTCATGAATTTAATTTCTAATTGTATGAATTGCGCCTTTTTATATTTAAGCGGAAGTTTTCATGCAGAGTGATTAATTACCCAGAGATGATGAGTTTTTATTGACTCATTCATGCTTCCAATTAAAGAAAGAAAAACAGCGAAAGGTATTTTCAGTTTGGTTTTTTTAGGAAATAACTGATCATCCTCACTCCCGTGAAGGTGAAGGAGGACACACGGGAAGACGTGCAGGAGGTAGTTCTTAGAACCTTGTTTTTCCCTCTGGTGGTGAAAGAGAGAGTCTGTGACTCGGCTCCTGCGGACAGCGAGGCCTCCTGGAGGCAACGCTGGACGCCTGCGGTGATGTTTCTGTGGAGGCGATCCACTACTGGCGAAGGCAGAATAAAGGGAATTTTTCCACCCTTCCTGGCAAGAACGAGATTAAATTATGCCGAGGTAAACATGCGCCCGGCCCAACTCGTTAGGAATCTACTGCAGGCATTCAAATGTGAAGGAGTGCATACTCACACATACAAAATAAACAAACGTGAACATGTTTGTTGGGTTGTGTTTTTTGCAGTGGGTTTACTCCATGTGTTGGGTTGTGGTGTTTGCAGTGTGTTTTCTTCATGTGTGGGGTTGTGGTGTTTGCAGTGTGTTTTCTTCATGTGTTGGGTTGTGGTGTTTGCAGTGTGTTTTCTTCATGTGTGGGGTTGTGGTGTTTGCAGTGTGTTTTCTTCATGTGTTGGGTTGAGGTTTTTGCACCGTGTTTTCTTAATTTTTGCAGTGTGTTTTCTTCATGTGTTGGGTTGCGGTGTTTGCAGTGTGTTTTCTCCATGTGTTGGGTTGAGGTTTTTGCAGTCCCTTCTCTCAAATGCTGCACATGTTAAGATATTTTCTAAACTTTTCGCGTTTGCTTAAATTGCAGCATGTTTGTTCCACCATAAGAAATAGGAGTAATGAATAAAACCTGGAAGCACAGAAAGGCGTCAAGGCTTTTTAATTTTCCTGTCTTTTTCACCTGCTTTCAATCTCACGTGCTTGGGCGTGGGTCCATTCACACATATGTTCGGAGTTGGTGTGTATTATTGGCAGGATTTTAGAATTTTACTGTGGACTGTGTGTAGCTGTGCTGCACTTTGTTTTCCCTTCACCTTTCTACGTCACAGTGGTGATCTCAGATTCTTGGGACAAAAAGCACAAACACCCTCCCCTCCCATTGCCCTACATCTTTATTATACATTTGAGCAGCTACTACACATATTATACATCATACTTCATTCAAAGTATACTGTGTATTACCTATTTGAATTAAGAACTCATATATCAAATCGACACAGAATGGTTTGCCTACTAGCGTCAGCTGTAGATACCATATGTTGTTTGCTAGTAACTAACACATCAATCCGATGTCTTTGATGCCTAAATGTCTTGTTTTATGCAGCTTCATTGACAAAAATGCTGCAGACGAGGGTGGGACCGCATTCTTCCATTTTCCAGCTGAATTTACTGAATTTAAGATTGTATTCTTAACTTTCAAAGCCTGCTGTGGGCTTGATCCCAGATACATCTGTATTCTACTGATGCTGGTTGTAAGATGAGTTCTGCTCCAAAGGCTCTGTTAGCCATCCCACAATCTAGGCTAGGGACCAAAGTTGACCGGGCCTTCTGAGTCACGGCCCACGCCCCTCTGGAACAATCTCCCTGTGGAGATCAGACTGACAAGACTTTTATCCTCCTACAAAACTCTTTAAAAACAAAGGGATTTGATTGGAATTGTATTATTCTTATTCTTATTATGACTTGTTACTTGCTTTTTCAAAAATTTTTCATCTATTTGTCACTTTGCAAGTTTCAAATAACATTTATCAATGGGACATCATTTGAGAGTTTAAAATGAAGATACCCTGATCTGTGACTCATGAGAAAACCATGTTTAATCAGATAAACTGATAAGTTGTGTAATCTAGATACCCGGCTGACAAAAGTCCATTTCACCTTCTTTATGAAGTCAAAATCTCGTCTACTTATAATTCCTACCGTGTTTTACCTTTTACTCTCGTTTGTTCTTCTGTCACTGATAACCACTCAGGTATTTTGGTGTTACGCCGCATTGTGATTTCATGAGAGGTTTAAAGAGGTTTATACTTTTTGGCGTTTTGCATTTCCCGCCCTTGAGGTGAAACCTGAGTGACGTCATTATTAAAATGTAATATATTCCTGTTTGAATTTAGTCAACAAAGATGTTTTCAGTAACATAGTGTACACCCCCAGGCAGGCTGTGGTGTCTTCAGCAGTGTTGTTTTGTGACCTTGTGTCCAATTGGCTCTGTGTGTCTTTCTCCGTTTTCATCTTATCCCTCTATGCAGCAATGCAATGGGATTCATTTGATTGACAGGTGTGACCAGTGTTTACCACAGACACACACTCACAATAGCTCTGAAGTCATTGCCAATGTGACAAGAATATGTCACATTTGGAGCCCCACAGGAACTTACATGGTATTTTATCGGCTCACTCCTGTCCTGCCACCAGTGTTTTCTGCATCAATGCTCAGACTTTGCTTTTGCTGTTGACTAAAAATGTCTTTATAAACGTATTTCATATATGTTAAAACATCCATCGTATACCTAAGAATATACTGCAGTTGTAGTGGTCTCACAAATATTGAGTTCTAGCACGGCACAATGGAAAAAAAACGTCTATAAAACATATAATTGGAAGAGGTTCATTAATTGGTTTATTATTTAATGGAATCTAAAAGTATAAATATAAACTGGATACTTACAGAGAGCATAATCCTTCACCAAGACAGTTCCCCGTAATGTCATTGCACTTAAAATCAATAGTCACATAGTTTAAGCCTCTTAGTATGATTCCTCCACCATAAAAACCTTCCCCTAGAATAGAATTATTTAAAAAACATTTATTTCTTTGCATATGTCATTGCTAATTTAATATTTTACACAATCAAAATGTTTGCAAAATAAAATAAATACAATATATGTATTTCACCGAATTTACAGACACTGTCTTTCAGTGAGTCGTGTGAATCTAAAAACTCTGGATCACCAGATGTGGACTTTTACCTGGTTTCAAATCGAACTTTTATTATATCCCCCAAACATCCGGGACATAATGGAATTGTTATCAATCGCCGATGCCGTGACTTCTGCCGTAGAACTTCTGCTTTAATGTGATAGCTCAAACACTTGTTCATGTGCAAGGAAGAATTGGAGTGATTTTGGGTTATTTTTTAATGCATATTTCCGACACTAGGGGGAGATTTTTCTCTAAAAGTTATAGGGCCATAATATTTCAATCTTTGATGTTGGACGCGTTTTTGTTTTATCTATAGAAATGTATATCAGACATAGCAGGTTTTATCCATGATCTTTATGGTGCTCCCTTTTCAAACAATGGTACAGGCTGTTGTTTTTCTCCAGATAGTTTTCAGTATTACCAAAGAAGGTCTGAGGGATTTGGATTGTTCACTTGCTCATACAGAACACCAAGAAAACTTCTAGATTAGTTCTGCTCACACACAGACGAACAATACAACATTTGCAAAAAGATGCACTCCTTGGTGGAGGTTAAAATGTATCTATACCAGGATACTCCTTCAGCAGGGTCTGTGATGCATGACTGAGGTTAATCTTATTTGGCCATGCTGGCGAGCCCGGTGTCTGGCGCCCAGCAGTTAGAGCAGCTACATGAACGTAAATGGAGTGCAAGGACGCGTGTGATACAGCAGGTAACGTTGGATCTGATCAAACTGTAGCAAGTGGTACCATCTCTTAAATATAAGCGGTTATAATGTTTTGGCTGATCAGGGTATGTTTGTGAGTAAAAAATGAAGCTTGAAAATTCAATCAATCTCACTCGGATTAGCAGAGGTGCAATTAGCAGCCTTGGTTCTTTTTTTTTTGTGAGTACAAGCCTTTAACTCTCACTTAAACCATAAATCAGGACCCAGATTCTGCTCCCTCCTATTCATTACATTTAAAAAAAAGGTAGCGGGAGAATACGTGGGACGACCGCTGTAGAGGTCGTGAACTTGTGAAAATGAAGTGTGTGATGTGAAACGTGAGGAGAAAAAAACCGTGGCAGACTTGTGCCGCTCCTGCAGTGTGGCAGGAACGGCCAGCTGGTGGACGGTGCCAACCGTCAGATCCTGTCAGATCCACTGGTCTGAGACCAGTCAGATCCACTGGTCTCCGTGTGGCTGCAGCCAAGTTAGCAGCTCAGAGACACCGGGAGGCCCTCTGATCTGGGTGGGAGCGTCGGTATGTGGTCGTAGCCCTGCTGTTAAACATGGAATCATCATGAAGGGGAAAGAATGCAGCGATGGTTCAACTGTGCCACTGTAAAAAAAGAAAAAAAAGAAAACCTACTTGAGCAGGATTTTGCAGGCGCACACTCAAAGGTGGATGATGGAGGAGGCGGTCCACCCACCTCTGATGTCTGATGATGAGCGTTAACATTCTCCTTTTTAAGAAAAATGTCATGACAGGCACAATCGCTTAGAGGTTGTCTGTAGGTCATCAGTGGCCTTGGAAGGCGGAGGATTATCTGAAACAGTGGGCGGTGTGTTGAGCTTGAAAGAGGGATTGATTCTCTGAGTAAGCAAATTTCACCGAATGTCAAACTGTTCGTCTAAGTGTGAGTTCAAAATTGAAGTTAAACGACTCCAAGCCATGCTAATGGCAACACATGAGAATGATGAAAGCCGCCACCGGTCATTCTGCTCATCCTGGCGCCCAAATCATCACTGCTGGTTCTATGATAGGAAATAATAAACAATATAGAATGTGATTATTATTTGTATACTTTAAGTATTCAAAGTCTTCAGGAGTGCTAATTGTGTTTAATATGGATGTTTATGGAGGCATAACACCTCACATTCTTGCTAAAAACCGACACATTCTCACTAAACCGATGTCTGTCCTCCTCTCTCCGTGTCTTCCCACAGGTTGACGGACCTCTCCGGCTCGCTCACAGATGGACCGGTAAACTATAAGTACAAGACCAAATGCACTTGGCTAATAGAGGGATAGTAAGTACCGGTGTTTGTTTTTTCCTTACTGAGTTTGCCTTTAATCTTTTTCATATCTGGCTTCAGGGCTTCAGATCTGCAGAGCCGCGTTTCTCTATCGATCCGATATTTTCCCAGTGAATGTAGTTATTATATTAATTACTAATAGAGCTAAAAAAAGCTTAGAAGCAAATTGTCCAAATTACAAATCGATATTTAACCTTGAATGAAAACATCTTTGACCACCGGCTGGTCGGTTTGCGGTTCCTGTTCATCAGACATGAATGCAGAGTGACAAAAAGTGTTAACTGTCATCAATGACGGACAATAAAGACTGGAAGATCAGCTTCATTGAATGTCCAGTATGATCGGTTAGAGAAAATGAATGAATGTCCAGAACAAGCTGAGGCAGAGACTCTCCTCTCTCGATCCAGTGCTGTGATGAACCTGAGGTGAATTATGCAAATAATTGGACTTTTTTATTTTAACACACCTGCAGGTGAAGCTCTCCACCTCTTCCGGAATATCTCTTGTTATGTCTCGTAATATATATGTATATATATATATATATGTATATATATCCTGCGGTTAGAATGCAGATGCAGTCACCTCATTTCAGAGCTTTTAATCTATTTCCTATTGAGAAAAAAAATGGAAAACAATTTAGACACAATGGCCGTAACAGCGGGGAAATTCCTGCCTGACCTGATGGTCTCCATGTTGCCTGGGAAGCATATCGACTGATGAGAAATTGACAGCACAGCGCGTCACTCCTTCTGCCGTTAAAAGTCAATTTAACTCACCCAGCATTCCATCGCCGTCGCTCCTGCAATCAATTCAAACTGCTCAGTAACTGCACGGTATTTAAATAGAATTTAAATGTCACTATTAAGAAATAATGGATGCGTCGATCTATTCGATACACGGCAAAACAATAACAAAATGTAACATCAACATTTCCTTGAATTCATATGCATGTGCTGTTTGTGTTCAAGACAGAGTATACAGAACATATAAGTTATCCGGGTACTCCGTGATAAATGCAAATATATTTTTGGGGTGTACATTTGCAGAATCGTTCAAACAAAACATTAAAGTTTTAAAATAAAAAAAAAAAAAAGAAAATCTAATAATTTTCTTTCAAAATGTTTCATTTTCTTTAGAATTTGTTATTTTTCAGAGTTAAATGTTTTTCTTTTCTCCTGATGATAAACATGAAATTTAGATCAGATTTTAATCTCAGAATATTGATTTAAAACTTCCTTAAAGAACTTAAACTCTTCTGTGTGGTCGCTGATATTGGAACGCCGAGTTTTCATTGCATTTTTTATTACATTTATAACAGTAAATTTATTTTATCTATCATATATAACCATAACAGTGGTATGGGTGAAGTAGGAGTGATGGATGGGCTGAAGGTGGAGATGGGACTGCATCAAGGATCGGTCCTGAGCCCCCTTCTTGTTTGCTACGGTGATGGACAGGCTGACAGATGAGGTCAGACACGGGACTCCAGGGACTATGATGTTCGTGGATGACATTGTGATCTGAAGGGAAAACAGGGAGCAGGTGGATGGAAACCGGGTGGAGGTCTGAGCGGGACAGTAAAGGAATGAAGCAAGACAAAATTCATGTGTGTGAATGAGGGGCGACAGGTGGAACGGCGAGGATGCAAACAGTTGAGGGGAAGGAGTTTCAGGAGTTTATGTATTTGGGGTCAATTATTCAGAGCAAAGAGGTGAAGGAGGGGGTGCAGGCAGGGTTTCTCATCATACATACCTCCTAAAGTACCCCAAAGTACCCACAGGGGGACAACTCTGTACCAATGGTACCCCCATTCAAGAAGAACCCATCTAGGCAAGTTGTTTCAAAAAAGTGACAGCAACGGTCTCTATATTATGCAATGTGAGTCCCTGAAGAGTCAACATGCGACCACATTCAAAGACCTCACTAATAATGACCTTTATTTTCAAACCTGACACTCATATGCAGCATTCATGTGGTGACTATCCATTGAAACGTAACGTTTAATACCCATATGTTCTGTCTCCTCTCTCCGTTTCTGCCAGTCCTAATGCAGTACTTAGGTTACGATTCAACCACTTTGCCACAGAGTGCAGCTGGGACCACATGTACGTCTACGACGGAGACTCCATTTACGCCCCTTTGATTGCCGCCTTCAGGTGAGCGCGGCCTTCTGAATGGGAGAGCTAGCTGTGAGCAGGGGCAGAAATATGGAATTGGCTCGACTGGCCTTTTGCACGGCTTCAATAGCTCCAGTGAATTTGAATTTCTGCAGTCAAATGGTTCCATGTAGGCAAACAATGGGTATGATAATTACCACCGCAGCACAGCAGTGATAACGGGGAGAAAACGCTGCAATTTCTGACATTAGCCCTGAACACCACTTCTGTTTCCGGAGCTTTATTGCATGTTTGATTTTTTCTTTCCCATGCATGTTGATGGCACTTCATTAAAAAGTCATAAATGCCACAATAATTTACCAATCACCCAGTTGCTGCTCTGCTGGGGCTTATCTCCACCGTATGACTGGCCTCACGCATCCGGTGAGAATCAGATTACAGAGGAATTTGAATATACAAATCTAGACTATGATAATTACCTACAATAAAGGCCCAATAAAATGCTGTGGGCATAACTCTGTTTAATAATTTTATTATTTATTTTTTTTACCATGATTTCTTTCTTCCTGTTTATTTCATCAGCGGTCTGATGGTACCAGAGTCCAGGAGTAATGAAACGGTTCCAGAGGTCGTAACAACGTCCGGCTACGCTCTGCTTCACTTCTTCAGCGATGCGGCTTACAACCTGACCGGCTTCAACATCGCCTACTCGTATGTTCAGACCACAGCTCCCTCTCGCTCTCTTTCTTTTCCATCCTTCTCTGCCTTTCTGTCTCAGAGTCTGAGGTTCATTTAAATAAAGAAGTGACATTTAAAGCAAAAATACTGTTTGATATTCACTCGGAACTATTTGAATATCATTTGACCCCCGTGCTCATACACCAAGACAGAGATCAGTGGATTTGGGGAATAAATCTGAGTACATTCCAGAAGTCATTTCATTTCTGGGTATTTTTTTTGTGTTATTACTTTTATGGTAAAAAGGACTAAAATGTGGTAAAGTCAAAAAAAGATTATTTCCACAGAGTATTTTCCCCTAGTCGAACTCCTCAAATAAAAGGTGGAGTTATGTCCAACAAACATTCTCAGTAAAACAGCTCCCCCTATTGAGTAAAATATGAACGGTTAAAGTAAAATATGACAAACAAAAAAAAGATTCCTTCGTGGTCGATCCATATGCAAGTCCAAATTAGGACCGAAAGGGACCAAATAAATGATGCCCGAGGTCTTTAGGAGATGAATTCACAACGCATTGTCGTAATATGCATGCTAGCCTACGAGCCAATCAACAATCAAGTAAGCAGTGGGGGCGTAGGCCATGAAGATGGTGACGACAGAATGGAGGTAGGTCTAAACATTACTTTAGTGCATTTGAACACTTTTAATTGTGAAAACAAACCTAAAGCGACCAAGTAAAGTAAAACCATGTAAAACAAAAAACCCCAACCTTAGTTTGGATCTTCCCATGGACCTTCAGAAGGGATAGTGGTTACACTTGTTACCAGGAACATGTAGAGACTACATGTCAGTCAAACTGAATCAAGGCCATCATCGCTCTCTCTCACTCTCTCTCTCTCTATGTTTTTCCACACACGCGCACACACACACACTCGAGCGATAAAGGTTGTCATGGCGACCCACTTGTCACAGCAGCACACCAGCTTTCTGTATTAACGGCCTGATGATTTTCAGCCTTTGGTCCTTATCTCCAGGTTTCCTTTATTCTTTCCCTTTTAGCATCTGTGTGTGTGTGATATCACAGAGTAACAGTGTGTGACTGGGACCATAACTCTGTGTGCGTGTATTTAGTGATGAATAGAATAGGTTTACATTATATGTAATATTTAATGTTATTTGTATGATGCTCCCGTTGTTTTTTGATGACACACATCATCAAATTTAGTTATTTTGGGGCATGTCAGTAGTTAATAACGATATAAAGTTTGTGACATTATTACCTTTTGTTCAGTACAAGAATATAAAAGACACTTTTCACCAACTCAGGAAGACATAGAGAGAAAGTCCTTTCAAAGTAAAAGACAAAAATATCCCAACTGGGGCACAAGGGTTAATATGTTTTCACCAATTTACTTCCTATTTACATACTTTCTTATTTTTATTCTCCTTTGTGTATGTTCCTGACTTTAATTCTAGCTCTCTTAATTTCTCTTGTTCCATATCTCTTATTTTCTTTCCCATGGTTCCTTGATATATAACATAAGTTTGGCTCGTATATTTTTCCCAGAGCTCCTCACAATAAATATTCTCAATCAATGCAAGCGGTCTTATACAAGCGTTCAATGCAGCTGTTTCTGTGTCATGAGGTTCATATTGGACACACTAGGTCTAGCCATTATTCACAACATCTAATTGGTGACTAAGGAATATTCCACAGTGTGCTGTGCAGTTATTTAAAAAGTTATGACAGCCATTATCCATAAAATTACAACCACTGACACACTGGATGAGGTGAATAACTTATAATTTCCCGTACAACAGTAACTGTCAGTGGTTGGGATATATCAGGCAGCAAAGCGAGTGAACATTCTGTCCTCAAACTTGAAGTGATGGAAGCGGGAAACTTTAGCATGTGTAAAGGATCTTAGAAAGTTTAAAATGGGTAAAATTTTGCTGACTGGACGAGCTACAGAGCATGTTTAAAACCTAAACGTAAAGGATCTGCCGCTAACATCTGCAGAGTAGGTTTCTGCACTAGAAGCGCTTTCACACCACCTATGCATGTAATCCTGTGTTAAGATTCAAATATTCATAAGTTGAGTAATAGTGTTAATTGCATTGTTACGGACACAGCCACAACATTGAAACCACCTGCCCAGAAAAGTTAGGCAGCCTCTTCTTGCTTTCAATCCAGCTCTGGGATGCACTGTTCAAACTTCAATTGTCACTGGTTATAATGTTATGGCTGCTTGGTGTATAATTTCTAGAAATAATAATATTTTGTTTTTGCTGAATGTCTCCGTTGCTGCATAAACTTGATCTCCCCTCTCATCCTCCCTAACTCTGTCTCCCTCAGGATAAACTCTTGTCCCAACAACTGCTCGGGTCACGGGAGATGCAGCTCTGCAAACTCCGTCTTGGGTCGCGTGTACTGTGAGTGTGACGAGTACTGGAAGGGAGAAGCCTGCAACATCCCATACTGCCGGGATAACTGTGGCAGCCCGGATCACGGCTACTGCGACCTGACCGGAGAGAAGCTCTGTGTCTGCAATGACAGCTGGCAAGGTAAAAGAAAAGGACAAACGGGACAGGAAACAAGGAACTGTGTTTTCATTACGGAAATTGAAAGCCTTGTATGGACATTTATTTTGAAATTTCATTTGAGCCTTTCGCTTCATTTTGTCAAGCTTTACTTATGTACTCTTTGAGGACATAAATGTCCCATTGTTTTAACTGGACTACAAAACTAAAATTAATTTCATCTTGACTTTTTTTTAATAAATCCAGTTTGCGTATAGTGTAAACAATATGCAAAGTGGATTTTATTATAATTGACAGTTTGGGATATGCCAATGATTCGTATTAACATGGATTTACATGCATATTTACATTTTTTTTAACTATTAGATGATATTTAAAAAAAAAGAACCACAAAAGCGATCGATAATCATTTGTATAGAAATAAGTATTTGCATTTTTATGTTATTAATGGAAGTATTTTCTGTGCAAATAAACAAACCACAATTGAGATGCTATGTGCAATTTTCTAATTGATCACCGTTATGAAATTACACTCTAATTACTACAAATCCAGTCAACGTCCCTGCTATTTATGCTTAAAGATAATCCCCATGACAATATCTATAACAAATAGGATCTGTTTGCTTTGCTGTTGTCTTCTTTCAGCATAAAATCATAACGACAGAAGGGATCGTGGTCAATGAATGAAAATTAATTGACATTGTCGTTTTTTGAATAGTAATGCATATTATTTTTGACGAAAATAGGTAAAATTAACTAATTGACTAAACCTCTCAAAGAAATCAATTTGAATATATTTCTTGGTAACTGAAGGACGTTGCTTATCTAATGTAAGCGTAGTTAGGTTGTTTGAACTGACCTTTATCTAATTTTTCTATAGCATCAATCAGAGACGCATAAATGACTATTATTCTTTATAATTTAATCCATGAAATTATGTATATCCTCATCCATGAAGCTCCCCTCTGCTTGGAAAACCTGGCAATATCTACCCAGAAAACAATTTAGAACCAATGTTGTCTTTTAATAGCAGCAATATCTGAATCTATAATCCCTCCATTGATGCCCGTCAGATCAGATCAGCCGGTGTAACACTGCCCCCTCCTGGACAAATGATGTAACCACAAGTAGAGAGGACAGACTTTCTAATATTCAGCTCTTGTTTACTGTATTATACTTGATTTTGTTAGTAGCCCTGCCTGCAAGTACAGAGAGCATAATTTAGCTGTTAGTTGCTTTAAACCTTGATCCATTAATGTCTGTCATATCATAAATATTCTGCTGATGCTTTATTAGGAATTTTCAAACATTTGTAGGCCTTTACCACACGGATTAGTGACTGTAAATAACTTCAGCCAATATCAAATTGTGAACAAAGTTTGAGTTTTCAGTTTTTAATAATAACAATGATAATAATGTATTTATAGAGCGCTTTTCATAAATACTCAAAGTCCCTTTATAGGTATATAAAAAGAACAAGTAAAACAGCATGGTTAAACAGGAATCAATATCGGATATCAGAACATGAACAGCTCAAATAACAATAACAACAGCAATAAAAACAGCATATTGATTACACATTAAAAGAAGATCTGTAAAGGTTGGTCTTCAAGGAAGTGGGTTTTTGTTTGATTAGTGAAAATGCAATCAACAGAGACAGACACACATTCTTAAAACCCAGCCCTGTTTTGTGGCCACATTAAAATAAATAAAGAAAAGCAATATCTCCTGAGTTATTACTGTTATTCCTTTACTTAATTTTAAGGATCTGTCTTCTGAAAATTCCAGTTAGGGAGAATATTAATCTTCTCGTAGTCGTTTTTTTTTGTTACCTGTTTGTCAAGCAGGTCAGATCAAGTTGATCAGATTCATTCATCTATGTTGAAGATTAGATTTAAAAAAAAAAGTTCAGAAAATTCACAATTACAATGTCGGATACAAGAGTCCTGACTATTTGCACCTGGAAATAAAAAAATCATAAAAGTAGGAGAAAAAAAAGCAAATGACATATTTGAGAAACATTGCATGAAACAGAAAAACATAGATGTGAGCGTTTGTGTTTGTTAATCAACCAGGATTTTATGTTTGGAGTAGAAAGAAATGTTTTACAAGTTTCCAGCCTGGAGCCTGGAGCTGTTCTAGTGCAGCTCCGGAGTCTGGTGACTTTTGCTCTGACAGCAGGAACGTAAGGATTTATCTGACATGGAAAAGCTCTGAGTGAGCAGCCATTGAAGGATTCCTGAAAGGAGTGTTATATCTGAGGGAGTAGATGAGTTCACAGAAGATCGGACATAAATAGAATAGAAAAAATAAGGACTTGAATAGAATAAAACGGAAGGACGTAAATATTTGTAAAGAGAAGATACGATATTAATAGAATAAAAATAATAAGGACGACAACCGTCAAAAATAACAAACAATAAAAGACAGCACTACAGTTTTTGATACTAAAGTCAGGAAATGTCCCCAGATTCTTTTAAAAAATTCAAACAGACATCCCTACTCAACTACTTTAAGAGCTTTACGAGACCTTAATAGTTTCCTCTCGCTGCCACACTTGGAAAAAAGATTATGCAAAACAGGTTTCAAACTTCTCTTCCCATGATTGTTTGTCTTTTGATTATTTTTAACCATGGTTATGTCTGTTGAAATGTCTCTCTCCTTTCTCTGTCCCAGGTCCAGACTGTTCCCTGTCCGTTCCCTCCACTGAAGCCTTCTGGGTCCTGCCGAGCGTCAAACCTTCAGCTCAGTCTCTGGGTCGGGCCTCCCATCAGGCTCTGGTGCACTCTGGGCTGATGTGGGTGGTGGGGGGCTACTCTTTCAACTACTCCAACTACCACATGGTCCTCAAGTAAGCCGCACCAGTCGACTCATCAGATGCCTGAACGCACTGTAAAAATAAATACAAGGGCTCCAAATGTTTTTATGATGGCTGTAAAAAGGCATTATGACATTTCCTAGTGGGAAAAAACCAGTATGTTTCATTCAGACCAGCTTGTTCAAGGATGCTCACATTGTGCATGCGGCAAACCTAATGGAATGGAACCAGACTCCAGTAACTTCACGGTGCACCGGTACTGATGCTTCACAGCCAGAGGGTTCTGGGTTCAAATCTAACTTGACCTCGGACAAAGGTTGGGCGTCTAATGCACATTTTTTATTACATAGACCGTTTTCAATTTATATCCACTTACAGTCAGGGGCGCCGCATCCTCCCCCCCCACAGATCGGATATTTCAAAAACAATTTCATGGCTCATTGTCAAATATTATACCCCCCCTGACCTTAGTTAGCTAGACGGTTAGCTATTATTCTCCCAGGCAGATAAAAGTGTTATATAAAACCCACCCAAGTAAAGTTTTGTGTGGAAAAAGACATGGTGGGTGGGGGAGAGAGTCACAGCTCGTAGAACAGAAAATGAATACAGTATGTCTCTGGCAAAGTTGACATGTCGCCACAAATAAACTCGGCCAACACTGTCGTCCCCGACAACAAGATAATATCCCCTTACATTTGCAAGATCTTTTAGATCGTTTCCAGGTGATTCGTATGCAACAGATTTTGATTAAGTTGGACCAAAGCTGACCAAAGAGCCTTTTAAGTGTTCAAGGGTAAAGACAAGGTCGTTCCCCGGTTATGGAGCATGATTCATAAAAGCAGATTAACCGATTTGTTTGTGGAGTGCTTTCGACAAGATTAAAAGACGAGCTTTACGAAGGCTCAGTGTTTTTTTGTAGTTGATGAGGCATTTTAAAGGTCAGGGTTGCTGGAAGATGCCCTACCATTTAAAGCTTTGTAAGTGATTAAAACCGTCTTTAAAACCAATTCTGGGAACCAATGTAGTTCAGCTCAGAACAGGAACGATGTCCTCGCTCTCCTTGGTTTTAATTAAAAGTCTAGCTGCAGAATCTCGTATCGGTTCCAATTTGAAAGACATTTTGTGAGACTAGTAAGAAGCCTGAATCAGTTTCTCAGCATCCTGTTTTGTTAGAGCTTACCGTTAAATGATAGATAAAGCTGTCTGGGTTTACATACTAATAAGCATCCGAAACCTTAATCTGAGTCTAAGACAGTCCTGAGTTTACAAAGTAGTGTCTCTCTTTGATTTGATCCCAATTATGAGCCTATCAATTCTTCATTAACTCTTCATAACCAAAAAATCAAAATGACCAGGGTTTGTTGGATCATTAGAAATATACAGTTGGGTATCATCTGCATAGTGAAAGAAGTTTACATTATTATTATTATGGTAAGCCTGTTTAGCAACTAATTTTGGGGGTATAAATACAAATGTAATAACACAGTAACAGCAGTTTATACAAATATTACAAAAAACTGTTTCCTAGGATAAAAATTAAAGTTTAATCAGGTGTTTTTCAAGCCAGTTAAAAGCCCATTTCTGTGACGATGTAAATGTAATAACATAGTAATAACTGTTTAATGTAAGGGTAATAATAACAAAGCAATAGCAGTTTAATACAAGAATGGCCCCGTAAAAATAGTTTATTAATTTAAGATAAAACCCAATCGGCTACGAGATAGACTCCGGGACCTGATCACACTGGAGGGCAGCCTCAGGATGATATTCTAATAAAAGGCCAAAACACCCATTGATCCCGAGGCATACAGCTGATGATGTATCCTGAAATTATACATAAACCTCTCATAAAAATCCAAACTGCATTGGGTGAGATAAAACCAGATGCAAACCCAAATAGAGACGAAACCAAACCAAACCAGATTAAATCTGGATAAGACTAGGGAGGTCTGGAACACAACAAGCAACAGCCGGTGCTTAGCCTTGACTCACCAGTTTCAACTGCCAAGTCGTGGGACGTCGAGGGCCTCGCCTATGAAACATCGATGAAGAGGGTGCCCACCTAATGACCTCAAAGACGTCCCTACTCTCCATTTACCCTCCACCCCGATCAGACTGCCAACATCCAGAGTGTCGACTTTTCTCAGGGATTGAAATATCAAGTCCTATTAGCACTATTTTGATGAGTACTTTTACCTAAGTAAAGGATTCAAATACATTTCTCCCACTACTTCAGGTTCTACTCTAAGTAAATTAAAAATGTATTGGACTCAGTTTTCATCTTTGCTTTATTTCCTGTTTACAGCTACAACCTAGAGACCAGTACTTGGGATGCGGTTTCCATGAGCAGCGGACCTCTCTACAGATACGGTCACTCGTTGGCTCTGTACCAGGTAACGCAGTTGTGACTGAAGTAAAACGTCAAACTGAGAATACCGAAGGTTTGATGCATGCATGTCAGGAACTTTAATGATATGCAATACATATGTTGCATATTTTAATTTGAATATTTTGTCTGCTGCTTACCAAAACATCTGTGGGTCAAACAGAACCACTTAGATACCCCTACTAGAGAGCTGTTTGAAGATATATATTCTTTTTGGTATCATGTGGTGATGGGCCTCTGTCATTATATTTGACATTTTTATTTAAGGAATTAGTCGTTATAATCCAATAATAACTCAATAAAGGCCTGTTTTACCTCTACGAAGCATTTCTACGTAGAAATAGTGGCGATTTCACGGGCTTTGTGACACTTCACTTCTCCCCTTGAGTGATGCTGAAAAGCTGGTCCACGCGTTCGTCTCCTCCAGACTGGATTACTGTAACGCACTTCTCATCGGGATCCCTGATAAAAGTCTTCAAAGACTTCAGTATGTTCAAAACAGTGCTGCAAGGATCCTGATGAGAGTTCGTAAACACGAACACATCACCCCCGTTCTTCATTCCCTTCATTGTCTTCCCATCTCCACCAGGATTGATTATAAGATCTCTCTCCTCACTCACCAGTGCATCCATGGTAACGCACCCCCCTACGTAAAAGAACTACTCACCCCACTGACCTCAACACGATCCCTCCGTTCTACCCACTCATACCGCCTCCTCCTTCCCCGGACTAAGCTCAGCACCATGGGTGATCGGGCCTTCTGTTCTGCTGCCCCTCGACTGTGGAATGCCCTCCCTGACCATCTCAGGGCTCCACAGATGACTGACACATTTAAAAAAGGACTTAAAAATTTCCTTTTTATCAGAGCCTATAACTTTTAATTAAAATTGCTGCTTTTTGGTCATGTTTTCTACAATAGTTATTAATATATTTTTTATTGATGCTTTTATCTGCTTTTACTTTGTAGCACTTTGAGATTTGATCCAAATGTAAAGTGCGTTATAAATTCAATGTATTATTATTATTATTACCTCTGGAAGATTATTCACCATACCTGGGAAGAATTATACAGATCAGAACCATTAATGTGTCCCGTATAGATCACTCACCTCACACTTCAGCATCTAATGATGTGTGTCCAAATATTGGGACGCATTTGTGTACGAAAGAGGCCATTAAAGTGATGAATGGAGACGAATGTCTGTTCGGCTGCGGTGAAGGTGAGATTTAGTCTGGAGGAGGTCCAAGTGTCCGACTGGAGTCTGATGAAGATTTGTAGGCAGCAGCGTTTTGCTACGCTGTGGAGGGAGCAAATGATTTACTTCACTTCACTGCTGTAGTTTGTTGCCTTCTCATGAAACACCTCATACCGGAGGATAAAGCTGACATTCGTGCTTTATCTCATCTTTTCCAGTTTTTTGAAGCTCATTCCATTTGTGGGTGACGTAGTGTGATTACAAATGCAGTCAGCCTATAATGAGATCAGTGGGAACAGGAGGTTGGCAGTCGGATCCAGGATTTTGGTGCGGATCAAAACCAGATGAGGACCAGCCTCCTCTATTTCCTATGAACTGTTAATGTGAATCTTGTCCTTACAGGATGGTGGACGTGAAAAGAACATTATTGATTTAGAAGGACAAACTTATGGATTCTCCGTCGCCCCTGTCACGTCCACCACGAATCCTACGCGATAACTCCAAAACCATATAATTCACCATTATCATATTTTATACCCACATGGACCATAGAATGAGGAAGAAGTGGGTTGATTTTGGGATTGATCAGTTGGATATCTTCAACACTAGGGGGAGCTTTCTTAATTGTTGTCTCAATTGTTAGTCCGATTAAGTCCTAATTGGGTGCATGTGGATCAATTCAAAGAGGTCCATCTTCCATATATCATATTTTACTCAAATAGTTCACAATTTACTCACTAAGGGTTTTTTTTTTTTACGAAACACAATTTGTTTTTAGACATAACTTCTTAGTCGTTGGTCGATATAGTCCAGATTTGGTGAATATGAATCAACTGGACTATCTTCACTATAACATATTCTACTCTAATAGTTCATATTTTACTCACTGCGAGGAAGCTGCTGACATCAACGACCCTTTTTAGGAAGCTCCTCGCAGGTCTTGTGAACTATGATACACTGTGGGTAGCGAACAAGCTCAAATTAAATGTATTATTATTATTATTATTATGATACACCAAAACGAAATAAATCCCAACATTCTAAGTCCAATATGAAATATTTTTTCCCTCTCTCCGTCTTTCCTCTCATGAAGGATGACATCTTCATGTTCGGCGGGAAGCTGGAGGTGAAATCGGGCAATGTGACCGACGAGTTGTGGGTGTTCAACATCCCCGGACGCACCTGGTCTTACCGGAAAACTTCCACGCCGCCTCCATTCGCCCTGGAGGGGCACACGGCTCACGTGGTGGAGCTGGCTGACGGCGAGCCAGTGATGCTGATCTTTTTTGGCTACTCGCCCATCTACAGCTACATCAACAAAGTTCAGGAGTACAGCATCAGTAAGTGCGCCTGCTGACTCGACTCTCATCGATCGGGCTTTCCTGTGCCGATGGTTTAATTGCTTTTTATTGAATGGTGGTCAAACACCGGGGAATCTTTAAACTGTTGACATTTTCCAGAGACTATGATCAATCTTCACACTGGTCTCAGGATTTTAATTCAGACTCACCGTGTGGTAATTTCTATTTTTTTTTTTTACATGCTACGTTTTTTTTTTCCCTCCTTCTGACGATGGATAGGGCAGATTTTGTCAGACTAATGAATCGCTTCATCAAAGTCCTTCTTCAGTCAAACATGTATAAAGTACAGGTACATGTACAACAATCAGCCATAACATTAAAACCACCTACCTAATATTGTGTAGGTCCTGTTTTTTGCAGCCAAAACAGCTCATCATATCCACACATCTATGTCTATTAATAAAGAACAATAATAACATCAGTAATACGGTTTTTTCAGTTTCAGACCCCACATAATTCTTTACGTAGACAACAAGTCCAAATGACGACGAGATTTGATTTGAATTTTAACATCTTAACACTCACCTTGAAGTTAAACACAAGCTTTTTTCGCGAACCACATGTATGTAATATTATTCAGATTGTCTGAGAGGAGGAGATATGTCTCTGTTTGGGAAAGGGAAGCTGCATTGTGGAATAAGTTATTTGAATACAAATGCAAAACAGGAGTAAACAGTTAACTTTCAACTGAGCGTCTCATTGACATCCCCATTTTCTTTGTGGTAAAAGTAAACACAGTCTCAGTCTTTTAATTCCAATGTTGAACACCTACATGTTAAGACTTGACACTAAAACATTTAAGCAGATTTTCCATGTCGGCTTATTTCAATTTCACCAGATTCAGCTTTAATCACAGCATGCTCTGATTAAAGCTGGATCTTTTACATTACATTCATGCGGGCATTCAATAGAATTAAATGTCTGGCACCTTTGGGATCCAAAGTTTGTAAATGTGGAAGAAAAACACAACACCAGATATCTACCCCTCAGAGGAGTGACGCAGTTGGCTGTCCACATACTTCGGGCCATTTCGCAGTTGTTTTGTGATTCTCTGTTGAACCACTAGAGGGAGCTGTCTCACAGTGTTATAAACCAGCAGCTGAAGGGAGAATTAGACAGTTTTCCGGCTATAGAGACACAAGACATCTTTAAATGTCTGACTCGTTGATTTCTTATTTATAAATTTTGCTGTTTTTCATTGAGTTCCATCGTGTTTTCTTTAAAATTCTCTATTAATACATTGTGAGATAATTCATTATTGTTATTATTAACATACACACACCTTATGTGAAACACATGATGTAGACTGAAATGCAATACCGTGCCCGAAAATAAATACACACACGCACACACACACACACACACACACACACACACACACACACACACACACACACACATGAACAGCAGAGCATTCATTAAGAAGAGATGGCACCTATGATGACTACATTCCCTCATTCATCTTCCTTCTCCTCTCATTCTCTTTTTCATCCCATCTTTGCCTTCCTCTCCTCGTCTTGCTCCTTTCATCTGCCAGGCCTCTGTTTCTGACCCTCTCTCCACACTTCCCATCGCTTGCCATCATCATCTGATCTTTTCCCACCCCCACTCCTTCTCACCGCTCATCCGTCCATCACTTTCATTTTCACCCAACACTCTCTCTCTCTCTCTCTCTCTTCCCTCTCTCCTCTGTCTCTGTGCGAGCTTACAGTGAGCGTCATTAGGCTCACAGGGAGCGACCAAGAGTCGGTGCTACCTGGAAATGAAGCGAGGGAAGGAGAGGCGTATTGTAAAACAGGAGGTGAAAGGATTGAATGACCATCCAGAGAGGCAGGTACAAATCCTGCTGTTGAGGAAAAGACAGCTTTATTTATAAAGCACATTTCAGCAACAGGGCATTCGAAAATTCTTTACAAAAACAATCAAGAATATTGCAACAAAAAAACAATTAAATATAAAATACTTAAAAAAATAAAAAATGTAAAAACAAGCTAAAAAAAAAGTAATAATTATAGAATAGTATAGAAGAAAAATCTGGCTTTGACAGAAAACTGTCAAAGCCCTTTCGAACATGGAACTGATTTAGTGTTTTCCTTGACAGCACTTTATAGGAAAGTCAGAAATAATCATTTTAAAATTGAAGAAAAGGCAGCAGCAAAGGAAAGTTTAATGTGTTATTCTGAAAGAACCCAGAGCTGGAGCGGTTCTGCAGTTTTCTGGAAGCTTGTTCCAAATATTTTTATGCATAAAAACTGAACACTGCTTCTCCTTGTTTAGTTCTGACTCTGGGGACACTGAGCAGACCCGATCCAGACTGCATTAAAGTGCTGGATGGCTCATAACACAGCAGAAGATCAGGGATTTATTTTGTTACTAAACCATTTAGTGCTTTGTAAACCAGCGGCAGGATTATTACATAAATTCCCTGAGAGCCAGGAAGTCAGTGTAAAAACCTCAGAACTGGACCGATAGGATCCACTTCATTGGTCTAAGTGAGGACTCTAGGAGCAGCCTTCTGAATCAGCTACAGCGTTCTGATCCATTTCTAAGGAAGACCATTTTCCAGAGTAGTCAAGTCGGCTGAAGATAAATCCATAGACTTGTTTAACCGAACCCTAAATCATCACTCCTCTAATTCTCGCCATATTATTCACGTGAAAGTAGGTGGTCTTTGTAACGGCCCTAATACGGCTGTGAAAACTCAGGTCAGGGTCCGTGATTACACCAAACTTTTTGGCTTGGTCTGTGCTTTTTAACATTACAGATTGATGATGAGCACTAACCTTTAATCTTTCCTCTTCGGCTCCAAAAGCTACGACCTCAGTTCTGTCTTTATACGGCTGAAAGAAGTTCTGGCACATCTAGTGGTGGACTTGATTTGTTGGCTTGTTGACTTTGAAACATTCTCATGTATTTGCATCATCATCCAGCAGGTGTATTTAGATTCAGAGCCTTGATGTAGCTTATATATGAATTAAAAGAAGCATTTAGGGGCGTATATGGAGATATTTCCACTCTGAGTGTTTTTTTTAACTTTGTTACCTCTCAGTATCTGCGCTTTCTTCTCAGAGCTCCTCGTTCTCTCTGGGGTTTACTGTTCCACACAACGGCACGTCCTCCCAGGCTTTGGAAGTTCCTCCTCCTTCTGAGGCTTTTGTTTATTGCATTGTGTTTTTTCAGGGGCTGCTCGGATGATGTAATGCCTGCCTGTTTTTAATAAGATCTTCAATGCACCTGAATTAATCTGTATGCATCACGCCCGCCTAATAAAGGGGTGCTTTTAAATTCAATAAACTCTAATATCCTCTGGCCTCTGCTAGTGTTTGGCTCGCTCTCCGTGTCTCCTTTCTTCTCTCCTCCCTCGCTCTATCTCACATCCATTAAAATCGCTTTGCTTTTTTTTTTCTATGTCATGAAAGGGAAGAAGGCAAAACTTGCCAAAGCATCAAACTTTTTCAAAGTGATCACCGAACCTTCTGCGTCAGCGTGCTGCATTAACCAGAGCTCTCTCTCTCCTCTCTCCGTGTCTCAGAGACTAATTCATGGCAGGTCGTGTCCGCCGGCGGCGCCGTGGTGCAGGGAGGTTATGGCCACAGCAGCGTGTACGACGAGGCCAGCGGCTGCGTTTTCATCCACGGGGGATACAAGGCACTTAGCAACAACAAGTACGGCCTGGTGGACCACCTGTTCCGATACCACGTCCACACAAAAACATGGTGAGAGCACAGAGTGGAAGACGCTTATATTCTGGGCTTCAAAAGGTGCTGCTGCCCTGCAAAAACACTCCAACACGCCAAAAATAAAATTGCACAGCGCATCCATTCTCGGAAGAGTTTTCTAACGCCAGGGTCGGAGTGGTGTGACGGTTCAGCTCCAAACACAGGACCCATTAACCAATTAGAAAACAACATGGCAAATATAAATCCCAAGTTCTCTTCAAAGGAAGAACTGTAAAATCCTTCAATGACCTAACATCAGAGTTTTATTTTTTAAATATCTACGAATTTGCCACCTAATTACCAACCTGGGAAGATCTCCAGGTGTTGAGGATGTATAAAGGATTTATACTTTGATTTATAAACCCTGCTAGAAAATCAGAGTTGGATCTGGGATGGAATCGTAGGGATGAGAGGTGGTGTCAGAATGTCTTTGCCTCTTTGTCTGCTAACAAAATAATTTATCAGGATTATAGATTCATTAATAGGATATACCTCGCTCCACTGCACCTGAGTAAGATGTTCCTGAACTCATCGCAAAGATGCCACTGTAAAACATATGCGAGGATACTTATTTATATTACACTTACACTTATAGGAAAGCTTCTTACCCCCAGGTCGTTGTTCTATGTTCTCAGTTCTCCATTCTACCTATTGAATAATGAAAAACTAATAATTAAACAGTTGCAAAAAAACAACCACAACAAAGCACCCAAGTGACGACCACAGCATATGAAGTAATAAGCAGAGTGAGGAAAAAACTCTGGATCTATGGATCTACTTTATCCTATTTATGTTAGAGGCAAGACTTGCTGAATCAAAAACAAAGACAATATAAGAAGAACATTCAAACCAATGAAAAGAAAATAATAAACCGCAACGGACCAAAAACAGGACATGATGCAGGAAAACTTCCCTGTTTGCCCAGGTGAAAACAGGGGAGTTATCACAGGCGGAAAGCACTGGCAAAGGAGGAGAGAGCGACCCTAACCGAAATGGACACAGTACCAAGACAATGACAGTGTCTTGGTACTGCTAGGGAAAAATCACAGAGTGGGACACAGGTGATTTTGTGTCCCACTCAATCACCTGCGCAATATTCTTCTGGGAAATATTGGGTCTTACCATTCAGGTGTAAATTTCTTTGACATGCACCTTCAGTTGCCTCTGCTAGCAGGATAATGTTCCCTGCCACCCTGAAAAAATGGTGAAAGATTGGTTCGACAAACACAAGAAGGTGCTAATGGTGCGGACTTGGCCTCCAAATCCTAACAACTATGAGATATGCTGGACAAACAAGTCTGATCCACAGAGGCCTCACTTCTGAGCTGACAGCACTTTTTCTGGCAAACGGGGAAACCACACCGTACATTTTTCAGATGGTTTTAATGTTATGGCTGATTGGTTACAGCACGACATTCAGAACGGGAATTTTGTTTTTCGAAATGCACGTGAACTATTTTGCGCTGAGCTTGAGTCAGAAAGAGTGGAGAAGGGTGGGAATAGAAGGTTCTGACAGGAGGTCTGACCTGGGCTGACACCGGGCAGATGGATGGGTGAAAGAGGAGACTCCGCTCCATCAATCACTTCTTTTAACTTTCACATGTTCACTCTCACACACACAGGCACACACCAACAAAGACGCACTCACACACAAACACACACACACACACACGTACCCCCGCAGTCTGCCGTCTCTGCATGGCTCTCGCTTCCCAGATGGAATTCGTCATCGGAATCAGTTTTCACTTGAGTGCTGGGATTTTTTTTTGGTTCCTCGGACTGAAAAATTTCTCGGCAGTCGAACTATTCCACTCAGCTCCGGCTTAAATGTAGAGATCATCTCCTGTCAATCAACACAACGCTCCTGACAAGTCTATTAGGGAGAGACGGTGTTCATGATTTCTTAATGTAACGCCCACAATAAAACAAAATCTCATAAAACAGAATAGCAGCTATCAAAATAAAAGCACTTCATCTATAAATATATACCTTTTTTTTGTTTGTTGGTATAATAGATTGTATTAGATTGTATTGTTGTGTCAAATAAAACAAGGAAAATATTATACAACAGTTACAACAATGAATGTAGAAAAATGTTGATGTCATCAAATCCTATTAATTATATTTGCCTTAAATAGTGGTGAACTATTTTGAAATTTGATTTAAGTAAGTTATTTTTCTTTTTCCTCCCCTTTTTTGTATATTCAAAATCAGCATTTCAATGTTTACCCATTAACTGGATTCATTCTGATGGGTTTGTCAAGTTATGATATGAGAGGCAATAGTTGTCTTTCTGTTGCGTCTCCTGAAAGCGCCACCTAGTGGCACTTTCAGGAGATGCAACGGCAAGACAGCCCCGAAAAGGTTCTTGTTCTTCAGGTTATGACCACAGACAATTTCTCTCTCAACATCCTTTCTGACAGATTTTACCATAGTTTTGCTTTTTGTTGCTGTCTGCTGGGTGTTTGCTGGGTCAGTGATGGCGTGTGGACAAAGATCCTTGGCGGGTCTCCCAGAGCCAACGGTACCCTGACTGCTGTTAGGTACCAGGATGACCTCCTCAGACCAGTTTCCAGTTCCTCAGTGTCTGTCTTTAAGTGTCTCTGGGTGAAAGTTTGCGTTGCTGCAGTAATCGAAGACGCCAACACAGTTGTCCTCCAAAATGTCACCTTTGACCTCAAAGAGGTTACACACTGCAGACTCAGACTTCCTACAATCTCCGTACTGAAAGTATGTCTACATGTGTGTGCGTGTGTGTGTGTGTGTGTGTGTGTGTGTGTGTGGGATTGTGCCATGAAAGAACAGTTGGTATGAAGGACAGTCACCACCGGTCAGATCATGGAACCTGACAGATGCCATCAGTAACGTGGCACCACGGTCACACACACTCACACACACATGAAGTGACACATTAACACTCTTCTTCTATGTCCCAGTTTCTCCGAGTTGCACTCTTTTCCCTCAGCGTGTCTCTCTCTAACTCTATCTGTGTGTGTTTTTGTGTGTGCAGGTTAATCCTCGGGGAGAGTGGACTGGCGCGCTATCTCCACTCGGCGGTGCTGCTGAGCGGCACGCTGCTGGTTTTCGGGGGAAACACTCACAATGACACGTCGCTAAGCAACGGAGCTAAGTGCTTTTCTGCTGACTTCATGGCGTACGATATAGGTGAGAGCAAGTCTTAAATAATCACACACACACATGCGCAAAGTTGAGAAGGTGAAATGTGGTGTGTAACACATATTATGCCGCATTATTAACGCTTATTTTTAAGTCTTCTTAGGAGTGAGTTCAGTTTTAGATGCCTTCGAGGTTTCCCAAACTCTTTTTCTCAACAGGCCCTTCATAAGGCTTCGGTCTGGTTATTACATTGTTTTTTTTACTGTGCGCAATGCTAGATCTTAAATAAAACATTGATTTAAGGTTGTAGCATGTTTATGTAGCACCCGTTGGTGCACATAAGGTGGTATTTTGTAGCCATAATCCCTCTCTGGGGTATAAATCCCCTTTTGAGCACATTTAAGCTACATTTGCTATCAATCTGCGCCAAATGTAACAGCGTTGAATAAAATGTACTTCCTATGAATAAACCTCAGGTGGCTTACGGTTATTTTCTGAATATTCATCTGAGATCAGGTGTCTTAAAGCTGCGGCAACTAATTAAGGACAAAAGTAACTTCCAGGTCGTGCGGTCACGTGACTCGGAATAAAACCTTAATCTACATTGTTTAAAACAACAAATGATACTGAATATTAATATAAGGAGTTTTCATTCCATTATTGATAAGTGCATCAGATTCTACCTCAGTAAAGGTTTAACTGAGCTGAAATGCTTTTTTCGCTGCTTTTTGACCGTTGTTTACACATTGCCGTGGCAACACTGGAAATCGATATTAGCAATATTACATTGTTGGATAAAAGAATAATACACCTTGATTACAAATATGATACAGAGTGAATGTGTGTTGAATCATTATTATATTCTTTCGTTGTTTTCACCCACTGTTTCTTTCCTATTTTTGCGTCACTTCTGTGTCGTGCGGTTGTGCTTTAGGTATCGCCATGGCAACCACAAAAATACTTTCATAGCTCATTTTCTTGCGATAGCGAGATAATTAACCTCAAATAATCTCAAATAAAATATCACTTGTTAGAGGAAACGATAAAAAAAAGTATATTCCACTTCGGCCATTCTTGGCTTCCAGATTTATGAAAACGTCTGTCAATGTGATTTTTATGTTTTTAAAAGAAATATATATATAATACATACGTTTTATAATATTTTTTTTAATATATATTTTTTAATGTTAACAGAATTATTTTTAAAATTCTGTTTTCATTTTGTTGTGTGCAGTGTAGATTGAAGAGGGGGAAAAAAATTATTTAAATGATTTAATCATAAGGCTACAATCTAGTAAAATGTAAAAAAAAAAAGTTATAGCTTCTGAATACTTTCTAAATCTGTAGTATGCACGAGTAAGGACAGGCATGATGATCACATTCTTACAACCAGGAGGATTATGTTGTTGGAGAGAAAGTCATGCCGCACACTTCCTTCACTTTCAGTTCAGCCTATTGGCCGCCATTGTTTGTGACATCCTTAAAGTCTTTATAAAGTCAAGGTAAAGTGCAAAGTAAAAGCTCAGATTGATTAATTCAATTATGTTGGATGCTTGATTGGATATTGTTGTTTATATCCTCAATCATTGCATTCTTTTTAAACCTATATCGAACCAGCGGCGTCTCATTTAGATTAAAAAATCTTTTTCACGAGAGCCTCCAGGCCGAAATCAGCAGAAACGCACAAAGAGAGCACAGATGTATGGACTGAAACAAGAATTAATGAATCAAAACCTCCTGTCTTTTTTTAAGACATTAACATCAGGGACATCTTCAGCAGGTTGTTCCTGTTTTCACGTTTTCATTGTACTTAGAATTATTCATCATATTTGACATATTTATCACGCTTTGTTCTGGGCACCTGAACGACTTTGCAGTTCAGGTGTATCGCAAGGTAGAAACAAGTTCTCAGGTCTTAAAAGTTTCTCTAGACGACACCTTGAACTCAGACTCCATAAACTCCATCAAATTCTGAAAGCCTTCCTCTTCGTCTTCAGCTGTCATCTTTTAGATTAGAACCGTTCTTTGTCCGCTGTCAAAGCTGGCCATCGTTTGTTGTACTGCGGATGGACCTTCTACCTCTGCTGGGATATGTGCTCTCCGATGATGATGATGATGATGATGATGATGATGATGAGTTGGCACTGTGCGTCATTCTTCCTTTATTATAACCCCGAGAGGATCGAGAATGGAATCCTCATCGTTCATGTCAACACAATAACTCTCTAACTTTTTAAGGGATAGTCTAGCATGCTTCATAATATTTATTATATAGTATATTTTTTTATTCTGTTTAAGTATTTCAATTTATGTCTATCTATATACATTTTCCTTTTTTTCTGAAACTTCTAATCTTTCCCATGTGCAAATATTACTTAGTATCTTCTCTTCTTTATTTTAGACAACAATACAATATATACATATATCTATATATATATCTATATATATATATATATATATTTTTTTTTTTTTGTTAGTGCAGATCCTTCGTATTAAAGCGATAACTCAAAAACTATTTCATGGATCATTTTTCAAACTTCATACCAACATAGACTTTACAAAGAGGAAGATTTGTAAAGAAATTTTGGGAAAGGTTGGTTGTATATTTCCGACACTAAGGAGAGCTTTATCCCCAAAATCTTTCGGGCCATAATTTATCGAATGTTGGTCTTATTTAGTCCAAATTGGCTGAATATGAATCGATTTGAGGATATCTATCGTTTATAAATCATACTTTACTCTTAAATTTCATATTTTTCTCACTAGGGGAGCTTCTTTATAACGAAAAATATTTTTTGGGGTACGTCTCCCTAACTATTAGTCCGATTCAGTCCTTATGTGGTACATATGAATGGACTCGAGGATATTTATCTTGTTTATATTGTTTATATTTAACCTAATATTTCATATCTTGTTCACTAAGGGGAGTTTTTTTTTTTTTAAACCAAAAATAGTTTTTTTTTACATTGCTTCACATTTATTCAATCAGGGGATTGGTAGTATGACGCAGGGGATTGGGAGCTTTTCGGGGATATACCGAATATATATTATTTTTGAAAATGGGGATATACAGAGCTTACCATGCTGCTAAATGTTAAAAATGTATTAATGATGTCGTTGTTTGACATCTGGTGTTTCCTGTCTCTGAAATTGCACCACATTTTGTTTCAGTCTAATAAAACACGATTGATTGAATGATTTTCTGATGTAAGAATCCAAATATCTAATATAGGTCCACACTTAAATACAGTATTGTGGCCATGTGACCTACAAGGGTGTAAAATTGTAACTCGTGCTTTAATGGCGCATTCTGTATAAAGATAAAAAAAAAAGAAATGAGCAAACTTTAAAGCAACAGAGCCAACCAGAAAACCACAAAAAAAAATGTTGAATAGCCCAAGAGTGTGTGAAGAAGGAGATAGGAGTACGTTTGGCTACCGACTCTGCAGTATAGGTAGATGGATGGATGATTAAGGATCCCATCCCAGGCTCCCAGTCGCACCATAGAGCAGATGGCAGGATGTTTCCACTGCTCCACAGGAACAAAGGAACGGAGGAATGAGGGGAGCTTTTGGAGAGGAAAGGAGGCATTACTTCAACACTTCACAGGAGCCACAGGAAGAAAAGAAACAACAGGGAACAGAAAAAAAAATAATGCAGAAGATAGATAGATATATATACACAATATGCAGGGGTACTTTATAGTGGAGTAGGAAGGGGAGAAAAATAACTAAACAAAATATGGCTGATTTCTTCACAAAAGGGCAACGGAGGTAGGGAACATGTGCTGCTGCCTCGTCGGTGTGTTTTTGTGATGACGTCATAGACTGACTTATGCAAGAATTACCCAATATATCCAACCGTCAGTGCAACTCCTGACATTCACCTTTCTGTCATTGTTACTGCTGCTTCAACAAACAGTCATCTGCCATAACATTAAAACCACCTGCCTCAGACTGTGTTGTCCCGTTTTCTTTAGCTGCCAAAACAGTTCTGTGGTGAAATGCGTGTTCTGACACATTAAAAAAGTCCGAACCACCATTAACTTGTTCAGGGAACTTTGCTGTCTTAGCTCTTCCCAGGGATTTTCCCAGTCGGCCCTCCTTAGACCATTTCAGAGGGTGCCGACAGTGCAGACCGGGAACATTTGGCAAGACATGCAGTTTCAGAATACGCTTCGCAATATGCCTTTTTTTTCTTGTTATGTCGTATTGATTTTGCAGACGTTCATTTTTTTATTTTTTTTATTGTTTTATTGTAATTAAATGTTTTTTTTTTTTTTTTTTGCACAAAGTGGTTATAATGTAATGGCTGATCAGTGTCCTTACCCATTGTTTACATGCATTCCAGTTCATACTCCTTATGTCACCGACCCTCCTTTATTGAATTTCATTTAAACATCTTCAATCTGCAATTTTTGAAATTATACTAGCGGCCTAATTTTACATCAAAAAGTCAGAGAGGACATTTTCTGGTTTCATGGAGCCCATTTCTGGTCCAAATGATCCACTCCTTCCTCTCAGCCTGCCATCTCCTTGTCCTCCTTTGCTCTAAATGATATAATAAAGGATGGGAATGCAACAGAGGATATTGTGAGATAAACCAGAGAGTGTGAGGCGGCGGAGGAGAGAGGGATCTATAGAGAACCGGAGAGAAATAAAGAATAATTGAAGGAGGGATTTAGGGAGAGAAATGAGAGCACTGATGACGCTGGCGGATAAATTACCTAAAGACAATAAAGCCCGGCAGGATGGAGCAGATAATAAGATTGTCAATAAGAGGCCAAATTAAAGGTAATACACAATAAAGCAAGTGTTTACAGGTTGAACCCCTTTTTGGAGAAGATGGAGTCGATGAAGTGTCGCCTGCTTCACTTTTTGTGCCCCATCAACATTCCTAGTATATTTACGTGTCCCTCAACTCTGCGCAAACGCACCATTGTCTTTATAAATATCATCATTTATTCATTACCGCTCGTATCCGCAGATCTGCAGCGCTTTATTGTTCACCAGCCGCCTCTCTGACTCACTGCAGAGGAGCAGGGAAAGGGAGAACGCAGAATGCAGATGAAGGGAGGTGGCAGGAGTCGCAGCTTTCTTATTCTTATACTCACGCATAAATGCGGAGAATATAAGTAAAGCTTCGCCAATGTCACCCAATAAACAGGAGGCATTTTCCCGAGCACGCATCCAGCAAATGATTTTAATGCAGGTCCATAAAGAATATTATAATACCGTTGGAAGTCTAGTGTTGTTGTTTGTTTTTAAGTAAACTGAATTATTTACGTGGAAACAAACATCCAGTTAAAAGTACTTTTTAAAAGCACAGCAATTAAATGGAAAAATCTTAAATATGCTTATATACCCTGTTTTTAAAAGGTGAAAAGAAATGATTAATCAACTCTTCGGCCGTAAGTGTACTCCAGCAGGAAAAGAAACAGACCGACCTACTCTGCCTCTGATTGGCTAGTGCTCAGAGCCGCCAGGGTCAGAGCCAATCGGAAGCAGGGTGCGGGTGGGGAATAACTCTGCTGCCCTCTAGGGGGGAGGGGCTGGGGGAACGGGGTTGTGGACAGACCCAGCAAGCGGACAAAACACCCTGCGCTTAAATAACGTCGAAAATATCTGCTTGACAACTCATGGAACCGGGAACAAGCCCAAAAAAACCCCTTAACCCGCGTCTACCAATATTTGTACGCCACTTTACAGAAAAACAAGAGCAAAGTCGCTTATAATATGCGGACTTGGCAACTATGTCCCTGAACTCTGGAACAATGTTAGCAGCAGATGTGTAGGCAGGGTTTACACCAGCAGTGCCCCAAATAGATTCCAGTCTGATTAAAGGAAACGTAGAAGGTCATCAATGAAGAGGGCCGGCCTCGTTTCTTCCAACATCTGCGGATGTGTGCTTTTCAGAAACTGAAGAAAATTAACTTTTAATGCTTTAATCAGTAAATGTATTTCATATCAGCCCCATTTCTGCGGATTATTCCGCCTCCGCCAAAGAGGGCATGAAGAGCCGTGTCTGTGGACGACATTGACTATTCCATCCACATCTCCTGGAAGAAAAAACGCCGAGCAGAATTCAATGAAATTTCACACATGCTTTGTCGAGACCTTGAAGGTGTGCATTACATAATTGGTTCTCTCTGTCTGCTTACCTTTACATTTTTAGACACATTTGGACTTAATTGATTTGCAGTTTGCTCTCGCTCGCCTATGATGGAGCTCCCAAGGATTTTAGAGTTTTTAGCTAGAGCCTCTTTGTTTGGGTTCATTCTTTAAGTATTGCTGATCTGCTTCATTAGTTCATTGGAGTTAGTCCTACGGGCAACAAACAAGTTTGAAAGTGGGACAACACCCCCAACGCCCCACGGTGCCTAGTCTCATCTGGAATTACATTCATTTGAGTTGTTACGTACATCTAATCATTTTCTTTTTGGAACTTTTGTGAGTAATGGTGCTGTATTTTACGCATCGTTACCATCAAGACGGTCGTATCTTGATAATCAACCAAATAATATAGATATAGAAGCGAGTGTTGGACTTCTGTGTGCGAGTCTTATGTAATCTTTGTTAAATTAAAAAAAATTGTTGAAAAATGTTTTTTTTTATCAATCTTGGCACAAACCATAATATTTGTGCAGACAGATGTGGAAAAAAAGAGAAAAATGTTTTTTAATATGTGTTCCATTTTTTACAAATATATTCTAGAAAGTCTGAGTCATGTGGTTC
The DNA here is from genome assembly GCA_037951165.1 of Lophius americanus. Taxonomy (NCBI): domain Eukaryota; kingdom Metazoa; phylum Chordata; class Actinopteri; order Lophiiformes; family Lophiidae; genus Lophius; species Lophius americanus. Next base: position 4,321,681 of record JBBDHG010000019.1, read on the forward strand.
TTATTAGGATTTTTTATTATGACTCATTAGGATTGGTCACATTTTATGGGGAAACTTGAAAATTTGAAAATGAAAATGAAATTTGTGCAGGTGGAATTAACGGTATAAATCAAACATTGCTGAGGATCCTACTCCACCTCCTGCCCTCCGTAGAGTTCCACCTGTGGAAGTCACTTCTCTCCATCCTTTGTTTCGTCTTCGTCTGTCCCTGCCGCCGCTCTCTCGCCGTGAGTGAAGCGCTTTCCAGCACTAATTTGTTTTTGTTTTTCCGTGCTAACCTTGGAGGGGCGACGCGTTGTTATTCGCCGCTCCTGCTCTTCTGCTGCCACGCATTAGATTCAGGGCGACACAGGAGGCACATTTCATTTGGATTTAATTCACCCTCTCCCCCTCCAGCTCTCCCTCCCCTCAACCCTGCCACCCTCACTCTTCTAATTAGATTTGGGGGCAAAATGAACTCTGATTAACTGATTAAAAACGCCGTCCTCTCCAAGTTGACACGACACCCACACACCGTCTGCGACACACAAATAAACACTCAACTCACTGAAAGGGCTTTTTGGAGTTTATTTGTAAGATATTGGAAGCAGTGATATATTAGAGGAACAGAAAATGGCTGCTGTTCCTTCTTCTTCCTCCTCCTCTTCTCTCCAATCTTCATCAAGTCCTCCATTAGTGCAGATCCGATCAAGCTGTCAATCAGCTGGCCTGCCTCACACCCGACTTTCCCACCATGCATTATTAACCAGACTTTCTCATATCCTGTGAGGAAATTAAAATCTGTGTAGATATGTCCATCCCTGTGTCTGCTTGTGTGTGTGGGTGTTTGTATGGATGTGTGTGTGTGGGTGTTTGTATGGATGTGTGTGTGTGCGTTTGTATACATGTGTGTGTGTGTGTGTGTGTGTGTGTGTGTGTCTTTGTATGTTTGTGTGTGTGTGGGTGTTTGTATGTCTGTGTGTTTGTATAGATGTGTGTGTGTGTCTTTGTATGTTTGTGTGTGTGTGGGTGTTTGTATGGCTGTGTGTGTGTGTTTGTGTGTATGTTTGTGTGTGTCTTTGTATGTTTGTGTGATTGTGGTTAATTGTATGGATGAGTGCATGTGTTAGTCTTTGTATAGATGTGTGTGTGTGTCTGTGTCTGTGCGTGTTTGTGTGTGTCTTTGTTTGTGCGTGTGTGTGTGTATGTATGTCTGTGTGTATGTCTTTGTATGTATATATGTGTGTGTGTCTTTGAATGTATGTCTGTGTCTTTGTTTGTGTGTGTGTGTCTTTGTATGTATGTGTGTGTGTGTCTTTGTATGTATGTCTGTCTTTGTTTGTGTGTGTTTGTGTGTGTGTCTTTGTATGTATTTGTGTGTGAGTAGGTGGTGTGTGTTTGTGTGTGTAGTGTGTGTTTGTATGTGTGGGTGTGGTATGTGTGTTTTTTCTGTGTGTAAGAGTGTGTGTGTGTGTGTGTGTGCTCAGCGAGGCAGGTGTGGCATGTATAAGCTGAAGAGTAAGGGGCCGAGGATCAAGGACATGCACAGGAGTGATTATAATTGTTTTCTTTGTGAGGACAAAAATGGCTTAAAAGAAAGATATTTGTTTAAATGTGACAGGATTGTGGAATCCTAACATTTAAGGATAAAAGCATTTCCAAAAATATTTTGGTACTAAAGTAGCTCCTAATGCAGAGATAAGTTAAAACTAAATACAATTTAACTTTAAATCTTTCATTTGATTGGAACTACATACCTCAAGTTACCTTTTATCACACCTGTTCTCTATTTACAGAAAATGTCTAGGATTTGTTTTTATTCAGTTTAAGTATGTATTACAATACTTCCGATACTGGGGGAAGCCTTATCTGTAATTAAGTCTTCCAATTTAAGATATAACTTCACATTCTGTTTAAGGGTCAGGGGGATTACTTGCATAATGGGTCTTTTTGGTGGATATGCCCTTGCCGCCGGGAACAATAGTGAAGTCCTTCTCTGAATCATGAATTCACTACCCAAAAAAACAAAAGAAACTATCCCAGTTTCCTGAAACATGATATCATCCGTAGCAACGACAGCGCTCACAGGCTCTTTGAGGAACTGAATACACCATCAAACGGATGCACAGGCGCAATTTCACAAACGTTTCCCGTAAAAAAATATAGTATACATTATTCACCAGGAACTCTAGAGGTAAGAGTCTCCCTGCGTGATGGTGTTCTGTTTGAAAGCGTCCAAAACCGCAGCTAAATTCTCAGCATATAGTACAAGTACAAGCAAAGAGTACAAGATTGCAAGTACAATTACACCAGTACCGACAGAAATACTGACGTTGGTACAATTGTCAGTGCATTCCTGTGTGTGTGTTTTGAAGAGATTCTGAATTCTGCTCCCTACCACATCTTAATTAACATTGTGTTTTTTCACAACACAATAATAAAGACAGTCATAATTCATCTTCAGGCTAATAATCCGGCCAGGAAAGTATCTTTGTGAAATATAACCTGTAAGGCTGTACTGAGGGAACCGAGGAACCCGTTCACGGTTCCCACCTGATGTAATATTACTAAACTCCACTTACTGGCTCGGTCTCTCTGGTCCACCCATCGATGTAACCGACCCTTAACCCCCGACGAGGATGACGAACCCGTTGCCCTTGGCGCTGATTAGAACAACCCCGCTCCTCTACTATCCTCTCCACACGTCCTCCACTTTATCCCAGCCTCTTTAAAAAAAGCGCTACCAATTAACAAGCCTCTTAACAAGGTCGTTAGCAACCTGGCGGCGGCGAATACCGGTATCTGACTGCTCTCCATTTATGTTCAGGGTAAGGCTCATCTGGCTAAATGGCACATTTACACTAACAGACCACAAACTCGCACGGAGACATTTCCATATTAATATAGCGGGAGCAAACTGGAGTCGTTAACGCATCAGAGAGTTGTAAATCAAATGGTAAAACAGACAGAGATGATAGATTCAACCATAACTGAAGAGAGAGGAATATACTACATGATTGTATCGGGGGGTATGAAGTCTTTTATGAAGTCATTATCTTCCCATCATCTCCATACCACCATAACTAGAGGTCAAAAGGTTACGACCATGTACCTAACGCTCTTCTCTGAATAGACAGAGCCCTCTAGAATTATTGGCAACCCTTAAAAAACAATAGTAGTAGTGTCAACACCCATGACCTTCAATTCAAATTATTCACACAAATCGGATCCTTGGATGCCCTGTAACATGATTTTCTGGGCCTTTCAGCCCCACAGCATCAGAGATCCACCAGCAGACTTCACAGCGGGTAGGAGGGGCTTTTCTGTACAGTTTTCTTTCTGGGAATCCCATACCTGTCATAGACGTTTCTTGCCAAAAAACTCTCTACTTTGGTCTCATCTGACCTATGACCTTGTTCCAATGAAAGTCCCAGACTGTAGTTGCTTTAGCTGGTGTGTGGATGGAACAGAGCCTTTTTTTCTTGTTAACCTCCCAAACAGCTTGTTATTACTGGCGGCGCCATCTGATGGTTGTTTGGTTGTTAGGGAGACATTGTCACTCTAGATTCAGAAGATCTCTGCAATTCGCTATCTGTAATCCCTGGAGAATCTTTTGCCAGTCCTGCCCTCCTCCTCACAGTATGTAGGGGCTGTTTGTAGACATGTCCTCTTCCAGACTTTTTTTTTTTTTTTATATTTTCAGTTTCTTTAAACTTTTTTATTATTGATCTTACTGTTTAAACTGACATTTTTAGCTGTTACGATATTTTATTTTATAAATTACCATATTGTTGTCCTGGCCTGTGTCCCCTCATATTTATATCCCAGTAAAACAGGAAGTCATTGATCGACATTTCAGAGTTCCTACTCAAACAGGTGAACCATACAATTTTTAAATAACAGTTTATTTCTAATTTTTAAATGATTTAGCCAGGTTTCAATCACAGGACTTCACAGGAATCGCGATAATTGTGGCATAAATGCCTCTTCAGATCAAAATATATGTTTTACATTGAGAGTGTAGTGGGTTTTTGTGTTTTTTTTTCTTTTTTGGGGGGATTTTTGTGATTCGTTTGAATTAGAGATCGACGGTATAGACAATGAACACAATGACGTCAATTACTTTTCATCTCATTTAACTCACTTTTAAGCTAAATCTAAACTATATTTTTGTTTCATTTTAAAGGCTACTGCCAGGTTCAAAAACAAATGGTTTATGAAGCTGTCTGCTGGAAGGAATGAAATGTTCTAACAGTACATTTTGTCTCACGGTTCTGGAATGCAATCATTTTTTTCATCAATTCCATTATTTTCTTGCAACATTCCATTTCAGTGTTGCTTCAATGTCGAGTGACTTCATACCAACTCACTAGCTCAAGTTTTACTCAAATGTTTGGGAGTTTAAGGTCAATGGACATTATTTAGACGGTATTATACCTCGTGTTTTTCACTTCACTTCTTAGACAAACATATATTGTAAATTATTATGACCAAAGTTCAGATCGGGGGAACATGTGTTTCAGGATTGATTCAATAGACCATGAATCATGCTAGGTCAGCGATTCTCCTGTACAGGGACTTTGTTTTTTACACCACCTATACTGAAGGAATAAACGGTGATTGAAAGAATGTTGCAATGACCTGTGATGCTTTCAATTTCACCTTTTTAGACACACAATGTATCTCTCACACAATGTGGACATTTTGTATTTAGAAATGTGTTTATGTTTTTTTGCAGCTTGTGATGAGTGGACTTTCCTCCCTAGACCAGGTCTTCACCGGGACCTTAACCGCTTTGGACACTCTGCCGTGGTGAGCAACGGGTGAGTCCTGTCCTTCCTCTTCCAATATATTCTACATTGGTGATTATTTGCCTTTTTCCTGATATCCTCTTGCTGTGTTCGGCGGTTTTGGAAACACTTTCGTTTTAGCTGACAGTTTTTAGTTGATCCTCCCTTTGCTCACTTCTCTGAGGCTCTCAGTTTACTACCTATTATTCTATAAGAGTCCTGATATGGCTTTTATATCTAAGTGTCGCTTCAGTTTTATTTGTACAACGCAAAATGGATATCTCAAGTCATTTCCCAAAACCAGCAGGCCTAGACCGTAGACTTTAATCTTCACAAACCCAACAGTTTCCACATGAGAAGGCACTATGTGACAGTTGGTAATAAAAAAAACAATCTGCCTTTGAGCAGAAACCTCCAGCAGATCTCTACTCAAGGTTTGTGGCCTTCTGCTTTTGTTTGGTTTGGAGAGAGAGAGAGGGAGGATTAGAGAGAGAGAGAAAGGGAAAGAGAGAGAGAGATAGTGAGAGAGAGAGAGAGAGAGAAAGGGAAAGAGAGAGAGAGAGTGAATGAAAGGCAAAGAGAGAGAGAGAGATCCAGCATACAGGTATTCTAAAAGTGACTAAACATTAAGACATACTATATAATGGGACGAAAAGTGAAGACATACTATATGAAAGGACATCTCATAGACATGTTTAGATAAACATCATATTTAGACATTATATATATATACATACACATATACATACATATACATATACACACAAATACATATACATATAAACATACATCTGTCTTATGTATATATATATATATATATATATATATATTTACATATATACTTACATATACACTCAATCCAAAATGAAGAAATAAAAAATAAATAAATACACATGTAGGTTAAAATACAGGAAGAAAGATTGATGAATAATGATTCTTGAAAACTCTCCCTGCAAACTTAAAACTGTTGCAAATCAACTTTTTGCTGAACTCAGAAGGAATGTTCTGACCCTTTAACATCATTTACACACAATGTTAAAGGGTCATTGTGTGTAAATGACCCTTACACACAAGCTGACTTTTTTTTTTTACAGAAGAAAGTCAGCTTTGAGCACAAAAATGTCAGCTGTGAACCTTTAAATGCCAGTTATTTTTTTTCCAGGAGACCCAAAGTTCAGCTTCATTTTTGAGATGTTTCCCTGCGTTCTTAACATTTCTTCATCTCTGCAGGCATCACCGGTTTCTTGCTGGTTGGTTCTATCTCGCTGTAACCGTATGTCGCTGTTTTCCACAGCAGTGTGTGTGCAGGTTTCTGTCCTCGTCGTGTCTCTGTATCATTCTCCTCCCGTCTTCTGCAGCTCCATGTACATCTTTGGAGGGTTTTCGGGCCTGCTCCTGAACGACATGCTGGCCTACACCCCTCCATCATGCCAAGCCTTTTCCAGCCCGGCTTTGTGTGCTGCTGCTGGTCCGGGCCTTCGCTGCCATTGGGTCAAAAGTAGATGCCTCCCTTGGGAACCGAAACCCCCCCACAATTTTCCTGCTCCGTTTTGCCCTTCACGACCCGGTACGTTTATCTAATCCACTGTTGGCCCCGTCTCCGTATCTGCTACTCTGTTATGTCAGCACACTTTCCCCTGAAACGCACAAGCCGATTTTTCATGGGAATAAAGGTCACTCAAACGGATTCAGCTTCTGAAGTTTGTTTGCTTTCCATAATTTTAAAAAGTGAAGGTCAATGTTGCAACAATTACCTCATTTGGTAGTAATTAGGTTCAGTTCAAAGCCGCCCCTTCATCTGACTCCCCCACATGTACTCTGCTCCAGGCTGCAGCTTTAAATACCAAACAATAATACAAACGGTTGTTCTGTCACTTCTAACTGGAACAATTGAACACGTACACTCTGAAAGGAATGTCGAGCCAATTTCTTTTATTTAACCCTTTATTGTCCTGCTCAGCAGTTTGGTTGAGCGCTTGAAAAATGTGACTGAATCTTTTTACAATATAACCCAGTAGCATCATGTATATATTAAAGAGAAAGGGGCCAAGAATGGAGCCCTGGGGGACACCACACTTTAAAAGGGCCAGCGGTGAGGCGACACTTAACCGTGGGTATTTAAAGAGTCCTATATTATATGTAGGGATACTAATCTGGCGTATTAAAGCGTGAGGAGACTAACTTTTATGAATTATGTAACTTAATACAACCAAAAAAAGTCTGTTAAGGATCAAATAGTTTTTTCTAAAAACATGCTATAACAAAAGGGTTGATATTATCCTGTTAAATATGTGTTTTTTTTTTGTGTGTTGAAATTCATGTTTTCCATGAACAACAACATTTAATCGGGACCGTGTGATTTTTTAAATTTTATTTTAATGGTATAAAAACCTGCTTGAACAAATTATTGTCATTTTATGGTAAATTAAGATTAAATTTCAATTTATTTCCAGTTTCCCCACACCAATAAAATATGCACAGAAATAGTTCTCCATGGTTTTTTTTGTAGGTGAGGATATTAAAGGGATAATATAGCTTACATCATACCTCATGAGTCAGCTCTTTTTTTTGGGCCGCCCCAACAGAAACGGATTCAGATAAGTTTCTCTGTGATTTGAAGGTCGGTTACCAGATCCTTGAAAGGTGAACACGATTATTTTATCACATTTTCCTTGATTAAGAAACTGCAAATCATTCTGCCATGAATTTATCACAGCACACAAACATATCCCAAAGATAAAAGTAGAACAGTAGAAGAAAATCAAGTGAAATGTGAATTTTGTGGTCAAGATCTCACATTAGTTCTCAGCGCTGGATTTAATCCCACAGACGTGTTTGTTCAGTTACGGTTCACTACATGTGTAAATGACCACCCTGCTTATGTTTGATACTTTTTCCAATGTGGTAATTACATGGTAGTTTACACTACATGAAAGCGTTTGCTGCACATGGACGCCACATGAGTCTGTGCAGGCACTCCTGATCCAAACCAGATATTTGGAAGAACAGTGCCAGATGCTGCTGTACTAACTATCTTTTACAGAAAAATGCAAAGTGAATAAGACTTTTTTTTAAATTATACCCTGATTGATACACATGTAAGCCGTATTATATTTCAAAATATGCTCCGATCATCCATATCATTGTAACCACTGACAGGAAAAGTGGATAGCTGGGATTATCTCGTTTCAATGCCACCTGTCAGAGTGTGGGATATATATCAGGCAGCAAGTGGACAGTGTGTCCTCAAAGTTCATGTGTCACAGGCGGGAAGAATTCACAAGTCTAAAGATCTTTGCAATTTTGACAAGGTTCTCCTGGTATGCAGTCGTCAGTGCCCAACACAGTTTTCTAAGAAAAGATGTGCCTTTAATATCTTCACCTAAAAAAAAAATTTGGAACAATTATTTTGAATAGAAATTGAATTTTAATTGAATATTTTAGACATTCTTAATTTACCAGTACATTACATAACATTCAATTCTAATTAGATTAGATATTTGACCCCTCATGAAACTTTTTTCAGTTGCATGCATCACATCATTCTGTTTAGTAAGTCCTCTCACGCTTTAATATGCCAAAAGAATAGAGACTCAAAATGAGCTCAACCAAACAGTTTAGCAGGAAATTCAAGGGTAAAAAAACATTGGTTAAAAACAAAGTTATCTTGATCCATCAATCTCAACACTGGGAGTTTGACTTGCCGAGGTACCGTGATGTATTCTGTGGTTCAGATTTACCCTCCATCATTCTGTTACTGATCTAAATGGATTAGGATTTTTTAAAATATTTTGTTGACATTCCCTAATAAGCACAGTTTCTGAAGTTGCAACTTTGAATCAGTACCTGTCAGCCATAACATTATAACCACTGACAGAACGGACACTCTGATGGCTAGTTTCAATAAGAAATATCAACTCAAAATGTCCCGAACCAATCAGTCGAGCAGGACATTAAAGGGTTAACCCTTTAATGTCCTGGTCTACTCTAATCCAGTCATCTGGTCTACTCTGTTGACCAGATGACTGGATCACGGGCTCCCAAGTCTCTTTGGTCCACATATGTAGTTGAGGTTAACGCGATTTGTCCGATCCCTGCACAAGTAGCACAAATGCAAAAAGAGAACCTTCACCTCGGTGGTGTGTGGACAGGGGGTTTTAATGTTCTGGATGGATTTTTGTTTATTGGAACTGCATACTTTTTCTTGTTATGTATGTGAATGAAATATTTTACAGGTCAAAGACAGATTTATGGTAAGCGTTGATGTTTTTTCTGAGATGCACTACATGAATGTTTGATTGAATAATGTCTGAACCTAAAGACAAAATTTCATTCTTTTTGTGATTCTTTTTATTTATACTACATAATATGCGTTGTATGTGTGTGTGTGTGTGTGTGTGTGTGTGTTATCTTCTAGACAGTACAGACGAGCAATGTTTACGCTTCTCAGACTGCGTGAGCTGCTCCGCCAACACAAGAGGCTGCCAGTGGTGCGAGGACAGGAAGTGCATCTCTGCGTCCAGTAACTGCACTGTGGTGAGTGTGACGCCTCATGAGGACCGTCATGGAGGGAAGGTCAGACAATCAACAGGGTTCACTCTCTGTGGGGCGAGAATGTAGTCGGTATATTTCATCATAATGTCTCTTCTATTATGGAACTTGACATTTTCATGTACAAAGTTTAGACAAAGTGTAAATGGATAGAATTCATCAATATGGTCACAAAGTCATATATAAGATATTCATTTAGCACAAATAAGGTTTTCCTAATTTCTTCTTTCTTCAGGTCAAGGTTTTTAACTGATGGTGGTGAGGGAAAGAGAAATCTGTGGGCCATTCAGAAACATGAAAAACTCATATCTTCACAAAATGAAAGATTTATTAGTTATGAATGTTTCATAAATTTTTCTCTTTAAATGATTTTAAACGTTTCATCAACGGCAAAAGCAGCCATAGTAGAAAGAAGATAGATTTTAGCGTTAAATCAAAATGCGAAATGAGATGATCCACTGTGGCGCGACCCCTAGAGGGAAGATATAATATAAAAGATAAGATCATATATATAAGTTATAATATATATATTATTTATTATTATTACATTTTCTTGTATTTATCCAAACATCGGATAAATTAGCTTGACTGTAAGTCTTAACATTAGCATGAATGTCTGTAATGAGCCTTAATGCTATCAAATTAACGCACATTGGGATTATTTCGAGCAAATAAATTTCCGATATTAAGGATAGGCTCACTTAAAATGACCATTTTTGTCCCAGAACGTATATCTATAGAAATAAAAGTGATTTAATTGGAGTTTCAAAATAATGTAACTCAATTGGGGCCTTTTTGTTTTCCTGAAATTTCGTTTCATCCTCCTCACTGAAAACTACCAAGAATGGGTTTATGTTATTTTCTCCATGTAGGCGTTTGAAAAATACAAATCAAGTTTAATAGTTAATTTAGTGTTTGATTGGATTTGTTCACTTTCATGTTTTTCAATAACTTTGGCTTAATGTGTTTTTGCCTCTTATTGTGTTTGTTTGATTTCTCTCTCTCTTTCTCTGCTTCTACTACCAACCCTACTTTTTCCTGTCTTTCTTCTTGTGTGTCGTTTTTGTCTGCTTGTGTGCGCTGGCCTGGGTTTAAATATGAATCTATGTGTGTGTGTGTGTGTGTGTGTGTGTGTGTGTGTGTGTGTGTGTGTGTGTGTGTGTGTGTGTGTGTGTGTGTGTGTGTGTGTGTGTGTGTGTGTGTGTGTGTGCGTGTAGCTGACTCTGGAGCTGGCGCAGCAGCATGGCGGCGCTCTGTCTCTGTTACCCCCACCGTCCATGTTGTCTGAACATCAGCTGAGCTTGTGGAAGCACGGCGCCAGAAGGAAGGGACATGTGTGTATTATTTGACATTTCCTGCCAGGCTGTAGCCTTGGATCAAAGGGCGGACAGAACACTCCTTTAAATCTAACGCATATCGACTTTTGGTTCAATTTACGGAAATGGCGTTATATTATATTGGGCAAATTAGTCATTTTATGTCATTGGTATTGTGGTTATTATTAGAGCTTTAGTAGTGTTTTAGGGCTAATCGTGGTTGAGGAGGTGGAGCGGTCTTGTCACTGATTTCAGCGAAGTATATTGGGTTTCAGGGTCAGGTTTCAGGGATCCTACAACATTTAGACTGCAGGGGTTCCCCGGGGATCCAATCAATCCACCACAAGATTGAGGGGGTTACCGCTCTACCTCCTGAGCTACGGCTGCCCCTAAATACACGTTTTATAAGTGGTGTCCACCACCGCATACCTGCATCCCTCATTTATGATGGCATTGACCTCCAATAGATGGCAGTGTAGAATCCAAGAGTTTGGAAAACAATGGCGAGTGTAGAGGAGAAAAGCAGTAAAGACAGAAGTAAAGGTCCGTATTTTTTGCGAGGGTGTTAAATGCATCATATGGACGGAAAGGTATTTTCTACTTTGTTTCATGACTTTTTTCCTCCTCGTTGTTTGTGTAGACAATTTTAAATGTCTTGCCTGAATCACTGCCCCCTACGATGTCCATTGGTACTGCACCATTTCATCCATCTCCTATTTATAAGTGATCCGAAAACAAACGCAAATACACGAAAAAAAAAAAACGTATAGAAAAGACCATATATATATATATATATATATATATATATATATATATACATATATATATATATATATATGTATATATATATACATGTATATATATATATGTATACATATAAAAAACTTCATTGTTGAGTAAAAAAATGAGAACGCCTTTTGCGTTACTTCTTTTGCGTTCATAATTTTGTCCAAAAAAATTATGAACAGCTAAATAAAAAAGTGAGGTAGGATTTAATAATTGCTGAATATTTACTGTGTATATATTACCCAAATATTTAATCCCTTGAACCGTGACCTAAAATGGCAATTCATATAATTTCCATTGAAATCCTGCTAAATAATAAAGAAACACGACCAAACAAGTAACTTTTATGAGGCGGAGGGTAATGAAATACGCAACAGATTTGAATGAAGAACAAAGTACGGTTAAAATATAAAGTAAAGGTCCATGAAATTCAGCCAGCTCATCAATTCATCAATTTAAAGCTGAACAAGGTCATAAAGTTGTAATATCTTCTGGAATGTATGGAGCTGCGTTTTCTTTGGCTTAAAGAGACACCCTTTTTTTTTTTTTTTAAACTCTTATAAAAGCCCATCTCAGTATAATGTGTCTAATATACATTCATCTTCTCACCCTGCATGTTCCGTCTTTCTGGCTGTTTTATTCCTGCAACCGTTAAACTCCATTCATCTTCTCCTTTTGTTGCACACTGTGTCGATCTCTGCAGGTTTATTACATCTACTGTAAAAGAGGAGACTGATGATGAACTTTAACTGATACTGTGTGTGTGTGTGTGTGTGTGTGTGCGTGTGTGTGTGAAGTCGGTGAGAGACTCGTCCAGGTGTAAGCACAGAGAGGAGCTGGAGTGTTTCAGACTTGCCAACTGCAGGAGCTGCTCCCTTAATGTTAACTGTCAGTGGGATCTGCAGCAGCAGGAGTGTCAGGCGCTTCCTGGTGAGGAGACACACTCATACAAGCATGCATCAACCCTCACACACATGCACACACCGAAGGAACAGATCTCTCTCTACCAGACTCCTCTATCTGTGTTAGACTGCATAAAATCAACCTGTTAATGAACTCAAAAATTGTAAAGGTATTGAAACTTTAAATAGTTCTTATTAGATATGGTTTTACCTTAAATATTTTCACGCCCTTTTCAGATGTTCCCCGTAAGCGTTGCATTTTTTAATTCTGCATTGGGGACAGGAAATCCTTTTACTGATGCTTTTTAGATTTGTTTTGATTCATAAGAACGTTGTTCTCGCCCACCATCTGCAGATCGCACCAGCGACAAAAAGCTTTGATGTCACAGCCAGCGGCAGGTTGTAACCAGTAATATTAGGGTCATTTTCCCACTCATGTCTATAAGCCAGGAGAAGATGAAGGTCACTTTTTGACTTTGATGTCCTTCTCCTGTTCGCCTCTTCGCAAACCGACTCCTCGTCTTCATGTTCCGCACTCATTGTAAAAGGATGTGTTGCGTGCGAGGTCACGCGTCAGCTTCATCATCACAGCATTTTGATTGGCTGTTAAGACGTCAAATGAGAGGAGACGGAAACACAACCACTAAACAGCTGCTAGTTTTAATACATTTTTACACCCTTCATATTATGCATATTATGCATAGGAAATAAGTGGTTTAACAATGGTTGAGAACTTTTTCTGACCTTTTAAGCAAAATAAAATTTTAATAAACTGTCTTGAATGATTTGAAATGTAAGAAAAAGCTGACAGCAGGCTGATGTTAAGAAAAGTACAAAAATAACATAAGAGATCTGCACAAAGATAATATAAACAGGCTCTGATGATCTAATATATCAAACATTACAGCATAAACTACTTAGATTAACTCATTATTTCTCATCTACAGCGGTAGGATTGGCACACACAATAAGGTAATAATCTATAATAGTAAAACAATAAGTGGAACTTTATACTTCACAATTGGTCCAGCTCCTTACGTTCTTACTTTCTTACTTACTTACTTACTTACTTACTTTCTGCCCTTTATGCCTCTTGGCATGTTGTACCAGTTCATGGAACCCATAAATAACCTGTTCCTCCGTTTACATGAGTAGTTCTTCTGGGTTCTTGAAAAGTCTTGTATAGCCTACTAGCCTTAACGGAAATTCAGAAGGATGGAATGAAAATGTGGATCGGGTCATGTAAACGCAGCTACTGAGCTCTAACTCAGCCTCCAGCCCGCTTTAGGGCTTGTTCTTAATGACGTACAGCACCGTGAAAAGTTTGAACCCAAAACTCTGTCCAAACTTTTGACCGAACTAGTACAAATTTGTTTTTGCGAGAATTTGAGAGAGTGAGGTTTCCGGCGAGGAAGACGTGGCGGGCAATTCTTTTGACCAGTGTAATTCATAAGAGGAAACCTTGAGGTTGGTTCAGCTGTTATGCCGCAGACATTTACATGCAGAAGCTGACATAAACAGTTTCACAAATGCGTGCATACATTAAAGCTTCCATAAATACCGATGATCTTCAGTCTGGACGCTGAAGGGAGAGGACGCCGGCGTTGTCTTTTCGCCGCTTTTCCATCAGAGATCTAAAGCCTGCAATACTATAAACCCACAAGTATACCTTTATTGTGGCTCACCGGCAAACATTTTGGATTTATATCCGTATTTGTATATGTTATTCTGTATTTTGTATTTGTATTTGTACGAATTCTACCGAGTCTGGTGACGGTCCGCCTACCTGTTGCTGAAAGTGTACCATCACCCGGAGACTTCTGTATCTGTTTGTTTCATCGTTTATGTCCGTTTCTGTTTGTCCAATCATTGATGTCAGTTTGTTTATGGGGCACACTCTGGATCTTGTCATCACTGATTCTGCTCTTCTCAGCAATCTTGTTGTGTACGATCTGGTTGTGTCCGATCACAAGGCCGTATCCATGGAATTGTCATTTGTGTCCCCCCTCACCAAGCCCAAACATCAAATCTACTTCAGGAATTTGAAAAACATCAATCCAGAAACCATGACAGTCGACCTGCAGCATCTTCTTTCTGCCAACTTTGTATCAGCCAATGACTAAGTAGATTTCTACAATAAATCCCTGAGTAGCATCCTAGATCGTTACGCCCCTGTAAAAAGTAGAACAGTCAGCTTCTCCTGCTCAGAAACCCGGTTCTGCCGAAAATGAAGGCAGCTGGGCCTGTCCTTGAGCGGCGTTACAAGGCTTCAGGTCTCACTGTCCACAAGCTAGCCTTTCGGGAACACCAAAAGGGCTACTCAAAGTCGCTTTGAGGGGCACGGTCAGCGTTCTACCCGACCATCGTCGAAACCAGTCCTGGAAATTCTAAGCAGCTGTTTTCCACTATCAATCATCTTCTTAAACCACAAACTCCCTCAATTACAGAAATTACAGAAGGGCACTGTAATAATTTCATGGCTTTCTTCAAATCGAAAATGGAATCCGTTCTGTCTTTCAGGTTCCTCCACTCTACCTATCAATTCTGCTTACTCACAGTTTGAGATCTCCCAGCCTCTAAAGTGCTTCCCTGAAATCTCACAGCAAGAGGTTGGGTTTATCATCAGGTAGATGAAACCCTCCACCTGTGCCCTCGACCCCTTTCCTACTGCCCTAGTGAAGACTAACATCTCTTCCATCAGTCCCCTGATCACCGCTGTAATAAACAAATCCTTCCAGGCTGTCTTTGTACCATCTGCCCTAAAAGCCGCCATAATCAGACCACTCCACAAAAAACCCATTCTCGATCCAGACGTTTTTGCAAATTAAAGGCCCAATTCCAAACTCCCATTCCTCTCCAAAGTTCAGGAAAAAGTAGTTGCTGCCCACCTCCAGGACCACCTCAAATACAACAATCTCTTTAAAACATTTCAGTCTGGTTTCCGTTCCGCCCACAGCACAGACACATCTCTGCTTAGAGTCACAAATGACCTACGGATGGCAGCAGATGCTGTTTCACCTTCCCTCTTGATTCTCCTTGATTTGTCAGCTGTCTTCGACACAGTTGACCATGGAATACTCCTACACCGCCTACATCACACCACTGGACTCACTGCCACCGCCCTAAACTAGTTTCAATCCTACTTCATCGACAGAACAGAATACATTTCCCTTGGAAGTTCAAGGTCCCGGACACACACCGTCACTTTTGGGAGCCCCCAGGGATCAGTCCTTGGCCCCATTCTCTGCATACTGTACATGCCCCCCCTTGGCCATGTCGTCAGCCAATATGGACTCTCATTCCATTGCTATGCTGATTACATGCAAATCTACATTAAAACTGACACATGTTTCTCCGCAGCTTCTCCACCCTCATCGTCATTATCATCTCCCCTGTTATATAATAACACTCTTCCATTCTGTTACTGTTTATTGTTTGTATTCTTACTGATGGATTCTGATTTTTTTAATACTCTGTTGACTTTCCTACAAAGCACAGTTTCCAAAATTGGGCACCATGGCTCCTTCATTTGTATGGGGAGCAAAGACTAGTCAATTTCTCTCCAATCCGTACTTTTCTTCATCGTCTTTTGGCTGTTTACTTTCCGCGTCACCCACAGTGGCTCATCTGTTACTATCATATCCATACCATACCCTAGTGGCTAACTGTACCACTGACCGTACGGCCCCAACGCATCCAGTTTGGAAATGTATGAAGAGCTTCTGGAGCATTAGCTGCTGAAACTCCCACTGCTGATTCCCAATGTGGTTATTGGTCTTTTGCCTGGGGATGAAATAGACCCACAATGCACTATGTTAAGAAGGCAGGCCGTGTGGTGCTTTAGGGGATGTTCTGTTTTGTGTCCTGGCAGCCGTGTGGCTGTTACGTGGACACCTACCTTTGGTAATGGCTAAAGAATGGCTCGAGGAACATGCCAGTGACTTCAAGATGTCGACTTAGCACCAGAATTCCCCGACCTCAGGCCAGTTGAGCATCTGTGGGATGTGAATGATAAACAACCACGCTATTTATTTGACTTAAATGAGCAGCTGTTAACATCTTGGTGCCAGATACCACAGAACATATTAAGAGGTCTTGTGCAGTCCATGTCTCTACAAGTCGGTTTTAATGGAAAAAGGTCGACTGACAAAATATAAGGCAGTTTGTTATCATAGTATGCCTCATCAGTGCTGCTGCTCATCCGGTCTTTGTATACCAGACGGAGCTTCAACCCTTTAATGTCCCTGCCGCAAAAAAAAAAATAAGAGGAAAAATTATTTCTTTGTATATTTTATTATTAATTAAATACGTTAGACTCTCAAAAATGACCGTAAAATGAAAAATCATTTGGTCAGGCATAAAAAACATTCAAAAAAAATTTTGTATTTCATGGAAAGTTTTAATTGTTAAACAATTTTAATAAGATTAGCTAAAGCAAAACCTAAAGCATGTTTTTAGAAAAATATTTGACCCCTTATTTGACTTGTTTGGGTGTATCAAGTTACATAATTCTGTTTAGTAAGTTGGTAAGTGGTTATTGCCTCCTCCTTAGTGTCCTCTTCACCTTGTGGTGTCCCCCAGGGCTTGATCCTCGGCCCATTTCTCTTTAGGCATATACATGCTGCCACTCGGTAACAATGTCAACAGGTCCAGTCACATTTTTCAATGAGAAATAGGGAATAAAAATGTGCTCAACTAAACAGTTGAGCAAGACTTTTATGGGTTAATGACCATCCATGATGACATCAGTATGAACCATTATTACCACATAACATACTGTATTCTCTGTGATTATGCCTGATGATGACTTTTCACTAACATGCGACTGCGATGAGGTGCGGTGATGGAAACTAACTGCACCGCCATGGCGGCTGTGGCCTCTTCTTGAGACTTTGCATTATAACTAATTCTTCTGAATGGCCTGAAATGTTTATTTCTGCTTATAAACATTGAACGTAACCTAATCTGTCTCTTTATTTTGGTACCCCTCCTGTTTTTTAGCCCATTCATCTGTCTTGATCCTCTCCATTTTGTAAATTGTTGATATTGCTAGGGAGAAAAAATACAAAGCAAGGGGGGCCGGTATTTCCTCTCTGTAGCCTGAGACGGCCGCTGATGGAAGCCATTATTGGCCTGTGAACGTAATCAGACCTGGAGTTCAAAATAAACAGCGGTGCTCAGTGGAGGCAGAATGACTTTCTCCGCCCTTTCATCTCGGCTAATTGAACGACTTCCTAACTATTATAGTCTCCCAGCAGACTCTACCAAGTGATTGTGATAAGGAGAATAAGTACCTATATGCGGTTTTATGGGTGTGCTGGTCTGACAAAGCCTCTCCTAAAAGACTACTCAATCACCCCCGATATTCGCTTTTCTCCATTGTTTGTGTAACGTATTTCTTCAGGGAATACTTTCTGTCACTGATGAGTGAAGCCAGATGTGGGCCTCCTATCTGGAGTAGCATCCCAAATTAACATTAACACGGAACCTTCCAAGAAGATTTATTACCTACTTCTACTAATATTTTTCTTAAAGCTTTTCAATCTTCTCTTTATCCTGGCAACACAGAATATTCAACATAATCACCTGAACCTTTAAAATCCAATGCTATTCTCTTGTTTATGTCTGCTTCAATGGTCATTGGTCACAACCACCTGCACAACTGCTCACCACTGGATCCTTAGATTCCATCCCCCATTTATCATCTCTCTTTGTTTCGGATTACCTACTTCCTTTCCTTGACTTTTTTTGATTTGTTCTTTTTGCGATGGATTAACTGACTCTCCTAAGTCATCCCCAAAAAGTCGAGGTTACGAGGAAATCGTCATCACCGTCGCATTCGCAACAAATTCTTTGCGCTAGCGCGATAATTCCAAAGCGTTTTCATGGATCGTTTTCAAATTTATGACCTACATAAAACGTGCAAAAAATAGCTGCATAGATTTTGGGAAAGGTCGGCTGCATATTTACAACCATAGACAGGGCTTCTCTTTTTCGGCCCATCATTTCTCAACTGTTATGCAGATTTCGTCCAAATATATCTGACTTGTGTTTGTCATAATTTTCTGTAATTACAGTAATTATGACAAAAACTGTTTTTTGACCATTATTTCCCAACCATATGCATGTTGTATATATTGTGTATATTGGTATTGTACATATACCTTCTCAACCACAAGTCCAAGGCTTTGTTTTATTAATGAACTCCAAAAAAATATTAAACAGTCTTAATCTTCATTATTGCGTCACTATGGGATCTGATCTTACAGCATATTGATAACGTCATAAAAATAGTTTAGTCTAGTCAATATGAACTGTTTGAGATTATTAATGAGTCACATTTCAATTGAGTTCAGTCAGGGGAGACTGACTCAAGGCTTGTACATTGCAGGGAATTGGGGTCTTTTGGGGGATATACCCTTGCTTTGGGGGACAATGGCGTAAGCCTCGTTAAACAATGCAAATATTAACAGATTCAGCTGAAAGAAACTAGCTGAAGCTGTCTTCCTGTCTATCTTAGACTCAGATGATGTCATGTAAAGACTTTTATTCAGTTTACTATTCCACTCTACGATTCATTACTTGTGACAGTTATTCCATTCATCATCGCTGACTTTATTCTAAAGTTGGATGGCCACCCCTACCAGTAAGAAGCAACAGACATTTATTTTTCATTTACTCTTCATTTATAAGAACCTGACCGGCAAAATCCCATTTCTTTGATAAACTGGTCCCAAAGTCACGACCCAAATCATCCAAGCCACGTATGTCAGTTAAGAACAATACTTACAGCCTTAACTGGTTTTCAATGTATCTATTGTTTTTTTCCTTTGTTGATTATTCCTTTTTTCGGTCTGATTGTACTCTCAGTATTGACGGCAGGGGATGGTCGTGAAGGGGATCGAGTGGAAGTTGATCAGTGGGGGCGGTGGGTTCTGGACTGGTGGGGGCAGCAAAGGCAGACATGGAGCCGGTGCAGGTCTCCTGAGCTCTAGGAAAAATGCATGAGAAATGAATCTCGTAAGGAAATTCACTGGAAAAGAGATCACTCTGTAACGAGAGCGGCCAACACAGCTACCGCTTGGACGCTGAATAATCTGGCGCCGATGGACAGAGAAGGAAAGACAGGAAAAGAGCCTGGGAAGAATGGGGTTTAACGGCTGAGGTGTTTATTGGGCACATATCTTTGGCCAAATGGAATACGAGTGCGTTTGTGATTCGAGCATGTCCTGTTTGCAGTTTACATACTAAATATCACAATCAAGTGGCCATTATTAGCATGAAAGGATGCTACCTGTATACATGTTAATATAACATAATAATAACACGCTAAGCATTATAAGAGAAACCTTAATACTGATCATGCTGTTGATGCTGAGAGTGTGTGTCTTTGTGTGCAGGTCAGCTGTGTGGGGAGGACTGGCACCAAGTCGGGGAGGCCTGTCTGAGGATCAACGCCAGCAGAGAGAGCTACGATAACGCCCAACACTACTGCAAAAACCTGGGAGGAAACATAGCCTCTTTGCTCACAGACAAA
Source organism: Lophius americanus (assembly GCA_037951165.1). Taxonomy (NCBI): domain Eukaryota; kingdom Metazoa; phylum Chordata; class Actinopteri; order Lophiiformes; family Lophiidae; genus Lophius; species Lophius americanus. The sequence continues at coordinate 4,341,542 of JBBDHG010000019.1, forward strand.
CACGTCAACTTTGTTCTGGAGGAACTGCAGAAATACCAGCTGCAAGACAAGGTGGGTGGTGAAAAGTGAAAAAAAATAAAGGTTTAAAGACTAAATGAAAGAACAATACTAGTGTAATGCTAAATCTTTTCCCACCTTTCTTTCTCTGCTTTGTAAAATTGTAGTGTTAACACTCTATTGTGGTATATTCTAGTAAAAACAAACCATATACGCCATTAAAATCATCTAAGAGAAAAGCAGTTTACTTTTTTACTCATTTGTTGTTTGCAAACGAAAGACCCTTAAAACAATTCACTAAATTAAATATAGCAAACCATAATTTAGATAGATAGATAGATGTAGATACAATTAATATGTTTAAAAAAAATAGAAGATTTTTATTATCATCAAGTTTCACAGTTTTTCTTAGTATTCAGTCTAATAAGAACCTGTTTTGATTGTTCCATGGAAAAATCCGGCTGCTTTAACCTGTGAAAGTCCGAATCGAGATCCGAATGGTGAACAAATTGAACTTTTGTATCATTTTGTACGATATAAGTTTTTTCGGTTAGTTATGGTTTAACATTTATACATTCACTCACCCTCTTAAGAACTTTGCATCACATGCCTACTTCCTTTTGTTTTAATCTACATCAGCTGCACCTATATATGATTGTTAATTTGCTTATAGACGTTATGGTGTGTGTCTGTCGTCGGTTGTCTCCTTCTTTCCTCTCCTCCCTCTCATACCTGCAGACAATTTTTTTTTTTCTCCTATTGACTTTTAAATTTTCACCATTTATTTCTGTGCACTGTAAAAAAAAAAAGAAGTATTTGTTCACTGGTTACACTTAATTAAATTAAGAATTACTGAAATAAAAACTAATGTAAAAAAAAAACTAATGTGTTACTGAATGTAAAAAAAAAATGTAAGTTGGAAATACTTAATTTTGAAAGAGATTCAAAGAATTTGCAAATTTGGAATTTTACTCTGTCAGGCTTTGGGTCTAATCATGAACTGTAAAAAGAAAAATTGTTGATCGACTTAAAGAAATTACTTCAAGTAGTGACCAAAATGAAATTAATTTTGAGTCTAACCTATTATTTTAAGTTGAAATGAATCATGTCACCAGTGGACTTTTCTTTAAAACCTCCTAAAATTCAGTTTTTACAGTGTGTAATATTTGTCTTTTAACGCTGCAGGAAAAATTGCAGAGCTAGATTCAGGTTTACCCTACCAGATGAGTGACGGGATGTTGTATATTTCACATCGACATCTGGACTTGTGATGGTTATGGCGTCATTTGAGAGCCTGTCGTGTTTCACCACACACAGACGTTTTGATAAATGTGCCGTGTCAGAAGAAATGTGAGAACATATCTCAACTCTGTTACCTGAAAGAAAGTCTTTGTCTCTAGAATCTACAATTCCTCTGTTGTCATTACAGATTTTCACATAACATCAACATCCATTTACTTCCTATGCAGTTACCACATGCTAACATCTAAGACTAGCCGCCTGCTGCGGTGTAAATACAGCGTGAGCTCTTTGTGACACTTGGCTCCAAAAGCGTCGGCCCTTTTTTTGGATGTTCCTTTCTAGGAAAAGACATCACAGCTGTGGGAAAATATTCTTTTCCATGAAATTAAAAGTAGTGAATTATCATCATGGTACATTATTAAACATATCACACTTATCTTTTGAGAGAAAATACCTTTTTCTGCATTTATAACAATTACTGCAATTTGCAGAATGGTTTGATTTAGGATCCACTTTCACGTAAAAGACAACATTATGTTTACTGTAAGGCCTCTGACTTCTTCTTTATTGCCTCACTTTGTGGACTGAGCTCCAACCAAGCTGTTAATTTCATTTGTTTTTTGCCATTACGTTGAGTTATTGTTGCTATAATGTTGCCCCCCCCCCCAGAATCTCTCTGTGTTTATGTCATTCTTATTCAATAACTTCTCATTCTTTTTCTTATAGTGTTTTTAAACTGAATCAAACCAACCCAACAAAAAAGAAGAAACAAACAAATAAAAGAATCCATGAGTTTATCTTGATTTCATTTTTTTCAATTGCATTTATGAATGTTCTTTCTGCTGCTGGGGCTGATATACAGCTTAAATCATTGCAGCGGCTCTGCGTTTTAATATTCTTTCTGTGACTGGAAGGATGTCTGGTGAGCTCCTACAGTTATTTGGCTTAACTTAACACCTGTAAAATGTTGCCGCCGGATATAAAAACTGCAAAGAGCTTTGGTTTTTTGTTCATTCCGAGGATGAAAAGGGTTTTTTCTAAATCCTGGTCTCTTTCTACTGATACTAATGGATCTAATATAAACATATTCTTCTCTTAACCTTGAGGTCTAGACGATAGACTGAGGAGAAGCTGCAGAAGCACGGCCTCTGACTGAGATATCAGAGAACTACTGTAGTATACATATGACTTACTAATATATAAGAGTCTCACCATAAATCAATATATATGTTGATAATCTCATTCCAAACAGCACCAGTAGAACCCTAAAGCAAGTTCTCCAACATGTTGGGAAAGAAAATAGATCATTTGTCCCATCTCTCCACCCCTGCAGAGGTTATCTCCCTGGGTTGGCCTGAGGAAGATAAATGTGTCATACTGGGGCTGGGAGGACACCTCACCCTTCACCAACAGCAGCCTGCGATGGTTACCAGGAGAGCCCAGCGACTCCGGGTTCTGCGCCTACCTGGAGCGGACGCAGGTGTCCGGCCTGAAAGCCAACCCCTGCACGGCCACCACCGACGGCCTCATCTGTGAAAAACCTGCAGGTGAGAACCGAGCAGGAGCTAGAGGAGGGAGGGAGGAAGGAAGGGAGGAGGGGGTTGAAGAATGGAACTCATAATGGAGGCTGGAATAATAAAGTTATTTCTGATCTATTCTCTTCTATTTTATTCTAAAGTTCGTTTTCGGCTCTGAGAAACAGGTCGTGCCGATGCAGACATAGAAAAACTCCGTTAATTCAACACTTATAGAAATGACTCTTTTAAAGTGTTGTCATGGCCACACTACATGGACTTAAAACTACTCTCCTGAAATGTTAAATACTTTACACCGAGAGAGAGTTGCAGCAGCTATCACAAACTAAACACCAGTCAACATGGGTTCGTTTTAAATTGACACCACACTGGACTGCAGTGACAAGAGTTAACACCATTAGTGCATTCTTTTTTAACTAAATAGAGTTGTTGGAATATTAACAGGATAAAAAGTTCAACTTTAATATTTAAATATTGTAGAGTCGAGTTGTCTTTTCAAAGTAAAGTGTGAATCAGTGTATAGCAACTTATTTTATTCCCACATATATGAAAATGTCAAATTAATAGCGATACTTAATGATAAAGACCAAACCAGACAGGAGAACATTATCAGGTCCATATCTGTCGGGTCTAAACCGTCTTATATTCCTTAAACCCGTTACAGGAAGATGATAGTGTATAACCTGATAAAGTGATGGCCGCTCCACTCAGAGATCAGGGGTTATAGCAATGCTTACTTGGAATCTGGCTCTCATGACCCTTACTCAGGTTGACTCCTTTCTCCACCCTTGTTTCATGTGTGGGTCGGATTAAGGCTGACAAAATCATTTCTTTGTCTTTTATTTTGAAATCATGTCGGACAATTTATTCAGTTTGGCATTTCATTTGAATAGGAAGAAAATAAGTTCAATAAATATGCACATTTTTCAGAGCTTTAACAAAACTAGGTACTCTGAAAGGTGTAGAAACAGGTGGAGGGTCTTTGAGCAAGACCCTCAACACCAATTTGATCCCCCCAGCGGTTCATAAGTTCACCGCTACTTAGGCATCAGTCAAATTCAGAGAAATATTCTCACGGTGTTGTCCTGTGTGTATGTTTGATAAATGTGAGAATACATTATTATTATTATCATTCAGTGGAAAAAAATGGAAAATAGAAAAGTATCATCTTTTTTTTTATCTCTAAACTTTATCTCACATCTTTTAACTTGTCCTGCTTTTCTCTGACCTTTTCCTCCGTTTGTCCCTTTGCTCAGGGAGCCCACAAAGTCCGAGTGCCCGCCCCTGTAAGACCCCCTGCTGTCTGCGCACCAGCTGTGCCAACTGCACCAGCCAGGCCATGGAGTGCATGTGGTGCAGCAGCACCCAGCGCTGCGTCGACTCTTCGGCGTACGTCATCTCCTTCCCCTACGGGCAGTGTCTGGAGTGGCAGACGCAGGACTGCGCTGGTGAGTCTGGGAGAAGTCAAACGGGGTGAAGGTGAAGGGTGGAGATGGAGAAATCATATAGCAAAGGAGGAGCACAACGTCCACGTCTTTGTTTTTGTAAGGCTTTCAGTGACATTTCAGTCTTCATCAGCAAAATATGGCTATTTTTAAACCCTTGAAGACGATGAGATGGCGCTTAAAGTTCTAGAAAAAGGCATTTTTAAATGCAGGATTTGTAAAAGCAGGCACAAAAAAATTAAAATAACTAAGTCCAAGGAAACTGTTCACTAACCAGACATAACATTAAAACCACCTGCCTATTGTTGTGTATGTCCCCTTTTTGCCATCAAAACACATTTCTTTCAGAACTGATAAAAACCTTTTCAGCAATTTGTGCTGAAGTACATCTTCTAAAGATCTGTGGCTTCACTGCCGGCCCAGAGAATCTGCCAGACTGCACGTCCCACGTTCATAAGTGAGCCTTGGATACTCAGGACCCTGTTGTTAAATCACAACTTTTTTTGCCTGAGACAACTTTGGCTTCCGCTGTCAGCGGTTATAATGTTACGGCTGATCGACCTATGTCTAATAGAAAAAATCTGCCAATCTACATTGTAAGTCATTTCCATACGATTTAATGACTGGACGGTATATTATGGGATGAGAAAGTGCAGAGGTTCAAGCAATGTCAAGATCTGTGTGGCTATGAGGTGGCATGACATTCTACTCACTCCATTAATGTTTCAAATAGGGTACAATGTGTGAACAGGCGGTCTTTATAGACTTCCACTTCATACACTTTATAGAATATCGATCCCATTTTTAATCAGCAGTCAGGTCTCACACACACATACACACACAGAGACACACAAAAAACACACACACTGGCACCAGATGAAGTTATCTTTTCATGAACAATGAGAAAAAGAAGTGGCAGGTGTTTTTTTTCGGTTAATATGAACTGAATTCTGCATTGAATCATAGAATCAAACTAACAAAATGCAGAAATATTTTTAAATGTGTACACACATTACATTGTTTTAAATGTCAGTACCTCCAAATGTGAGGCTATGGTAAACGATGGACCGCTCCTTCCAGTTTAGAGGTGAGTTGCTGCTTCAAGCGGCTGATGGGTTTACTCTGCAGGACTCTTGTTCTTGAGTGGTGGGAAACTGGACCATAAAACGAAGAAGTTTCTCTGTACGACATCAGCATTAATGTCAGTGTTGGAAGGATACAGTTTGGTCAAGCCACCAGGGAAAGCTTTAAATCTACCAGTGGATTTAAGTTTTTGCATTTTTTTTGGGCTGGCTGGGCTCGGCCCTAGAGATACCATGAAGAGCTCAGACATCCAGAAGGTGCCCTGGGTGCATCCCAGTCAGATACCTGAACCACAAAAACTGTCTTTGACAGCAGCGGCTAAACTCCAAACTCTTTGCCGCATTATAGCTGATGCAATGCCAAACCGTCTGTCCAACTAATGCTCCATTTCCCCTAGACTCATGGGAAGGTAGACCCTAAACCTGCTAAAGACGCTGTGGAAAGGAACATCTGAAATAAATTTCCTTTGCCTGGTACCTCTGCGACCCAAAACTGGATATGTGGAAGAGAAAGGATTGATAGATGGATGGATTGATGGAGGGATGGATGAATGGATGGATGAATCAACCTTGGCACAAGTCAAGTAGACACTGTTAGGGGACGGATGGATAGATGGGTTGATAGATGCATGGATGGATTAATGGATTGATGGATTCATGGAGGCCCACCCTATAAGCATGAAACCGGTTGACACAATTAGTTAATGTTAATGGATTGATGGATGGATGAATGAATGAATGACTGATGAATGAATGATCGGGCAGGTGGTTGGATGGAGGGATGAAAGAAACGACCTTAGCAAAAGACTGATAGACACTGTTACAGTTAATGGACAGAGGGATTATTTAAAATACAACTGATTTTGATGGTCTATGGTTCTTTTGCAGTCGGTCACTTCCTTGTCTTGAGTTTCATTCTTGATTTTCTACTTGGCTCCTTTTGTTTGTGTCTAATGGATTCATGACCTCAATGACACAAATGTTTGCTTGTCTGTGAAGTGAATTTGGGGTGGGTCATTTCTTCACCAGATGAAAATATTTGTGCATATCTATGATGATGGCTAACAGCGCAACCAAGAACAAAACCTCCTGAAACAATCAGCGCCGGTGCTGCTTGATCAGTCATATTTGGAGGTTGTGGAGCTCCTTTGAAAGCAAGTTGAGCTTCGAATCCCAAAGGTGAATCTTTTGTTTTGTTTTCCCTTCCCTTTGCTTATTTAACAATGTTGAGCTTTTGAACAAGGAGGAGATTGTTTTTCAATCTCTCCACCTCCAGCATGTGGCCCCTAAAGGCCCGGCACCTGCAGCATTGGGGTATGGATCATGGCAACGGTGAATTAAAATTTTCATTCCAGATGTTGTCAGCGCTCCTTGTCCTAACTTGTAAGGTCGGCGCTTGCTCCGGGTGCGTTTCAACCGTAGCCGTTGTCGACGCCCACGTTCACATGGTTGTGTTGATCCACCCCGTTGGTGCTGCCGGCGGTTGTTTGTTCATTGTTGTCCAGTAAATAGACATGACTTTCACAAGTGGCTTTTGGGGATGTGAATCTACTCCAGTTATAAGTTTACAAACTGGTAGCTCATAATAGTCTTAGTGTATTTACCGAACATCAACCGATGAGTTCAATTAACAAGCAGAAACCAGCGGTATAACAACTGACGCCAACATTCTGCGAAAACAATGACATCATCTGCCAGAGAAGATCTTTGGTAGACTGACGAAGACAAAATCCCCACCTGAATCATTATGTCCATGGGATACTGTTCTAACGTTCACTAACTCTGATCTTGATCACAGAACAAACACAAATGATTCCTCCACTAATTTGTCTAACATTATCTGTTTTTGTCCCTAGTCTACACTGTAAAAAAAAAAAAAAAAAAAGGTTCACTGGTAGCAAACAATCAAATTAGGCTTTATTGAGTCAAACAATTCTAGTTGGAAGTAATTCATTTGAAAGAGATTTGAAGAATCTTCCCGAGATGCTGTTTAACTTTTTCAGGCTTTTTAGGTGTAATCGTGCACTGTAAAAATAAAATAGTTGATGAACTTATATAAATAAATGACTTCAACTATATTAACCTAAATTAAATTAAGTATTCTTGAGTCTAACTACTTAATTTAAGTCTAAAAATACATTTTAAAAAAATATCTCAAATTTGGGGTACTTGGCGTCAGTTCAAGGGTTCTTGTGTAAAAATGTGGTTTGGAGTAGACATGGACTTAATATGCCATCAACAATCAAATTATAAACATTGATTGACATCTTGCTTCATTGGTCCTGTCAGTGGGTGGAACATAGGAGCCTGTGATTAAAACTGTTTTCCTTGATGTTGAAAGCAGAGAAAACTTGAAGGAGTGTAAGGAACTGAGGACCGTATTGTGAGGGCTTAACATATCCCAGAAAGCCATGTTTTGCTGGAAGTTCTGGAGCTAGAGGTTACCACCTACCAAAGTGGAAAGAAGGTACCAGGTTGTAAACCACCTCCGCCGGCCTTTCTGTGTGTCGTATGCATGTTCTGCCCGTGTCTGCGTGGGTTCTCTCCGGGTTCTCCGACTCCTACGGTCCAAAAATATGCAATCCAAATGAATTGATGCCTCTAAATTGTCCGTAGGTTTGATTGAGAGTGTGAATGGTTGTATGTCTCGGCCCTGTGATGAACTGGCAACTTATTCAGGGTGTCCTCTCACCCAAAATCGGCTGGTATGGGCTCTAGCTTCAGTGAGGCTTATCGGGATAATCAGGTAGTGAGAATGGATAGTTTTCATGTTTCGGCTCATCGGTGTGTAAGTGTCGACTGAGCCCCTTGGCGGTCGCACCGAGAAATAGTCTGGTTTTTTAGGCGGCATCATGAAATATGCATATGTGTTTTTTCTGTCCAACATGACGCATGTCTGCCGTTCTGCAGCTTCACATGCTATGAGTCAGGCGAAAGAGACGGCAGCTCACGGCTCTTACACTTGATGTATTATGTATCGGGGCTCCCAGATGCGTGAGCTCGTTGGCTCCAACAACGCTAACTGTCAAGTACTGTAGGAGTGAATGGATTGCGCGAGATGAAGCCAGACGATAGGCGCTATCCAGGGACAGCAAATGTCAAACCTGTTGTGATGAACAGAGTGTGTCGTTGGAACGACTCTGCAGAGAGAATTTCTGATAATGTGAAGATTCGCCCAACACGCACCAACTTCCTCCCAGCGTCTGTAGTGTTTAGACATCCTATAGTTTACTCCTTTCCAAAGAGATGCCTGATATCCTGACATCAATGGGGCTATATGTTCTGAGAAGGGTTTTGAGAGGAAAATATAATAGAATAGATCTAAGTATTTCCTTTTATTTTACAGTTCATATCATATGAATCATGCGGGGGGTGTTGCAGACAGCCGCTGTCTGCAGAATGTGGTGCGTAATATTTCTTCTTGACGGAGCATTAAAGACGTCGTGGTTCCTGGTCTGCACGTGATGACAAGAACCCAAAGTTTTCAGCTGGTGATGAAACGCAAACGCTTGTCCTCTTGGATTTGACCCAGTTATTACATCTAGAAGTTAGATAGTTAGAATAGATAGAAGTTGGTTAATACAAAGATATGTGGAAGAAAATGGGTGGATGGATTTTAACATTTAGTTGCCGGGATGGTTTTAAGAACCATGGGTTTGCTGGTTGGCCAGGTGTCTATACTTAGACACCTGGACTTACTTCAATGTTCCCAAAATGGGGACTTCACTAGTTCCAGCAGCAGTTTGAAATACACACATACACATACACAACACCAAGATGAAAATATAAAACAAGAATATTAGAAAGAGAACAGTTGATGCATTGTGGACACAAAAAAGGGCCCTTAGGAAAAAAATAAACCAAATGAGACAGGACGATAACAATTCAAGTACTTACAGGGGTACAGACAGACGTGGTGTAAGTAAGAATCAGAATGTTTTCCCTCCAGGAAGCAGCAATGTCACAATTAAAATATTCGATCATTCATTGGTTCAAGGATTTTATTATTTATTGGCTTATCCTGTTCAGGGTTGCAGGGATCTGGATTTATCCCAGCTGACAACGGGTGTGGGGCAGTTGGAGTGAAACACAGGGCTGACAGAAAGCGACAGTCACCAATTCACCTCCACATAGAAATTCAGTCCACATAAAAAAAGGCACTCAAGGCCAAAGTTAGATTTGAACCCATGCTGTGAGGCAGCTAAGCTACTCGCTATGCCACCATGCTACCCACTTTCATAACAATTCAAATAAATGTAACAAACCCGTCTACATCATGCAAAAACTCATTTTTTCTAAACTCGCCTTAGTTTATCTGCAAAGTACATCAATCAAAGTAATCACAGTCATTTCCTGTAAGTTTCGCCATAAAGCACTCAGCACTGTAGAACCTTCAGCCTCCTGGAGGGACTGATAATAGCTTCATGACTATCCTGATTTTCTTTAATTTGGCACCATGAGCAGCTTGGCAAAGTTTTCTACAGACACATAAGTTCGGCAGAAGATTAAAAGACTTAATCGTTTGTGATTTAAAAAAAATCTAACTCATGCTGTAGATTTGCATTTAGTCGATCCCGGATTTTCTTCGATGTTCGTTGGAAATCCTAAATTAGATTCCAGTTGAATTTGGAACGCATGTGCCACATACGATGAACTTTATTAATGTTGAAGAGCTAAAGATGTAGCAGACAATTATTTTTAACATATACCTTCTTGCACTTTGCTCAGACACAAGATTTTTTAGTTCTGTTTTGCTCTGGATAACAATAATAATAATAATAATAATCATTCATTAAATTTATAACGCACTTTACATTTGGATCAAATCTTAAAGTGCTACAAGGTAAAAGCAGATGAAAGCATCAATAGAAAATATAATAATAAGTATATAAAAATATGAGCAAAAAGCAGCAATGTTAATTAAAAGTTATCGGTTCTGCTAAAAAGGAAAGTTTATAATAACAATGAATAATGACTTCATGGTAGTATTGTTGGATGTTTTTGTTGTCAACAATCTACTTCAACATATCCAAGTCAACAATTTGTCAATAGCGCTGACATTCTGGCTTTGACACACTGTCAATAGGAGTTTTGGGATAACAATGGAGGATTTCGCCACTGGGGAATAAGATACATCAGGCAAACTATAAAGACAACCGACGGAGCGAAAAAACTCCTTCAAAACGGCTCAGTGTCGCCATGTTCACATGATACAAATACATTTAAACCATTAAGGTGAAGTTATTCCCCAAAGTCCTTTGGATTTTCCCTCTTTAAAAATTTGAAAGAAAGTGGCTGGACAATGGAACATCTTTTTCTATGCTACCTGTTCAACCCTTTTAGCACATGCAGAACAAATCCGTATCACTTTAATGTCCTGCTCAGCTGTTTGGTTGAACACATTTTGAGTCACTATTTCTAGTTGAAAAATGTGTAGCCCTTTGATTAACTGGTTTATAATGTGACCCAGGGAGAGAATGTAAAGGCTAGAGAGGAAGGGGCCAAGGATAGAACCCTGAAGGACACCACAGGTCAAAGAGGCACCGAGGAGGAGGCATTACCCATGTCCCTCGGGAAAGTCCTATTCAATAAGAATTGTCATTTTATAGCATGTTGAAGACTTAACAAACAGAAACGTGAAACTGGATTTAGAGGTTTCACGTTATAATGAAGTTACTGACGGTGACGGTTATATAATTGAGTTTGTCAGTTTTCCATGAAATTTTCATTTTTGTCTACAGTTTAAAAACATGCTTTACCAAAAAGTTTGGAGTGTCTAAGATATTAAATTAACTAATGATATAAATATGAATTAAATCATTTTTCTTTCTAAAAAGGCCTATTTTGTAATATTAAAGAAATTTAAATCAAATTCCTTAACCCCCCCCCCCCCCCCCCACACACACACACACACACACACTTTCCTTTATAGGTTCATCAGTTTCCAGTTTGCTTTCCAATTTTTCACAAGTTAAGTAAAGCAACAAATGCAGATGTCGTTCCAGTTGTGTATATTTGCTCACCCCTGTTAACATTGTTTGATGAGGTGTGTATATGAAGGCAGAATATCCATTTTTTATCGCAGAAAATCCGGTGAACATTATCAGTAAAGTGATTAGATGTGGATAAATCAGTGTCAGTTAAGGAATAAAAAAGCCAGTGTTTTCTCATCATTGAGTCAAATAGTCATAATTGCATTTAAAGCATGAATTATGTTTTTCCTTCCATCTCATAGGAAAGACAGAGATTATATAAAAATGACTTTAACTCTGGAAAAAAAGCCTGAAGCTAATGTATAATAGCATAAGGTGCAGCTAAATATTTGCTTCTGTCGACTAGAACTAAAGCCTCGTAAACCCTGCAGGCGCACACTTGAATGTGAAAACTCTTCCCTCTAATCCTCATCCATTGGAGCCCACAAGACTATATCAGGCAATAACCTCTCTTAATTCTCCTCCTGTGAAACACAGATGAAGCAAGATAATTAGAAATGCTATTAAAAATAGAACAGGCTCCGGCATAGAGAACATAGCAGGTAAATTGTATTATCCACGCAAACCACGCTTTTGTAAGCGAGCGCCGGAGGATTAACGTTTCCCCGACTAAGCAGGCCACGGTCTCTCTGTTCTGGGCTTTCACTCGTGTCATATAGTGTCCCCGGGGCCCGTCTCATCAATATCTGTGCTATGCAGGCTGATGCCTGAAATATTTGATCCATTTCCTGTCGCTGATTTGTTTCTCAAAGCTGCACTTGCACCTATAGAGGGTGTTTTAAGGATGCATCTGTATTTAGAGATTAACTCTGCATCAGAGTGTATTTTAAGATGAGAGGAAGCATCCGGTACTGATCATTCTCATCTCTCCTGCAGTCAAACGTGTATATCTGAAGACGGAGAGACGCTATTCATGAGCAAACCTAACCCAAACCACAAACTTTTCCTTCCCTGATCACTTGGCTTTGTGGTTGTAAATTGATTTTCAAAGCCATGATCGCATCTATTCAGACATTTTGTGAGATTTCATTCATCCAGCCTCTCAGGATGAGTTGTCATGACTTCCAGAACAGGTTGTGGATTTGCTTTAGCTCAGTCGGTAGGGCGCCCCCCCTCAAGTGTAGTGGCTGAACACCTTTCGCTGCAGGTGACCATTTTCTGCGTCGTATTCTCCCACTCTCTCTCTTTCTCACCACCGTTTCCTGTCACTCTTCAGCTGTCGTCAGTAAAGGAAATGAAAAATCTATCAAAAAACAAACAACAGAGGCCATATTGACAAAAGATCCTAAGCCTAAAAGTAACTCCTAACATGTTGATTTTTCGGAGGGACTCTTACAAAACTAACTTTGGGACTTCTGACTTTTAGGATAAAAGTAGTTCGTAAAGCATTTAGATCTAAAAGGCTCCAAACGCCAAGACAAGTTATGGGTATATAGTCGCCGCCTGAGCCACTTAGAGTGAATCTCAGACGATTTTGAATGACAGAAGACAAGTCAACAGCATTCATTCCTAAATCTTTAGAATGAATCTTTATGAATCTGAAAAGCGAAGAAGAATAACAAATGGAACGTTGTACTTTCCAAACATGGTTCTTATAAATGAGAGAACTGGTGTTGATGGATCGTTGCTCAACCATCAACCACACCGTTACGCATGTTGTGGCTTTTACAATAAATACAATTAAATTAGAAGCCATTTGGAGCGGTGAGGTCATGATACTGTAAAACTGTACATTGTATACCCATAGGTATGTATTGGGTGCAAAAAAAAACATTTTTTTTTTATATTTTGTAATTGAATTTTAAGTTTTGTTATCAATTTCTTGCAATTTGAATCACAGTCTTCGACAATAGACATGCCTGGTATATTTAAAGGATATTAAATGCAGCTCCCTGTTATGTTAATATGTGTTTTTTATGAGGAGGACACCCCACTCTGAGGTGGATCAGGGATCCTCTGTTTAACCGCCTCCCTTTGAACTGTTGATCCAGTGAGTTGTCAGAGGAGGAGTAAAAACCGAGAGAAAAGTAAAAAATCAGAGTAGGACAGACGTTAGATATATATGAGGAGAAGCAAGAGTTCAATCCTTTGTGATTGTATTTGTGCCTTTGGTGTTGTAAGGCAATCCCTAAAGAAAGCAAATTGAATTAAAGTGGGAAGAAATGAGGGTACGGCGGCGAGGAATGCGGCGCTGAAGAAGCGGAGAGGGGAATGCGGCTTAGCGAGTGGAAATGGAATAGAGGAGATGCAGAAAGAGGAGGATAAAAATGTGTTGGAGGGTAGATAAGGGGTGAATCTGAGAAATGGAGTGCAGGAGTAATTATAAAGAGAAGGGAACAAATGAATCAGCATTGCTTCGGCTGAATAATGGAGCGGGGAAGTTCACAAACACACACAAAGAGGACAAGAGGTGTGTTTTTCCAACAGAGCCAGCGAGCGGGGACACACAGAGAGAGGAAGACGAGTCATGTTTAAAAGAGTCGCGACTTCTAGTGAAAATGAATCATCCGGCTGGGATATATGAAGAGACACCTCGGATCGCTCCTCTCAACCCACAGGATTCTTGTATACGCGTCAAGATGCCTTTCTGTGTGTGTGTGTGTGTGTGTGTGTGTGTGTTCCCACATTTACATTGTAGGCTAAAATGAATTATGTTTGGAAGACGTCTTGATGTTGAAAACCATAGAGAAATGAGACTGAAAGGGCTTCAATATGGAGATTTCTGTTGATCCTTTACACGTATCGAATGCTATAACTACAAAAATGTGTCATTTATTTGCTTTCCACCGGTAATGTGTTTTTTGAATGTCACATCTGCTTTATGAATACAGATGGATTTCTCCGCATGGGGAACGGTGTGGGGCGAAACAGAAGTCAATTTCATTACAAATGTTGAGGGTCAGGGAATAGGGTGAAAACAAAGTGTATTATAGCAGGTGGATTATATCACTGAAGGGGTTATTGCTCTTTCTTTCAGGCTGATTAAGTCTTACCCCCCCAACCCCCATTCTGTAAAGCATCATTGAGTGCCACGAAAGCTGATATACTGTAAAAGTAAACCACAGTGCTGTAAAAAAAAAAGAAAAAGGATCCTCCTGACATCTTCTACAGTACTTCTATGTGGATCTCACTAAACTGTATCAGATGAGCAGAACGAGGTATATATAATATATTGTTTATTTTGAAATAAATAGCTCCCCCTTATGAATAAAATATTCATTATTCAAGTACAATAATGCATAAACATTTGCACCAAATTTGAACTAAATCAAATCAAATGAGAAATTATGGCCCAAAAACTTTGGGAGATAAAGCTCCCCCTAGTGTCGAAAATACACAACTGACCTGTCCCAAAATCAATCCAGTTGTTCTTTACACTAGCTAATGTGGGTTATCCGAGGTTTTATTACCCAATACCTACATCATTGGTGTGAAGAACTTCGCATCTTGGTCCCCACTTCCCTGAACTTTAAAGCTAATTTTTATTTTTTTTTTAGCTTGAAAGCTAAAAAAAGAACGACAAATTAAACCAAATGCTTTCGATAACTTTAGCTTAGTCTCCGTCATCACTGCGGTGGAATTTTGGCCCGCTCTTCTTTGTAGAAAAGCATCAGAGCAGCCATTTGTTGAGGGTTTGTGAGCATGAACTCCAATTTTTATGTTCCAGTACAGTATCTCAACGGTGTTCTGGGCCAGACCCTGACTGGGCCATTTCAAAACTTTAATCATTTGTAGCCACTCTGAGCCGGACTCACTCTTCAGCTTGGGATTGTTGTCCTGCTGCATGACCCAGTTGGGCCCGAGCTTCAACTGAAATATTGATGATCTGACTTTCTTCGTCCAAGTTTATTGAATGTTCATCAGTTCATTGAATATTTTCACATTCCATTTAAATGGAATAAAATATGGTTTATATTTGTAAATAAATGTAAATATATAGTAGTCACGATGAAATGCAGCTGGAAAACTGACACATTCTGGAGAACGCTGACTTCAGTAAAGAGATAGGTAGATACTCCTAACTGATATTTCTCTGGTGTCAATTTTAAAATGATAGAAATGATTATTCCCCTTTGAGAAAGCCCTCTACCATCATCAGCCTTTGTTTTTAAAACCGCAAAATGACCCAGTAGAATCAGCCATTATTCCAGTTATCCCACAAAATACCAGCAATAAAACATTCTGTTGAGCGCGGAGAGACGAGAGGGCGCTCATACTTTGTGTGACAAAAAAACAAAGCGTTTTAATAAACGTTCTCTTGTGGACTAATGCGGCGCAGGAAACTCCTGTCCCATTCCTGCCAAGTCACAGCTGATTTAACCGAGGCAGCGCTCTATTCCCGAGCTCAGCCATGTGCTTTTATGCTGAAAGCTTACCAAGATCCACAATTAGCTCTCGGTTCTCGCCAAGTTGCTGGTAAAATGTATCCGTGGTAGAGGATTTTCACACAGCTGTGCTGAGCTTCTGTGTGAACCTGCATGAATACAGACTACAAGTGTAAACAAGTGAAGGTCCTGCACTGAAAATATTGGTCTGTAGTGGAAATCCTAAAATCAACTCAAAAGTCTTCTATAAGTCTATAGATATAAAGAGGTCAGGGATATTATTGGATTTTTATGGCCACATCCACGATCCTTCGTGTTAATATGATAACAAACTATTTCCTGGATCATTTTATACCCATATAGACCTTAGTGCGAGGAAGAACTGGATTTATTTTGGGATAGATCTGTTGTATATTTCTGACACTTTATCCTTTATCTCAGAAAGTTCTCGGGCTGTAATTATTATATTGTAAATAGTCCAAATTGGTTCATATGAATCAACTCTGAGCAGATCTATCATGTATATATAATTTTTTCTGGAATACTTTATATTTTACACACTAGGGGGAGCTTTTTTTTAAAAAAAATACAGTTTTTTAGATTTAGGTTCCTAACCGTTGCTCTGATTTAGACTTAATTCAGTTAGTTTGAATTGACTCAAGGAGATTTATCTCGTAAATATCCGATTTAGCTGAGCCGAGTCTAGCCACACTCTTTTTTTGCCTGCCTTTTTGTTTTTGTGTTGGAAAGCGGAACTTTTGCAGCGCTGGATAATCTTTTCATTTTACCCTGAGGGAGGGAGGAACGTGAAGCTAACTTAAACCTACCCATAAAATTAGCAGAAATAATCCAGGTAGTGTGTATATTTAATAACAATTCAGATCTGTTATTTTAGTAAAAGTAGTATTACCAAAGTAATTCTTATGACTTTTTTGTTAAATTGTAAATAAGGCTACAGATAATGACTATTTCTAATTGGAAATTATTTTCAAACAACTAAATAAGTAAAAATTTCAACTATTTTCTCTTGATTAGTTCTGTGATTATTTGACACTGTTGAATTGAGGCAGTTGGGTCCAATGTAGAACATATTTTATGGATTAGATGCTGAGACTGTCATAAAAAGAAAAGTACTGAAGTACTGGTACTTCAGTACTTTTCTGTACTGGTACTTCAGTAAATGTAGTTATTTATATCCACCTGGTATGATCAGCAAAAACTAAGGCGTTTTAGGTAACACAGGTTGTGCCAACAGCTATTGCTGTTAAAACCAGTTCTTGTATTCCAGTTCTTGTATTCAAGTACTATATAGTGTTTTCTAACTTAATCTAACTTCTCCTCATTTCAACTACAGCCCAGAACTGTTCCGGCCTGAGGACGTGCACAGAGTGTTTGGAGAGGGCGGAGTGCGGTTGGTGTGGGGATCCCAGTAACACCGGCAAGGGTTTCTGCATGGAGGGCTCCTACAGAGGCCCCCTGAAGCCAGCTATTGCCAGGGCTGGCTCACGAGACCGCTTCAGGGACAAGGACATGGTGCTGGATCAGAGTCTCTGTTTGTCAGATAGAGGCTACAACTGGGCCTTCCTCCAATGTCCCGGTGAGTGAAACACCAGAACGGGGCAGAACCAAGCACCTTCATTTTTACATGTAAATTAACAGCCAGCTGGGAGTAGAGCTCACATTCATTTCACAGACTATTAAATGTCAGAACCGGTTCTGATGAACTACAGATTACTGAGTGACCATAAAGTGGAATTGACACCTGTTTCAACATTAAACAGATCCACCTAATGCTCCTTTAGGCCGGATTTATTGCAGTAGTTTTAGGTAGGTGTGCCTAATAAACCTGCCGCTGAGTGTATCGTTGACTCTGTGTGTGTTTTGTTTTTTTGTGTGCATGACATCCTGCCAGGGTGTCAGTGTAATGGTCACAGCAGGTGCGTGAACGGCAGCGTGTGCGAGCACTGTGGGAATCTAACGGCAGGGACGCACTGCCAGAGCTGCATGCCCGGTTACTATGGTGACCCCATCAACGGAGGGAAATGCAACGGTGAGTGTTAAACCTCTGTGTTTGTTTGGAACACCAGCCAACATAATTAAACTATATTTGCACACTGCAAACATCTCGTATTTAATTTATATTCTCATTTTTTTTCCTTATAAAGGTTCAAAAATACACTTAGAAATTATTAGCTGACAAGATTAAATCCATATATGTCTACATTTTCCACCAAAGTCAGTTGTGTTCCGTGTTATTTAGATAAAAACTGACTAGCATCTTCATTTTAAGTTACAACTTCTAACGTAGGCTAAGTTGAAATTTGGTAACATTTATTTAAGTTAGCAACTCACAAAGGTTGCACTTTTTTCAGAAGTGAAGATTTGGAAACCTGTGAAATTTGGAAATAAATATGGGGTAACCCGGCTAACAGCTGTTAGCTAAAAGCTCCTAGCTGGAAAACGCTGTTAGCGGTGCAGCTATCCATCTAGATTGCTAGCACACAAGCTTAAGACTGATGGGAGGGGGACGTATTTAGGCTAGTTGCTGGAATCCAGCGCAGAATGGAGTTGGACCAACAAGATGGAACAATCCATCGACCAGCAACGCAATGACCACCATAGGCCAGTTCGATGACAAATTACTTTGCAAAACCAAAGTGATTTATAGTGTCTTTTACCGGGATTCTGACTTCCCCCTTAAGTAGAAAGTGGTACTATGACACACGGCATGCTGAGATTACTTGGTTTGAATATTGACCTCAGTGGAAATCTCTGCAAATAGAGATACATACATCTACACATTGATCATTTTAGGTCATTGTTGGATGTTTAAATCAAAATTGATTCAAGACTGGAGTAAGTATGGGAAGGTAGTGGTTCCCAAACTCTATGTCTCGCCATTTTTTCAAAACCTTTCCTTTGAACCCTATATACATATTGCAGTTAGAAAATAAGTTTGCAGGAGAGCATTTTACGGTAAAAGTATAATTACTTATTACTACTTACTATTATTCTAGTTAGTTCGCACCCGAAGGTAACATTATATATGTAATGAAATTGAGGTTTGTCAAATTTAAAGGGGCTGAGTTTTTCTGAAAATACAGTCAAAAGTTTGTTAAAGCCAGCTCATTCTCTGTTCCAAAAAGAAAAATGAGGGTAACTTCAATTCACTGATTCAATGTTGGAGGTGTGGCTTGTGCATGGCAGCACCAATCAACACTGCCTTAATGTGTGACAGCTAGCGCACATTCAACAAAATGCTCATAAAATATTAAGTTCGAGATTCATTTTGTGCAGACCCTAAGATCGATCAGGATTCCCCCGATTTAGTCTTATTTTTCTCTAGTCATACCAAGTCCATCCATATTCTTGAACCACTTATGCTGTTCTGGGTTATGGAGGGGCTGGAGTCTATCCCAGCTGACAATCAGCGGGAGGTGGGGTAGACCCTTGAGAATTCACCAGTCCATCGTAGTGCCAACACTTGAATACAGACAACCATTCAAGCTCACATTCACACCTACGGGCAATTTAGAGTCACCAATTCACCTTTTCCCCTCATTGATGACACATCAAATGTAATGCTTTGAAACACGTTCATTTAGAAATAAGAAATTTTATAAACATTAAAAAAAAAAAAAACTCTTCTTCTTCCCTTTAATGTTTTCCATTTCCTATTTTGCTCTTATTTCCTTTTCTTGAAATAAGCCAATACGTAAAAAACTGCCACAAACACAATCATCAGCACTGTCATAGCCTCAAGCAACCTGAAGGGGGCAGTGTTTAAAAGCTGTGAGTGTCTTTTGAGCTTGCAGTGATCAACGGAGCAGCGGAGCGGTGAAAAGAGAAACTACACATGTACTTTAAACACCACGGCAGTGTGCAGACATCCAGACAACAGCCGATTAGTTCCCTTTTCTTGTAATTCCTAGTGCGCAGTAGGTGACTGTGGAGCTAATGGAGGGAAACAATGATGCAGAAAATGCAACATTATCTACATGCATCCTTACCGTTCTGCTTGAATGCATTGTTGTACTTATTATTCAAATGTTCTCGGCCGAGTATTTGAGTAGACATTTGATGAAGTGAAGCAGGTGCTGCAGGAGAGCAGATTTGTGCACGTGGACCTAGATGGGAGAGAACGTCAGAGACTGGAGAGTGTAATGAATGGATGAGCGACTGCTGGGCTTGGAGGGAGCGAGAAGTGAAAGGGCGGTGCAGTAACATCAGTCTAACTGTGACAGATGTGCGTTTTGGTTTGGCGGCGGCGTGACATTAAATCGCTCTTAATCATTTTCTTATTTCCTTGAGTTGACTGGTGTCTCCGTCCCTGGCGGCTTTCACACTGAGCGCCTTACTGACAGATGCACATCTCCCGTTGCCTTTACGGGACGGCCCCCGACACGCCTTCTCTCCAGCGCCCGCTTTCCCTGCAATGATTTTTATTTTCACTCCATCATCCCTCCGTTTCCTGTTACATTTCTCCTCCTGATCCTTTGATAACCAATTCTGCCTTTTATGCCGTCTTTTCCAGTTTGAGGCTCATGCTGTGTTTTTTTTAATGTAGGTTTTTTTTCCTGCAGTTTCTTCGTTTACCCACTCATTTCTTTAAGTATATGGATTTTTTCCCATCCTCTCCTTTCTTTATATTTCCCCTCTTTTAATTTATTTTTTCTTGAGCCTTGTTTTCCCATTATCTTCCTCATATCTCCTATTTTGCTCTTTAATTTCTTTTATCTCACCTGAATTTGAATTTACTCCCCTCATAATCTTTAAATTCCCCTCTGTCCTTTATTTTCATTACCTTTCCTCATGCCTCCTTCACATTTTACTTCCTTTCCATTCCTTTGCTTCCCTTTACTCTCCATTGAATATCTTTTCTTTCATTTCATTTCATTCTTTTCATTTCTTTACCTTTCCTTCCTTCCAAATATCCTCTCACCTGGTTTTGTCTTTAATGTTACTCCCCTCTCTAACTTCCTTTTTTATTTCCTCTCCTTCTCCATTCCATGCCTTTGGAAAGCCATGCCATTTCTTCCTTTCATTTCTCCATTCCTTTCTATCCCTTCCTCTTTTTGCCCTTTTCACCCTTTGCTCCGCTTCTACCTAAACTCCTCCATTCACCTCCATCCTACTTTCATCCATCTTCCTTTTGCCTCCTTATGTCGGCCACTTCATTTTCTTTCTCTTATTTCCTCTATGTCATCCCATCTTTCAATTCACTATACCCCCCCTGTCTTTAATTCCTGCCGGTGTCCAACCATTAGTCACTATAGTCCTCATTCTACCCTCTCCATCTCTCTCGCTTTAAGGGACCACTAGATTTACCTTGAGCCGAACCTCTGAGAGACAATGATGTGAGGTTGATTAGAGGAGTGAGTGATAGAGACGCGGCCTCGGATCAGAGGAGAGACGTCTGAGAAGGGCGAACGAAGAGAGGAGGATTAAGGGACAAGAGTGAGAGACTAGACAAGACAAGCACGCAGCAAAGGAAAGAGATAAAACCACGCGGTGAGATATACAAGGTTAATATCGCTGGAAAAGGACAGGCGTCCTTGGATGGAGAGATGATGAAGGAATAGAGAGGGAGAGCTGGAGGACAGACTGAGGAGAAGGGAGTCTCTCCATTCCCTCTATTCCTGTGACTGATGATTAACTAACCTTGTCAAATCTGGATGAAGTGTGTGTGTTAGTGTGTGTGTGACTATGTCCGATAAGCACATAGGAAAACAAACAAACCAATGTTCAGAGCTGCAGCTGCTGTAACATGTGAGATCTTCTCCTCAGAGGAGAACATGCAGTTTAGTGGCTGACAGGAATCATCCCCAGAGACTCCCTTCAGCTGATTTCATTTCTACATTATATTACAAAGGAAAAACAAGAATTATGTTTTCATCACTTTTAAATATATAGAAGAGAGAAAGAGAGATAAACACTTGGAAGTAGTGCAGCAATGATGTGTTTGGTTTTGCCTCATGGCACAAACCACGTTGTTCACTTTTGACTTTTTTAGCAAATAACATATTTGGTGATCTTGACAGTTTTCATGAGAACATTTCTAACCCCAGAGATGAGAAAAAAACTGGAGGTGGCCCAATGTCTAAAAACCAACATGGATACCCTTGTTGTAATTGTACACAGCCTTTTTGCTGTGGAGGCAGCGTCGATTCATTAGTTGACCGTCATCTTCTCAGTGACATTCTCCCCGCGTTTGTTCCTGATACACATTCACTAATTTAAAAAAGGCACGTAAATTCCGATATGTTTCATGGTCACATCTGGATAGGCATCTGATCCAGAATCACATATGAAAGGAACTCAAGACAAAGCTCAAGACCAGGCCTACGCTGTCGTACCCTAGAGCAAGGTCATATCCCCCAAGATGGCCCCTGATCCACTGCGTTGTACCAACAATTCCCCTGTAAAAACTAAATTAAATGCAAAGTTATGTCTGAAAAAAAGTGTTTTTTTGAAACAAAGGTCCACCTAGTTAGTAGTAGGAACTATTGGAGTGGAATGTTATATATACAAGATCAATCTCCTTGAGTCGATTCAGACGCACCAAATCAGGATTAAATCGGACCAACTGTTGGGACGTTCTGTCCGAAAAACAGTGTTATTTGTAAAAAGCTCCCCCTAGTGAGTAGAATGGGAACCATTTTAGTAAGATCTGATCTATACAAGATTGAACTCCTCAACTCCGTTCATTAGCAGCATTTGGACAAAACTGGACCAATGGTTGAGAAATTATGACCGGATATATACGAGCAACCTTTTCCAAAAATCACTTCAGTTCTTCCTCTCAATAAGGTTTATTGGGTTATAAAACCGAAAAAATGCACTACTAAGAGTTTTGCAAAAATCTGATAGCCAAACTATTTTAATGTGTTCCTGATCTCTTGCCTTATCATAACTTTTCTTTGTATTTTCCCTCCAAATGAAACTCATTCTCTCACAAACCTTCATAAATGAAGCGACTTTGCACCCGTGCTCCGAGTTAGTGAGGTGTTCAGACAGACCGCTGAACGCTCTTGCTTCCCTCTGAAATGTCTTGCAGGCGAGACTTCGGCTTGTATTATTTCTCCTTGTGCTTGTTATCGGTTGCTCCTCGGTGCTTCGGTGTGTACGCTCCTCTGCCAGCGGCGCCTCACACTCAACGGTTTTATTGCCTCCATAAATTTTTGCATGATTTACATCGGTAGCTCCTTCTCCCCATCTCACTCCGATCTACCATCTCTTCCCGCACCACATTGTCTTTTTGTCTGTCGGTCTGTGAACTCTCTCTGTTGTGATCATGTGATGAATAGAAACACCACATGAGTCAAAGGTTGCTGCTGGGCATTTCAGGTGTGGTCCATGATACCAGTGGTTTTCTTATTTCTCACAGGTTCCGCCCGGTTGTTTCTTGTGATGCTAAATGGGAACTTTTAGTTCTTCAGCGCTTCAATCCTCCGGTGGGAAAATGAAAGAATGAAAGGAGAATGAATTATACTCTAAAAGTTGAGGAAAATCATGAGATTGTTATGGTGATGGCAAAAACAGTGACCGGGAGGCAAAGATAAAAGGGATTTAATGTCCACTTTAATGAGGAGGGGCAGGACTGATGAGGAGCTGGGGAGCTTAAAAAGTTGTCTTGGTCCATCTTTCTGAGGCTGCTGCTTGTTGGGTCTGCTGGCTAGATAATAACTAGACCATATCTTCGATGAAGTTATTAGTTTAAACTAATACTGAGGCTGATATACTACCACTAAGAAGGGATGCTAATCTGAATAATCTGGCGTTGAGTTGTTGGAGGGATGGAGTATTTACGCAGGAAGGTGATTGCTGGATGGAGTTCAGGTGTGTAGCGGAGTTGGCAACAGGTACGTGGAACAGTCTCCACACAAACAGGAACCCGTAAGAGGGAAAGAGTAAGAGAGGCAAACAACAACCTACTACATTTCACCAAGTATAATTTGGATACAACTTTCTGTCCTTGATTTCAACGAAATGATGTTGCTGCAGAAATGGAATGGTAAATTGACTTTTTTAAATTTACTTATATAGCGCTTCTCTAGTCTGCTTGAATAATCAAAGCTTGTTTCAATAAGAGCCAGCATTCAGCCATTCACACAAACATTCATACAGTGGTGACTGACTGAGGCCACCATGCAAGGCGCCACCTGCTCAACAGGGGCGTTAAGCAGTCACGCCATCATGAACATACCAATGGAACGGCCATTGGGAGCAACTCGGGGTTCAATATCTTACACTTGGACGTGTGGCCAGCAGTGGCTGGGGATCGGACCACCGGCCTTCAGATAAGTGGACTACCGCTCTACCAACGGAGCAACCTGGTAGTTTATCTTTCAGTCATTTCAACCTTTTTTTACTTAAATGATTAGATTATGTTTTGTCAGCAATTTTGTTTGACTCAGAAAAAGCACAGGGAGAGAAAACGAATTTATTATTGCAGCGCTGGAAGCTGCTCAACTGAAGAGAGTTGCAATGTCATGATGGGAACAGACTGATGGGAACAAACTGTGCAAAATGAAACCTTGTGTATAATATATAAAACACAAATTGAATTATAAAAAACAATGATGCCCTGATTCTGACATCAGTAGAGCCAGCGGAGTGAGCTTTGCGGTCCCTGACAACCCACCTCTGACAGTCCAAAGTGGTGCAGCAGGTCTTCTTTGTAAATGTGTGTTCAGTGCAGCAGCTGTAGAGACGCTAAGTGCTGCCTCTGCAAGAAACTGGCAACCCGGCAGCATCAGCCAGAGATCAGGACAGCAGGGAAGTGTCTTCTGGGTGTGTTTGTGTGTGTGTGTGTGTGTGTGTGTGTGTGTGTGTGTGTGTTTGTGTGTGTGTGAGAGTGTGTGTGTGTGTGTTTGGTGTTTGTGTGTTTGCATTTGTTTGTGTTTTGTGTGTGTGTGAGAGTGTGTGTGTGTGTGTGTGTGTGTGTGTGTGTGTGTGTGTGTGTGTGTGATCTGGGATGCCTCAGACAGAGACAGCTGTTGTTGAGGTTTAGCAGCAGCAGAGGAGCAGATAGTGGATGTTTTCCTGAAGAGTTGCTCCACTCGGTGTTGCCTGTGGAGATGTTGCAACCCCCCCCCTACTGCCTTGCTGTGCGGTGGATTATGTACCTTTAAACGTGTTACTGTACCTGTGGATGTTACACCTACAGGGGTAACATCTTTACAGCATAAACATTTCCCTCTCAAATATTAATCTGATACTACTTTGAGAACATTTTGAAATAGTTTCTTCAAAAACCATTCAAGAGGAGTGAATTGGTGTGAACAAATTCCCGTAGCAGTGAACGTGAGCGTGGATGGTCGTCCGTTTCTATCTGTGTCAGCGCTGTGATGAACTGGCGACTCATCCGGGGTGTCCCATACTTCTCGCCCAAGGTCAGCGGGGATAGACTCCAGCCTCCGCGACCCCGAACAGGGCGAGCCGTTACTGATAATGAATGTGTTGAATTAATGGATCTGCGCCACCAATGAATCTGTCGCATGTGGACGAGCACGCACTCCCAAATCAACTTATGTCTTCCTGTTTGGACTAAACCACTGGGACAATATCCACGGGGGAGGACACAGTTGTTGTTCAAATACAGATTATTATATCATTAAAAATTATACTAGATTAGATACTTATCTGTAACAATTATATTATTGGGTAATAATAAACTGTGGATGGGGACATGTCCCCCACCAGATTTCTGCCCCTGCCTGTGGAGCCATGTGGGGATAAAGCCTTGCTGTCGGGAACAACAGTTTAGGCCTGGTTTTTGTAGTGTGATTTTGCCTTTTAGTTTGCGTCTTCAAAGTTTCCAGGTGGAAAATAAATTGTTCAACTATTATCGATCTATCCTGTCCTTGTCAAAGTGTTTTAGGATCTCTTTCTGCTGCACATTACTTCTTACTTTCCTCAGTAAGAACATTTAATATGTCTTGGTCAGGCACTACAATGAGCATTTTGGGATTTTCAATAAAAGACAAAGCTGTATGCGGACCTTTCCGTAGCATTTAAATGTTTTTTTTTTCTTTATAGTTAAATGTTCTCAATCATTTTGTTTTTATTCATCCTGATGCAACTTTTATCATTCTGAATTTTTCATTCTGATTTTTAGTCTTAATGTCACACAGGTGCATGTATCTAAATATATACATCTATGTTTGAAATGTCAGCCGACAAAAGGTTGTAACCAGAGAAAATCCCCATCTGCAAATCTGCTTTTGCATCAAACGCCTCATTTTTCTCCTGCTGTGAAGTTATTTTAATAATGCAGTGAGAAAAACAGACCTGGAAACACACCAGAGGTAAAAATGATTGAGTCTTCTAAATATTACCATTTAAAAGTTGACAGCTCAGACTGGATTCTGCTGAGGGAAGGAAACTCTATTCAGAGGTTCCTAGATGTTACCAGACATGAAAATATTTTCCCCTTTGTATGCTAATACTCAGTATAAGTGAGTGCACACTCCATAAGCCTCTTTACTTCATGTCTGCCCCCCGTGCTCTCAATCTTTCCTTCACTGTATCAAGTCATTAAGCGTAGCAGAAAACCCCGTCCTCTCTTATCAAATTAAACTGTCCCAGCTGGGGAGCTGGATAAAGGAAACGCCGGAGTCAGCCATAGGTGGAAGGTGACATTGATGAAGATGAGATGATTAGTCAGAGGGTGACACTCGGGATCGGCAGCGGAGTGAGGAAAAGAGAGTTTTGAAAATGTGATATTTTGAACGGCATTAATGAAGTCTCATCAGCCAGATGACGTCACTGTTTATTGGGCCGAACCAATTTACTTCTTGGTAGTCTAATTAAATTTCCCGAAAAAGTCGTGGTTGTCATGGAAACTCTGCCGTATCGTCCGAGTACGCCCATCCAGATCCTTCATGTTAACGCAATAACTCAAGAACTGTTTCAAAATCAAATTTCATACCCCGACCTTAGAGCAAGGAAGAACTGGACCGATTTCGGAAAAGGTCAGTTATATATCCCTGAAACTAAGGGGAGCTTTATCTACACACATGTTCGGGTTATAATTACCCAACCATTGGTCCGAAATAAGTCCAAACTTGGTTCATATGAATCAACCCGAGGAGATCTATTTTGTAAATATCATATGTTACTCCGGCAATTTCTTTAAGTGAAAAATAAATTTTTTTGAAATGACTCAAATACTATTTCATGGATCATTTTCAAACTTTTTTCACCTGTACTCCTTAGTGCAAGGAAGAACCTGATTGATCTTTGGAAAAGTTGGTTGTATATTTCTGACACTAGGGGGAGTTTTATCTCTGATTTATATTATTTTTATCATACGTTACTTTTTAAGTTAATTTACTAAACCAGAGGCAGCCATTGTAGGATTAACATTGTTTTTAGGATATAACTTCCTAACTATCTGTCCAATTTAGTCAAAATTTGGTGAATATTAAATCGATTTGTGAACATCAATCTTTTAGTTATCATATTTTACTCTATTAGTTCAGATTTAACTCAATAGGGGGCGCTTTCTGTTTTGTAAAAAAGTTTGTTATTCTCATAACGTTAACGTTTAATTTGAGGCCTTCCATCAGAGGGATTTTATTTTATAATGCATTGGATTGGGGGCTTTTAGGGGATATTCTCTAGCTGCCAAGGATAAAAACATAGGCCTAGTTTATTTAGTTTAATTTTATATATTTTCAATATAGATATAAAAGAAAATGCTAGCACCAGAAAAATGGGACCTTTAACATTTTACTGATAATTACTGAGTTTTAAAAGTGTTGGATATTGATGCATATTTATTTGCGGTTACAGCCATTTAAAAACTATAATCAGCTTAAGTGCATTAATTGTCAGAGAGTTATCATGAATAAACATTAACATACCTGAAAAATACTCTAAATGCTGAACTTTTCTCTTTAAGCTCTTCAATAAATAAATATAAAACTGATTCATTGAAAATTAAAAACATTATTCAACAACATCCTATCTTTCATATATCATTCTTACTATAATAATTCATATTTCACTCACTAGGGGAAGCTGTTTTTTAAAAAAAACATTGTTTTTCAGACATAACTAAACATTAAATGTGGGGTGTTAACGACAGCATATGCCTGGTTTATATAATAAAATCATGTTCTACCATATACATGACTTCCACGTCCCAATCAACACTTCTAATTAGTGTGAGGAAGTTGTAAATTCCCACATGTAGCATTGAATGCAGCTTTAACTGTGGGCTCGTCTCAGGAGACACTGACTGGGCAAGACGGATTCTGCTGATGCAATGACAGGTTACAGTCTCCATGTTCATTTTTGATCACCAACTATAATCCCTAAACTGAGCTGTTCAGTGCTGCAAACTTTGCTCTCGTCTATCAGTGTCTCAGACTTTCTCTCAGTTTCTCCCTTGGGTCCATTACATGAGTCATTTTCACAATCTCTCTCTTCTACCACTGGTGTAACCAAAACCCTGCTGCCTCACAATAAAGGACATCTGCGAAGAGTTACACTAATGATTGTCATGTTAAGTATTTACTTAAATCAGTGTGTCTGAAGACCCTATTTTTGAGGCCATACTTCTTAATCATTTGGCATTCTGGGCATTTATATACTGTATAATAATTGCAATTGTGCTTGAAAAGAGTTTCCTTCAGAGGGTGCCTGGACTCGGCATAAGAGATGAGGTCTGGAGCTTGGACTTCCAGACCCCAGGATAGACCTAGAAGTGTAGAACATAACTCATCTGGCATCAGAACCGCTCAGGTGTTCTGGAAAGTGTTGCCCGGTTAGAGGGACATCTTGAATGCCCATCTCAGCCTTCTGCCACTAGGACCCAACCGATAAGTTGAGAAAACTCGAGGAAGTGTCACGAAGGGGTTGTGACAACTTGCATATTATTGGATGTTGCAGCACCAGCATAAACTGTATGATATTAAAATGATTTAATACATTATTGACATTTTTTGAGATGCAGATTTCGGCATTTGGTTTTTTTATTCTTCTCCCTGTCAAAGGTAAATAGAATCGATGGAAAGATTCTCTCAGTGCGTAGGAGGAATAATAGCTGTTTTTATAATAACTATTACAGTAGCAATTAAAGGATATAGAGAGGAGAAATTCCAGTCGTAACTCTCATGGTTAGAGAGAAAAATTCATAAATTCATTAATTTTATTCATGAGGTGAAGCTGTTAATCTGTCAGAGGAAGTGCGGCGTGGCTGTTTAAAGTTCCCTCAGCACTCATTTTTCTCACGCTTTATTTGTTGGTGAGATTTATGCCTGTTTTTGTTAGCTGGTTAAAACAAATTTATTTGAAAAGCTTAAAATCCCATATGCTTAAGCACTCACCCTTTAAATTTTTGAATGTATTGGGCAGCAACAGAGGCGCATACGCAATGTTGTTCCGGGCCTTAAAATCCCACTGGACATAAAAGCTTCGGGGGAATGTTTTAGCACCATGAGGCCTCCTGGAATAAGAAGGAGCTGACTCTAGAAGCAGAAGAAAAGTTCGGTAATTTCCCCATCTCTACCTGTTTTTGTATGACTCGCAGAAAAACATACACACTACAGACGGTCGGTCTCCCACCAGCCCACGGATTCATACACACCCTGAACCAGCATCTCGTGTAACGTGTGCATACATGCGGAGCAGTGGGCTGAAGAATTACACTCTCTTCAGGGGGCTCGCCCACAACGCCTGGAATACGATTTTTTATCAAATCAGCCTTTTTTTGCAGAGAGATGAGGTTTCTTTTTTATTGCGGCTTGTTTCTGATTTATCAGCAAGTGGGATTACTTCTTTCTGCATCCCCTTCATTCATGCACCTCCTGCTCGTACTCCTCTTTATGATGCCCCTGTTCCTTCACCCACCACCTGCTGTTGCCTTTTCCTTTCCCACACAGAATGTGGGTTCACTTCTTCTCAGTACACTTGACTATGACGGGTGCAGACTGTACGGATGAGAAAAGTCCGTGCAGGTAGAAGTAGATCCATATTAAGTGTAGAGGTGGACTAGAAGAAGAATTATGCTTGAAGGGCAGACAAACACACCTAAAACCATAAATATAGACAAATAACAAAACAATTTGGCCACGTGAACACCATAGCACTAACATGACACTTGAACAATCAGTGTTTTCTGCACAAAAGCTGATTACACTGAGGAATGAACAGAGGAAAACAGACGCATAAGTAGACCTCCTCTCCTTTTTCCTTAAACTTTGAATTCTTTATGACTGAACTTTTTGCTCACGCTCAGCAGACTGGAGGTGGATAAAACACCTGACAACTTATCTCAAGTTCACAGCGTTTCCTCCTCTGCTGGGCTAACCCATCAGTATCTGGGTTTACATGGACACTTTTCTTCACACTGATTGAATTTAATCCGAAATAACATTTCAGGTAAGGTTTTTGTTATGAGCAGGAACTAATCGAAAATGGTTTTGACACATTCAGTCGGTTTGACAAGATCAGAAGGGACCAATAGATCTCGTGTTTTATCAGAAGACGGGCGTCTATCGTGTGATCAGGGCAGTGTTTGCTGTTATTTTGAAGCTTTTAAGAATAAACCGTGTGATATATTACAGGTTTTCTCTCACTGGAGACACGAGGGAGGAAAAAGTGTAATTTTTGTTGTTATTTTTGACCAATTAAACATTAAAACAGAATACGCGTGTTTTAATTAATAAACACTTGATCTATTTCCTACATTGTTTTACTTTCCCCCCAGCAAAATAGGAATCTTGCAATATATCGAAGCCATGGTATACGCCACAAAATATCACAGTACATTCTAATATAGACGATATACGAACATGTTTTTCTCGGTGGATGGAGAATAAAGGAGCATTTAACTTCCTGATTTCCAATTTTATGTCAGATTAAAGCATAAAAAAAGTCAAATAAGACAATCTTTGTCTGCCAAGACGGGTCTCACTTACATCTCGTCATCTCTTTTACCTTGATGAAGGGATTACAAATGTATTTTAGCCATGGAGCTCCAGAGGATTCTCCAGGAGGAGCTCGGGAGGGTTGATGGGGAGAGTAGGGGCTTTGACACCTGGCCAGTCTGCTGTCACCGTGACACGACCCAGGATAAGAAGGAGGAAAATGGATGGATGGATGAAATACAAAAAAAGGTCCCTATTTAATGAGAAAGTTTTTAAAATGATGAGAAAATTGGAGAAAAAAAAGAACTTTTCCCATTAAAAAAAAGTCATAATTCAGCTTTTTATTAAAATATTAATGACAAAACCATATTAATGGAATGTGGGTGCTTTGTTTCTCATTTTCAAGTATTCATTTAAAAACACTTATTGAATTTTAGGATTTTGGCTTTCACAGAAGCGGTAGCTAGTCTTCCCAGGCTTCCCTCAAAAGAAATGGCAAATAAAAACCAACAAGGACATCAGCGCACAGCTGGGGAGGAAATGTAAGAGTTCTGTCATGTTTTTCCTCCAAATGCTCGTCAGAGCGGTGGTCTGCGCTGAGACTACTCTGCTGGAAGCGGGATGTTGTTTTATTGCCAGGGGATTACAGCGGGTTCATGTTAAAGGAGAGGAGGAAAATCTGTCTGACAGATCTGGAGTGTTTTGTCTTTTCTCATCATCGACTGACAGTCTCAGAGGTTTTGTTAAGTCCGTCTGTTCAACTGTTAATATTTTCATTATTCGACTTTGAAAATTGTGATTGAAAATGTTTCCTTTGTGAAAATACTGAGAGGTAGAGGCAATAATGTGACAACCAGAGAATTTGAAGCAGTCAATGTAGAATTAAAAAATGATAGTTTAGATTATTATCAGTTTATCGTGATAGTTGGGAAACCCAAAGGTTCTTAAATTGATTTGGCCATGCCAAACAAATAGAAACGAGTAGAATACACTTTCAGGAATGAATTATCTAAAGTAAACTCTCATGTGGTAAATAAGAATCTTACCCGAATTATTAGAATTTTGCAAAAAACGGAGATTAATTTATTCGTTGCAACTTTTGAAAGAGTTTAATATAGTTGGACGGTTAGATAAAATTCACTTTGGCAGATTTGTCGTATTCTTCTTCTGGTCACATGTTGGCGGTCGGCACCGACTCATCGAAGCATTCTCGCCACCTTCTGAAAGGGGGGTATGGATCGTCTGCGCATTTCAGAAAGTGTTTCAGATTAGAGGAGTCGATGCATGTGAACACCGGGTTGGAAAAGTTTACGTCATGTAAACAGGCGTCCGGAAAGGTTTAATTCTGAATGGAGAAAGGTGTCCCATGTAAACCCACCTAATGTCAGGAGTATGGGTCCTATACGGTCTGAAGGTTAGGTCTGGTTGCCTGATCGCACAGAAGGACTGCTGTAGCACAAAAAGCTGAACAGTTGATGCTTGTTCTGATTATATGGTGTCAGAACAAGACTGTTCCCTGCAGTTTTCTGTTTTTGGGGTTGTTCTGGTCAGAGTGTCCATATTTGCTCCTGTCCGCTGCTGGAAGCGCCTCCATTGAGCATGTCAGCCTCAGAACTGGACCAAGGAACAAGGAACAATGAGGCCTGCTCTCAGGATGGTCCTTTTCTTTGACATCATATCGATGGCTGGAAGCGATTGCAACAAGAAGCAACAACTGGCCCTAGACTATATTTCAGCTCTATGAACCACTTATGGACCCTCATGCAGTTTGAGATGCTCAGGCAGGGGGCTTCCAAACGCTCCACAGTCCAGGCTGTAAACTAAAGGGTTTATCGAAAACTTTTCCTGATTATACCTGAGCCGTGTAGCCTTTGAATATTTTTGCTTTATTCTTATTGACCAGTTTTTTATTTATTTTATTTGTATTGGTTAATTTTAAATTTTTCTTCTTTTTTTTTGTCCCTCCTTTTGGATTTTATTGTGTTAAATTTCTTTGCGTTTATTTTCTGTATTTTAAGTATTGTTTTGTGGCTTTATTTCTGTTATTTTTTATTCAGAGGCACTTTCTGATGGTGTTTTGAAATGTTTTTATCATTACTATGGCAAGAAGGCAGCAGTTTGACTTTGGGCAATGCTCTTCAGCAATAAAACTTGACGGGTGCTGCCATCCATTTGAATTTTATTTTGACAGGTACCGCATCCCTAAAAACTGTTGCAGAGACGGTCCACCCCTCACGAAACCAGAATTCCCTGCTGGCAGCGACCTCTTTCAGCAGGATAATGCTCCCCGTCACCAAATTGCAAATATGGTTCAGGAATGTCAATGTCAATTTTATTTATTGAGCACTTTATAAACAACTATAGTTGATTAAAGTGCTGAACAGACAGAACAACAAGAAGAAGAACCCGCCGATTGAAAAGCATGACATTTGGAAGCAACAACAAATAAAAAACTATTTCTCACTAAAAGCCCTGGTAGAAATTGGAAAAAACACAACCTCGATTAAAAACCAAAGAGAACAAACATAGTCCAAGCAGCAAGAAATAAAACAATTTCTCACTAAAAGAAGTAAAAGTGAAAGTAAAGCCAAGGAGAGCCGGTGGGTCTTAAATCAAGATTTAAAAGTGGCTGAGGCAGTTTCTATAAAAACAGGTAGGCTATGGTTCGAAGAACACAGTAATGAGTTCAAGGTATCCACTTCAACGCCGGCGTCAAATACCCCAGATTCAACGTGGAGCATCTGAGGGACGTACTGGACAAAGTAGTCCGATCCATGCTGCTAACTTGTGGGTTCCGTGTATTCAGATGAAGTCCTTGCATCCACGGGTCAGAGCTGTTTCAATGCAAAAGAGCGAAACTCACATTATTACTGGGCGTTTATTATGTTATGGAACAGTCAGACTTCCAGGACGTGGTTGTATCCCCGTTTGATGACCATCTCAGCGTTGGTCGTGTCATAAATGTCTCTATTTACTCCAGAATTCTCCAGTGACATTGGTGAAATCAGTGTTTGCGCATGAAGGCCCGTCTCTCTGCCAGCTCTGCACTCTGCGTCCCTTTGTTGACCGAATACTAAATCAATACAGTACGAGCAGCAGGGCGCCTGAGCTTGCACTAACACACCTGTCATTTATCTGTTATCTCAAGTCTGATAGCCGCTGTTATCTCCCAAAGCCTCGCAGTTCACTGTGCATCTCTGAAAAGATGACGGGTCAATATCATTTCAGGGAACAGATTGAAATAACATTTTGTTATTGCCGCTGCTTCTGCTGTTACTCTCTCTGTATTTAAGTTGAAGAATGTCAAAGTGGACTATCTGCCAGCTGACATTTGACAGCCTCCATTAAACTACACTCTCAGAGATAGTGTTTCAGTAGGAGTACTTTCTGTCCCCCCCCCGCGACAAACTACACTAACGTACCCCGTAGGGGTAATTACTGAACTTAAAAGGTAACTATACAGTGTATGTAACTTTTTCTGGCAGTTATGTGTTTGAAGACAGTAAAAGGTAGATATTTGTACTATTTCTTCAAAATGTTAGGGTACAATATCAGGGCACGTACTGTTAGACCCCCCCCCCTGAAATTCTTTAAGAAGTTTATACTTTTTTACTAATTATTTATGGTAGATTTGATGGTTAAGTCGGCTTAAATAAAAGACAGTAAAGATATATGACTGATTCACACTGAAATATATATTGGACCTACTTTTCATTCTTTTTGGGATACGTTCTAGTAACAAAACGGTACATATATGACTATGTATAAATGTAATTATGAGACAGGATGCTACTGTACCCTTTAAAAAAACATTTTGTTCCCCTTTAGAAGGTCGGTTTTTAAATGAAGGTACAACATTGACAACAGAGGTACAGCTCTGGTCTGTACGAGGTAAAAAGCATAGGGGTTCAAAGAAGGTGCCCAGCATCATGTGTACAACGGTTGTACCTCAGAGGTCTCTGCCCCTCTGACAAACCATTTTACCCCTAAAGGAACAAAGATGTTCTATTTTTCTGACAGTTTATTGTTTATTTAGTTGGAGCCCCATTAGCCGCCACTGAGGTAGCAGCTACTCTTCCTTGGGTTCAGGGAAAAAAACATATGAAACAAGACATGACATAAACCGTAAGTCTAAACATAAAAATCTTTATTAAAAAAAAACCCAGAAGAGTGGAGCTTGTTTTACGGCTACTCAAATCTAAATATTTATAGCAGGGTGTATGTCTGATCCTCCTGTTTTCCTTCTCAGCATGCCATCAAAGCGGGTTCCCGGCAGACGACCGAGAGGAGGAATAAGGATAGGAGAACTTGTTTTCTTCTCATTATAAGCCTGTGGTTTTACCTTGACCGGAGCAGGTCAATGTTTTATTACTCCTCTGTGCCGGCCGGAAAAAATAAATAAATAAATAAACACAAAGTGAGTTCGCCTGCCGATGCACACAGGAGAGAGTGGCCCTTTGAGGATGTGAACACCGAGACAGAGAGAGAGAGAGAGCGAGGGAGAGAGAGAGAGAGGGGTGCAGAGAACGTTCTTCTTTGTCTCAGCCATTAGTCACTCCATGCAGAAGTGATTTAGCGTCTAAATAACAGGCACGGCTCCATGTGAATCATCCGGCTGCATCATCGCCGGCTTTTACATCAGAAAATGATTACAAAGATTAGACTCACCGAAATAGGCTCCACTTTGTGTTTCCCTTTTATCAGGAGCAGATCACCTACGATAAATAGCCTCGTACTCAAAACGTCTAGGATGTCAGCCCGTGCGTTTCAAAACGCTGGAAAATCTTCCAGATGGAAGTTTTTTTCTACTTTGGCCAGATTGAAATATAGCCGAGATGTAATGCTTGTATTTATTTGATTACTCATTTCCCCTGGTGCGTGACCAATTGCATATTTTGTCTTTTAATACCAGTCCCCCTCGTCATGGCTAGTCTAGTTTGTGTGTGCTTCCACATGTGTTATTGTAGAACCCAAACAATCTACCGAGTGAAGATGAAATAAAAATATATATCGATAATGCGAATGGGGTGGCTCTTAATGAAGAATCTCCAGAGGATAGTCAACGGGATGGGCCTGTGCTTCAGTTTGACGGAGCTTTATAAGTGAGTTGAATGTCTGGCACACAGCGCTCCTCTTTCGGTTCACTCTCACTGCTCTCATAGTGTTTTGGTTTTTTTTGTCAAGCAGCTGTTTTCATTAAAAATGCTTTAAAATCCAACAATATGCTTCACTCTTAGCAGCAAACAGCTCTAAGGAATAAAACATCGCATTTATTTTATTAAGTTATGTCAACCGGTCCCACAAAAGTAGGTTAAATAAATGGGGGAATTTTTTTTTTAGAAAAGTAATTATTAGTGACAACTCAGAACAAATGTTCCCGCCGACGTCTCGGTTAAGTGCTACATTATACAGCTACGATCAATTTAATAAAAATAAAGTTATGTTCAATTCATTTTACACAATTATGTCATCCTAAAGTCTTTACTGTTATATTAATGGAAGTTTTAATTCTCAAAAATACCACATATTAAAAAGAAAGTATTGTAATGAGAAAAAACTAAATCCATGCTTCATTTAAATAATATTTGAATGTTACTTATGTACTAAACACAATCATGTATTTCCAAAATATTTTAATATTTCATGAATGCAATGAATCTTCCTTATTTCAATTGTCATAGATGTAACTATTAAGTTATTTCAACATAAAAATGTCAATTTGCATTGACCTTTTTAAACATACTTCTGTTTACCTTTCCTTTCTATCTTTGTTTCTTTCTTCCCTTCTTTCTCATTGAGGGAGAAAGAAAGATAATTTAGTCACAACCGTTCCATATTCTGCATATATTCTTTGAAACTGCTTATAAACTGTTTATAAGTCAGTCTCCAGATACATTTTGCACATGGAACTGATGAAATATTAGAAGCCCAGATTTCTTATGCAGCTAAAGAGCAAAACAGAGAGACCAGATCAGATAGAGAGTGAAGAAGAACATTAAGTTTCTCTAATCGTGCATCAAGTTTGTGGAAAGTTTCTAACCTTATAAACTGTACCAGAAACATTTTGTGAGGACAAGATAAATGAACGTGAACCGAGTGTTACACATCGTATTGTTCTCAGAATACCAAGCGGTTTTTAAGACCTTCCTGCAGACAAATCCAACCAGATCTCTGCAACAGAGTATGTCGCCGAACAGGAAATACCTAGAGGAAAACCATTTAGATGAAACTTTGATTATTTCTTCCATACGAATGAAAATAAAGTTCAGGGATGTATCATCGGTGGTGCTCTTGTGTGTCTCAGAGATCATTTCCGCCCGGTCTGAAGTCGTTTTAAGGAGAATTCATCACATTATAGAAGCACTGCTGCTTTTAAACAGCCCAGGGAAAAGCATAAAAGTCAGTCTTAGAATAGAGCAGGCCACTTAGAGAACAAGATTTCATTCAGGAGCCTCACACCTGCTGACTGAAGACTTGAGGTCACTCAGACTCGGGCCTACATGACCGACAGAGGTTAGTCATGGACCCACACACCTCGGAACGGCACAGAGCCATGACGTTTTTAAATCTCTGCTGAAAACGCACCGTTTTTTTTCTTTTTCTTTTAATTTGAGCTGAGCTTTGACATTTCTATTTAAATTTGCTCATTTTAAATGCTTATTTTCTTCTTCTTCATTTTTTTCACCCTTTTATCTTGCTTGATTCTAACTGATTATCTAATCTGTCTTTTATTCTGTTCTTGTAATTAATGCCATTGTCCTTTGTCAGTCGTATCTGGGCAACACTTGTCTTTACCCGTTTTGGGTGTTTGAACATTTTATATAAATAAACTTTGACCTGAGTTGATGGTATGTTCCTTAGAAAATGAGTAACTTGTGCTTTTTTTCCCCCTCTGTTTTCATTGACCTCATTTACTCTCACTCTCTCTCCATCACTGCTTTCTCAGCTGTTATCATTACCTTTATTCTATCCTATCCCCCCCCACACACACACACACACACACACACACACACACACACACACACACACACACACACACAGGCTTCATATATCTTCCCTTTTGCCCCTTGTTATATACAGTAAATCTCGGCTGAAGTATCGATAGTCGTAATGTTCAAGGATTCTATAAAGTTTGCAGGATTTAGTAGATGCGTCTGAGCTGCTCTACTGCGTTGGTAGAGTTCCGCTGTCATCTCAGAGTCGGTAGTTGAAAATGGAGAGTGACTCATTATATCCTGTGCAGATTATGGGATGGCCATCACCCCGCCAACACAGATGAGTGAAAGCAATAACTCAAAATGAATTTCTTGGACATAATACTTAGTATGAGGAAGAACAGGAGTGATTTTGGGAGCAGTTGGACACTGGAGGGAGCTTTATCTACAAACATTTTAAGGCCATAATTTGGTCCCATTTAGTCCAAATGTGGTGCTTATGAATCAACTCAAGGAGATTTATCTTCAATATCTCATATTTTACTCTTCTAATTCATATTTCACTAACTAGGGGGAGCTTTTTATGAAAAATATATGGACAATCACATTTCATTTGAGGAGTTCAATCAGGGGGATCGCATGTACAACACACAGGATTTGGGGACTTTTGGGGGATGAACCCTTGCTGTCAGGGGACAACAGAGTATATGCCTAGTTGGTTTTTAAAACTGTCACCACAACACAAATAGTCCACCTTGAGTTGGGATAAAAATGTGTGTTAAAACCAATATGTATTTTTTTTTCCATCCTCCAATCAAGCATTGTCTTTTCTTTGCAGCATGCAAGTGTAACAGCCACGCCAACGTGTGTCAGGTCGCCACAGGGAAGTGCTTCTGCACCACTAAGGGCATCAAGGGAGACCAGTGTCAACTGTGAGTATACGAGTATAGAACTGCAGTATGAGCAAACATTCCCACTACCCCCATTTTCCCAACCCTTGGTCATTTATCATTATTCAGTCAAAAGAAATTATAGATCTTGAAAAATAGAAGTATATACTAAATAATATTCAAAAATGGTAACGTCACGCAGAAAGTTCTAAAGCATAGACTTTTTCAAAAGGAGTCTCACGACTTATCTGACCCACTCATCCAGAGCATAACCCATTTTCCAACTTCATCAAATTTGTCTCACGTGCCCCATTTTCCCCCTGACAATGTCAGCATATGACGTAGAGTTTGATGAAGTGATGATGAAGTGTGTAAAAGTGTCAATGAAAAACTTTCCGCTCAGAGAAGATCGCACATTACACATAAAAGAAGACAGACACCACTTTGGACAATTTTCAATATCGGTGGACAAGGATTGTTTAATAGTTTCTAGTAGTAGCATTGCAATTCTACAGCCAACAAGATGTTTTCGCATGAACTGAGCTTTTAAAGCTTAACTTAAAATCAAGAGATTTATAATGAAAAACACAGTTTTTCAGAAATAACTTCCTAACTGTTTGTACAATTTAGTCCAGACTTGAATCAACTCAATGAGATATATCGAGTGAATATTATACTGTACTCATAATAACTCACTCACTAGGGGGAGCTGTTTTTGGGCATAACTTCACATTTAATTTGGGGAGTTCAATATATGGGATTGCTTGTTCACCGCCGGAGATTAGGGACTTTTCAGGGACATTAATAGATGGGATGCATTGTGTAGATTTTCAAATATACTTTAGATTGGGTTGACGTTGACCTGGGATTTTACCGATTATGATTGACAAAGTTGTGGAGAAACACGATTTCATTCATTGTTACATCAGTAAAGCATTTTAGCCAATGTTTTTTTTTTCTCTGCTGTCTGATGACAGTAATTGCTAACTGCAGATGTGTCCTCGCAGCGTATGTCCACAGCCAAGACTTATAGACTCTGCCATGTCGTCACCTACTTAATGGCAATGGATGCTTCTCCTTCTACTCTGTCAAACCTGTCTAAGCAGGTTTACCTTAAACCCAATGCTGCATTCGAACAATGGTGATGCAAATATTTTACATAGTGCAACTACTTAAATAGTCAATGCAAAGCCATGATTGGTCGCGATGCAAATGTCAATGCAAATTCATGACGATTTTCCAAAAGTATCATATCCAGTTATCAGATCTAAAACACAAGATGAAGAAACGCCACCAGGAAAGCTACTTGATGTCAATATTTTTGTTTTTCTCTGCTTCAATCTGGATTGGTCAGTGATCGGCAAAGAGAGAAAATCTTAAATTGCCAATCCCTTAGAATAAATGTTGTATCAATTTGTCATGGGGTTCAGTGAGATTTGTAGGTTCACACATAAACAGCAAGTAGGACTATTCTCCAGAGGGCTCTACGTTACTTTTATAGCTTGTTCACAAGTATTTTCTTTTTTTTCAAAAACTTGATAGAAGTAGTATAATGAACACATCATTTGAAAAATGTTTGGATACTCTATGTGTGTGCATGTGTGTGTGTGTGTGTGTGTGTGTGTGTGTGCGGTTTGGCGCGTGTGAGTGTAATTGTAGATGCTTTACAAATTTTCTACATAGTTTTTATATTGTGGGATTTATTTCCTTTATGAGGATTCAAAAACTAAGGAAAGGTTTTGCACGTGTCAGCAATAGGAAACATTTATGTTGATAATGGGTTTTAGCAAAAGGTGCTGCAGAATTGCTGCACAGCCCCACCTAGAGAAACATACTTAGGATCCTGCTACAGAGGTTTTAGGGGATGAACTTCAAATTTGGTGAGTGACCTGTTAATACCACAAGGATTACATCAAGGTGATTAACCTGAAGCAGTATATCCTTATGAATAAACCTTTACAACAACTGATCAAAAGCTTGAGTTGAGGCAACAGGAAGTGAGCCTCATGTGACAAATATCATTTGAATAAAGTAACTCACTTAATAGTGTGAGTAAGGTTTGAAAGGTGTGATAACTGTCATTTTCACTATTTGACAAGTTGAAATCGATGTCTGTCACATTATTGCAAACATTGGAACTTTCAAATCTATAATGTTGTAGACATTTTTTCAAGAAATGCCCTTCATGAGCATATGCACACACACACACACGCACGCACGCACGCACGCACGCACGCACGCATACAAAGACATCTTGAATTACGCCTGTAAACAATTATGCAAATGTTCTAACCCTTAACTTAAACTTTGACTTTAAACTCTCATTGCCTTATATTTGACGTGAGCCTTGACCTAAACTCCACCTGCTCACCTGACCCAAACCTTCACACTAAAAGACTCTCCCTATGTTTACTGTCAAGTTTAGTCATTGTATTACATTGGTATTACACAGTCTTCCTCTAAGTTACTCAGTGGATTTTATTAAAGAGCAGGTTATATGTTTTCCTTGTTTCAGACATTTTTAAGTGCTGCCAAACTATCCGTTGTGGAAACTTAATTTATATAGGATAATGAAATGCAACAAGTGAAATGTTTGTGATTTTAGTAAACACCACCTGAGAGAGACAACATATTAAAATCAGCTAGTACAAATCAAAACGTGATAGTAAAGCTAAACACGAAAAGCTATGAAAAAAGCTTTCT
This sequence comes from Lophius americanus, assembly GCA_037951165.1. NCBI lineage: Eukaryota > Metazoa > Chordata > Actinopteri > Lophiiformes > Lophiidae > Lophius > Lophius americanus. The sequence goes on from JBBDHG010000019.1 coordinate 4,382,568, forward strand.
TTTTTCTTTTTAAAAAAAAATTCAAACATCTTCAGGGCGGGTACCTTAATTTAACGGATGAAGTTTGAGGCAGATTAGATCCTGGACAGTATTACCAGAGTTAATAGAATTTTGCTTTACGGTGAGACATAATTATTCGCTGTCCTATAACGTCCAGACTTTTGATCAAAAACTCAAGCTTTTGATAACTTTTAATCCTTATGGACTTAACATGTCAATCACCAAATTTAACGTTGATGTGGTTAAAGCTCAAGGATGAGTTTGCTAATGTACAATTGTTTGAAACGGCAAAAATCACACATTCAGTTGAAAATGGCCAACTTCCTGTTAGGATCAAGTCATTGCGGATAACAGTATTCTTGGTCGATTCTGCAATTATGAATATGTCTACCGATTTCATACTTTTTTGTTACTCTAGGTGACGCTGTGGAGCTATTTTTCCATTCCTGCCTAAAACAATGATGTGCAAAAGAGTCATGACTTTTCGAACATGAAAATCCGCCACAAAGGCAATTTGATTATGGAGAAGTATAAAAAACAAGAAAACTCCTTGCAATAAAATGGGGTCCTTTCACTGCTTAGTGAGCAAAATAAATCAAAACCATTGTAGAGCCGAGGTAAAAGGATAGATTTTTAAACAGGGCTTGGAATAGTGGGTTGCATACGAATGTGTTTTTTTCATCAGAGTTTGGGATGGTCTGATTGTCTGATTGGAGATACTTAATAAGACATACTTCGCCCTTTCTTGACTTGAATCACGGCATTAAAGGTTGACCAGACCCAGATGTCCTGAGTCTTCTCCGTGGCAAAAAAATATCTGATATGTTTTCTGACAGAATGCCACAGAGGGATTTGAAAGTAACAGGAGCCATTGTGAAGATTTTAAAAACTTTGGTTTTCATTGATTTTGTCAGGACTCTGGCTGCTGTGTTTTCAATTAGTTGGAGTTTCCTGTAAGCCCCAGTTCTGAGGCCAAATAATACAGAGGTCCAATCTACTTGGGGTGAATGTATAGATTTGTTCATAGATTTGTTGCTCTTCTTTTGATGTATAGCAACCTGTGTTAGGAGGTTGTAAACAGCCAGTAATAGTCACTTTTGAATCCGATCTATCCATCTAATCTTTATTTTCCCTAATTCAATGCCTTTTTTTTCGGATTTGGAAATATAACAGATCTAGCTATAATCCATTTCCTGCTGCTTATCTTGAGTGGAAGCAGGTCAAGCAGAGTATTCTGGACATCTCTCTGGAACTTATATTGTCCAGTTCATCACAGGGGATCCGGAGGCATTTGCAGCTCAGATGAAATGTGCAGTGAGTTCTGGGTCTACCTCGAGGTCTCCTCCAAGTTGGACGTACCTGCAAAATCTCCAAAAGGAGATCATCACCTTCATAATCAACTTAATATGGTTGAGGTGTTCTCTGATCTTGACAGCTATGTTGTCCAGACTATCAGCTCTTGGTGGGGTCCTCCAAGGGAAAAGGTCTCAGAGGCCAGACTACGTAGGATTTGAAGACTCCAATGAACAGGATACAGTAAGTTGTGACATATCAGCTGGAGATGGAAGCCTAGGGCACTTTAAACCGGGGAGGGGAACTTAATGGGGAGCATCTGGAGGCAGGGCCTGGTCCACTGAGCCTGAAGAAACTCCATGACCCGTAGCCTGTAGGGATGGGCGTTGGGGTTGGGTCCCAAGCAGTGAAGCGAAGAACGTGAACGCGAACATCTTCTTGTACCAAAGAATAATGGAGACAACAAAAGTCTAGTTGACATCCACAAAGTTATACATAGTCAGATCCCTATTGTTTCTTTTCAAACCTTTTCTTTCTGAAATCAACTTTGTTCTCAAAAATGGCTGTTGGCACAAGCTGATCCTGAACAGAAAGCAGCTACGTACGAACATATATCAGACTGAATAATGAAGCACGCGGCATCAGCGGTTCCGTCCAATCGTCATGCTGGTGGCATATTTGTAAATGTGGAGCAGCTGCAGCTGAATGTGAGGGAATATTGAATTTTTGGCCGTACCGGCTCAGTTCTCCCTTTCAACTTGGCATCTGTGTCTGTTTTTTGCGAGTGAAATGTTTCTTGTCAGCGCCCACCAATAATTCATTGTTCTGCTGGCTGACTCCAGGGGCCGGGAACACAAATGGCGTGTTTGTGCGAGATCACTTGTGCATCCCTAAGCCACTGTGCTGCACTCTCTTTCACCTTTGATTTGTTCTGAACCCGTGGCCCTCCCTCTCCCTCTCCCTCTCTCTCTCTCTCTCTCTCTCTCTCTCTCTCTCTCTCTCTCTCTCTCTCTCTCTCTCTCAACGCTGTTTGTTTTGCTTGAATCCCTCCGAAATGCTGTGCCAAGTAGAGGGCCATTTGTTTGTCATTTTGATTATGAACGAGCCATTTCCCCAGCGGGCTGGGCGGACGGAGCTCATGGTAAACACCTTCAGGTTCAGGTGGATGCATGTTTGTGTGTGCGAGAGAGGGAGAGTGTATGTTGTATGCAATGTCAAAAATGCTGCAAGCCCAGAATGATGTGGCCATGAGATGAAGTGTGTTTTTCCGTCTCTCACCTTCTCTATATTCATATTTAACAGAACAGGAAGGAGTCATTTTCCTTCAGGGTTTTTTTTCCCCATCATAGAGTAAATTTGTTGATTCATGTTTGACATTTATTCAAAGTATAATGTATTTTTATCATTTTTCTCCTAAATTAGCCTCATAGTTTTTAGTTTTTTTTGAGTTATTGCAAACTGGAGATCACCGATGATTAGATATCTTGATTTGAGGTCAAATAATATACAAGCTAAATGTCTCTGTGGGCGCATGTTGCCTTGGATCGTGTCGTAAAAGCGACTCCTTGATCTGACATAAAGCCATTATAGAGTGTCTGCAGGTGCAGCAGGTGTTTACAGGGACAGTCTTACACTGTGAACGGTAGCAGCTGTGAGTGTGTGCGCGTTTGTGTGAGCGTGTTTGTTTGTGTGTGTGAGTGTGTGAGCGTTTGTGTGTTTGTGTATGTCTGTGTGTGAGTGTGTGTGTGAGTATGTTTGTATGTCTGTGCGTGCGGTTGTCAGTGTGTTTGTGTGTGTGTGAGTGTGTGTGCGTGCGTGTGTGCGCGTTTGTGTATCTGTACATCTGTGTATGTGTTTGCCTGTGTCTTCGTGTGTCTGTGTGTTTTTGTTCGTATGTCCGTGTGTTTGTGTGTTTGTATGTCTGTGTGTTTGTGTGTGTGTGTGTGTTTTGGTGTGTCTCGACGTCTGTTGCTGAGTCAGTGTGCGTTTTTAGTGATAAGTTTGTCCAATCCGGTCTGATCATCATCTCGTCCCCAGTAGGCTTCTGTAAGCCGCTTAAGTGTCCGTCCCCTTTCTGATGGAGCTCTGTTTTTTGGACTTTAGTGTCTCTCAAGAGAGAAGACGGCTCATTCTCTGTTCTTATCCTCCGGCACATCTGCCCATCCTTTGTCTTCAGTGCATTTAAACCTACGTAAATCCGTGTGAACCAGCCTCTGGTCGTGATCAGCATCAGGCCACAGCATCTTTGTTATTGCTGTAATCTGGAGATATTACTAGATTAATCAGACTTTATGTAGTTTTTGGCACTAGGGGGTCCCTCAATCAACGAATAAAACAAAAACAAACATACAAGAGTTTCATGCCGTGAAGTAGATTTGGGATTTTGGGTGAGGTGGTTTTCGGTAATTGATTCAAAAATTAAAGTGTAAGCGTAAAATTTAATTATTGGATCAGTCATCATATCAATCCAAAGTTTAAAGCAACTAGAATGAAAGGATGAACTAGAAAAATGTTCTGAACTGAACCTAAAGACAAGAAATCTCTGTTCTTTTGGTCCTTCCTGTCATTTTGGCTGGTTCTAAAGCTGCCAATAAAAATTTTTCGGTTGGGATTAATCTTAGTCGGTGATACCGTTTATACATCCTCGAAAAGTAAGGGATTTAAAGTAAATGTCATGGCGTCTAGTTGGCCTAGTTGTTAACTCCATTACCTCAAAAGTGTTTCACATATCATTTTCAAATTTAACATCCATATTAACCTTAGTGTGAGTAAGAACAGGGGTGATTTGGGGAATGTCTGGTTTTATATTTCTGAAACCAATGGGGGAGCCTCTGGTTTGAAAAACGATATACCTTTTTATGGAAAACACCGTTTTCTGGACACAACTACCACAACATTTGATTGATTTAGTCCATATTTGGAGCATATGAGGGGACTCGCGAAGATCTATATTTTGTACATATATATATATTACTCTAAAAGTTTATATTATACTCACGAGGGGGAGCATGTTAACCTCCTATCCTCCTAATCATCGGTCACTTTGTCCGACTTTGGTTAATATGAATCGATTCAAGGAGATCTATCTTGTATATTTACTCTAATAGTTCACATTTTAACACTAGGGGGAACTTTCTTTTCGAAAAACACTTTATTTCAGACATAACTTCACATTTAATTTGAAGTCCAATCAGGGAGGTTGCTTATACAACGAAGGGAATTGGGGACTTTTCGGGGATATACCCTGCAAACATCGTGTTTTTAAACTAACAGCAACCCGAGACCATTTAAAGGAAAATTACAGGATATACGACGGACTTTAGAGAAATAAATTCTGAAATCATTTTTGAAATTCTGCCCCAGGTGTCAGAGATCTGTTTTTGGTACGTATATGTTACATCAGGCTTTTATCAGACCTTTTCATGGTTAAAAAAAAAGAGACATACTCCATCCTCACAGCGTGGATATGTGGATAGCTCCAGTTTGTGTGCAATATTTTGAAAATAAAATTAGGCCTAAATTAGATCACGTGGGGCTGCAGATACGGCCATGGCTTATTATTGACATTACAATTATCAGAATAAATCTTCTAGTGCTGAAACAGACTCCTCTAGGCTCCTCTGTGGCGTACGACTGGAAGAGCCTCCAAAGCTTTAACAGTCAAAGTCCTCTAGGTATGACTCTGCTCTCTGGCCAAGTCTCTCCTCTGGATTCCAAGATGTTTGTTTAATGAGCCACTCATCCCCTTTTCAAGCTCCATTCTGTTTTTCCGATGGGCGTGCCACCTTTCTTTAGTTGTTTTTCCTCTTGACATTTTGTCTGTTTGTTTTCTTAACCGTTTGATTTATTTTCTTTTACAAAACTTCCAATTTTTTTTCTTTAAATTGAAAGGAGGAAGACAAAGACTATAGGAAACTTTCTATTGCATCAATCCACATTTGATACACTTAAGAGTCACAGTATGTGTGTGTCTGTGTTCATGTAAATGATGGTTTGTTAGTGTGGCTCATCTATTTGTTTCTAGCTGTTTGGAGCAACATTGGGCTTTTTATTTATGGACAGCTAATAAGATCATTACCACAGGGTTCCAGAGGTTCCAGCAACAAATATAGACAATTCTTGTTCTGTGTGTGCACAAACATTCTTTTTTTCAATAATTAGAAACATTTAAATACAAACACAGCCGACTCCAAACGTGACTTAAAACAATACAAGATTAAACTGATAAATGAAATGACAAAGACATGCTTGATAAGAAGAATAATTACAACTTTCTCTGGAATCTCGTAAAGTTGCCAAATAAAATCTAAGCAACATCAATACCAAGAGAATGAGCGTTCTGTAATTTGAACAGTTTACTGGAGAATACTGGATTATGAGGCTTTATCCAAAAAATTGCTCACAATATGAACAAAAGTGTCTCGCTCTTTCTTTAGTTCTGTTGTTGTCGTTCTACAGCCTCGATTTGGGAGTGAGGACTCAGTGAGGCAGTTTTGATTTAAGGCCTCGTCCTTGGCGGGTGTTTATAGAAGAATGAAATATTCAGCATCCACCGCTGCTCTGTGACCTGCGGCTGCTCCACAACAAAATTCACAAACACCGCGGCTGTAAACCTTACTTGCCCTCTTGTCCTCCTCAACTCCATCCTCGCTTTTTTTCTGTTTGTGGTTTTTATGCTCTTACTGTTCTTCACTCCACCTACCTCGTCCGGCTTCATCTTCTTGAGTCCTCCCACAGCTCCTCTTCTGAACTTTTAGAAGAGTCACTGGAACGTGCTTTGGAAGATATACCGTCCATATTTAGTGCGGCTTGTCAAATACCTGCAGATGTTTTTAAAAAAGCTGCATTCTTTAGGAACATTTTCCTATACAGACGCCCCATTTGAGTTCCCTTTTAAAGATGAATGTCACATAAAACCACCCACTCACTCACATAATAAATAAAGTCCCCCCCCCCCCATCATGATCCAAACGCTCTTAAAAGACCCGCTAAAAGCATTGGTCTCATAATAACAATTATATTTGGACACAATAACCCATTTTTTTGACTTACGGATGAATTTTTCTTTTTTTCACACTCTTCTGCCACGCAATACATTTCCTATCCGTGATCTGAGCTACTGCAGGTACACATCATCCAAGCTGACACTTTAATGGCCTCAAAGCACGCACATCATTTCTTAATGATAGGGTGAAAAAAAACACCTCAATAGTTTTCTGTCATTACTTTTACCTCAGTGTTGACATTTGCATTAGCCTTGAAAGCCCTAATGTTTCTGGACCATAAAGTGCTTCAAAAAGCCAGAAAGTCCCTAATATATTGTGAAATGTGCATCACAGGTCCATCCTATACCTAAATGTGTTGAGACAGAACTTAATGCTCGTGTCATAATCTCACTTAAACTTAAGGCGACAACTTTCAACACCAGCCAATTACTGTCCATGAAACGATGTGTGTCTTTTTTAAAAGGAAATCAACGTCTTGTCATAGAGGAATAAGAACGTCTGAGCCGTCAGAATGGAATGCGATTTAAAACCGATTACATTCTCGTATGACAGTGTAAGTGGCAGAGCCTGATAGAATGATGCTTATTTTGTTGGAAAAATATGTTTGCCAGCGCTCGGTATGCCCAAATTGAGATGTCCTGATGTTTTGCTGTGTCACAACTATCTCAAGTATTTTGTTATTCATTTCAATCCAAAATTGGAGAAAGATGTGTGAATGAAGGCCGAATAGAAGTTTTTGGGGAATAATTTTATAAAGCTATCTCAATCATCACAAATCAGAGGGGTGTCAAACTCCGTCACAGAGTGGGACAACATTTTCATTTTTAGTCCACGTCCAGGGATAAACCGCACTTACAGTGTTCATTTTTAATCTGATGTATTATGACACTTTCTCATCGTTTTTTTCCTATTTTACGAACAAACGAAGGGGATGGAAAATAATCAAATTACCGATACAATTCAAAATAGATCGGCATCATTTTTACATCTGCCCTCTCTATCAGCAGTGTTTTACGGAATCATCTCCACGGAAAGGTTTTTCACAGGCATCAATAACAGCCGGAAAAAACTCAATGTTTCAAGTTAATGAAGTTACAATCTAAAAATAGGATGAAATGAACTTTGGTAAATGGCTTGGCCGACGGTTTTCTTCTGCCACAATGAAACAGTAAAAGTAAACTGTTGCTCCTCCCATGGAGCAGATGAACCAAAGAAAACAGTAAGATGCAGGATTATCCCCCAGGTGCATGTCACGTTAAATGCAAGCCACGTAATGTTTTTTCTGACACATGTTGACGACTACAGGGCGTGAACGCAGTCGCCAGTTAAAACTTGTGTACTCTTTACTATTACATTCCCTAATTAACATTTTAAATGTTTTCTGTTTTCATCCACTTCCTTCTACCGCGTTTCGGATGAGCTCAAAGTTTATTAGAGTGACTGAATAAACGCTGATATCTGACAACAAAGGAACAGCGAGGAAGCTGGCGCTATTGGTTGATGCGTCGGTTATCACAATGCATTCTGGGATTTGTAGTATCTGTGGTATTTGCGCCGTTTACCATCAGGCCAGTTATTATAGAAATTCGATATTGTCTCGCGGGCCAGATGTCGCCCGCGGGTCTTCAGTTTGACAGAAGGGTCCTAGATCAATTCTTCAGTATCTTCTCCCTATTGGTTTTAAAGAATTTTGCCCTCAGCATGATCAAAGGTTATAGCCTGTGATCTAGCCATGGCTACGATGGCTACAACAAAAGGTCAAGCCATGGCCACAATTTCACTCAAGAGAGACATAGAGAATGAAGTACGATTGTGTGAGGCTGTATTCTTTCCATCACATTTTACTGATTCTTTTTAAAGGCTGCCAATAATTCTGGTAGGCATTGCATCATCCCTACTGGAGCCCTGATGGTGGTGGTGACTGTTATCTTTGCTGAGGTGGATGAATGATGAGGTTATGGTTCTGTGAAGATAAGGTGGAGATGGGGAGGTGGAGGGTGCACAAACCAGCAGTATGAAGGAGCTAGATGAATGGAAAGAAAGGATAATTGTGTAGGAATCATTTCTCCATGACACTGTCACTCCCTCTTTAACACACGTGAATAAGCATTTTTACAAACTTTTGAATGGCTTGACCTTGGTTTGTCAGAATTAAGCCAATCAACTTACGTATGTCTGCAGGCTCAGGGTCCCACTTTTTTGCTGCTATGCGTTAGTTATTGTTTGATATTCAAAATATTAAATATTTACACAGCACATGATTCACTTCCTCATTAAATAATCATCTCTAGTCCGTCCAGACATGAAAAACTGATGATCCTAGTGTTCCCTTCAATAATTATGTGCAAGTTTGTGTGTTTTATGTATTCGGGTGTTTGGAGGAGGGGGGGGGGTCTGAGTAATAAAGAGCAGCTATATGCTAGACAGGTGTCTCAAGGGAAATCTCCTCGCAAAGAGGTTTGGAACGACATCACCTGCAGCAAGGGTCCAACTGATGACGCACCCACACACACTCTAACACTAAGATGTGTTTTTGTTAGAAGTCAACTGATGTTGATTGCTAATGTATTTACTCTTCCTCTTGTCTTTCTCTCTCCACTTTTCACGCCCTTTTCCTAGATGTGACTCAGAGAATCGTTACCTTGGTAACCCTCTCCGAGGAACTTGTTATTGTAAGTACGCTGCTGCCACCACACACACACACACACACACACACACACACACACACACACACACACCTGAGTGTGTTACCTCAATCACTGCCAGGCTGTCTTGTGATTAGCATTAATGTTTCCGAGGAAGGAAGGTCCTCGGAGAGCACATGCTTATCCTTTTAGTAGGTTTGACTTGGATTTTTTAGAAAATGCTTATTTCCGTGAGCTTATAGATCAAATCCATAAATTCACTGTAAATTCACCAAAAATATTCCCTGAATAGTTTAGGATCTTTGAGGAAAATATGACACCATAACAATGCAAATTGCTAATTCTTGGACCCAAATCGTCTGTCTGCATCTAATCAAAAACCATTTCACGATGAAATGTATAAATCATTACATCATTCTCATATTGCTTTTTGATTTTTGATACCTTTCTTTCTTATCCTTACATCTTAGGATGACTTTAAGATAGAGGCTATGGTCTATCCGCCATTGCACAAACTGGAGCTCTGCCATTTGGGGCAGAACTGTATGGAAGCCAAGAATGGCCAGATTGCAAGATATTCGCTTTCCTCCATTTTTTCGAGATAGTTAATTATTATCATGTTATCATGAGAAAACAAGGCAACCCTTCTCTTGATTTAATTTACTTGCGTAAGAAAAATTCCACCATAAAGAAATTATAAATCATGCATATTGACTGTCAACATATTAACTAGAACACTTTAGGTCTGCAACTAACGACTATTTGATTGTACATTTTTTTATAGTTTTAAAATATTTTAAAATAGTTTTTTTTTTAGCTATCGGCTTTTGAATATTAACTTTAGGTTGTTGTGGGCGCATGCACACTAACAATAAAAACAATAAAGTGAATGAATTCTTCTTTTCCAAATGAACTTTACTGCTTTTATAACAGACTGTTAAACCAAACAGGTTGCTATACCGACGGTGCATTCGCTGAACTGGAATGTAGTCCTATCATGTTTTATCACATCACTGCTCATACAAAAGGTCAATAAAATGTATAAATAAATAATAAATAAATAATAGATATATAAAAAAATACAGTAGTTTACCTGGAATCAAATCATGATTTTAACGTTTACATCACCGACTGATAGACTATTAAATACGTCGACAACTAATTTCATAATCGATTATTGTCGATTACGTCGATTATTCGTGGCAGTCCTTGTACACCTCTGTCGTAAAGAGCATTTTTCTACTTGTGTTAAATCTTCATTAAAGCAGATGTTTTCACAATCTGATGAGTCGATCAATAATGGAAACTCCTGGATTTGCATTTGTTGTCTTAAATCAGTCGCTGCAGCTATGACACTCCTGATCTCTGACAACCAATGAGATAGTTACAATAAATGACCTTTTCCTTTATGATTAATGCGAGAAAACGGTTGTGATAACTCGATCGTTATCTCAACAGAATGAACTGCAACAATGGCCGTTCTCCACTTCCATAGAACTGCATCCTTTGACACAATTTTTTTTTTACTGTTAATCTATTGAGAATCATCAGAGAACAATAAACATACTTGGACTAACATGGAATTAAAAATCTAAAACCTGTATCACTTAAATAAAAATGTATCATCGTGAGCCTAGCCATTAAAAACTGAATATTGTATCTAAACTTTTGAGAGAGAACAAATCTTGAATTGTCTTGATCTTGCACAAAATTTGCATTCCTGTTTTAATAACAAGCAGCTGATGGTAAAGGTCAGCACAGAGGTGCATCGGGTAGCATAGCTGCCTCTCACTAAGAAGGTTCTGGGTTCTGTCCTCGGGCCATTCTGTGTGGATTTGCATGTTCTAGCTGTGTGTGCGTGAGCTACCTCTGGGTAGTCCGGCTTCCTCCCACTGTCCAAACACTTGCAGTATAGTTGAAGGACGATTCACCTATGGTTCTCCTTCTCCTTTTTAAAGGGCAGGAGAAGGAGGAATGCTGTAGTCAAAAAAGATGTTTTGTAGCACACAAGTGCAAGCTTGCTCCTCCTGCATCTCTCTCTCTCTCCTCCACACACACACACACACACAAACTCACACACATTCAGTCTATGAATTGTCATCCTCAGTTTTAGTATTATAACCCACTAGATGCAAGTTCAAGTCCTGTCAATGTCAACAGCCCTCCGGCTGGAGTCAGCCTATCATTGTTTCAGAGAGGGAGGCTTGAAGAGATTGAGCAATCAGAGTAGTCGTGCCAAAGATTGCACTGGTCGCCTCAAATATGCCTTTGATCACAAAAACAACTTTTTTTTATCCAAGAATAGGAAAGAAGATAACAAAAGTTCACTTTTGTTGTCATGTTGGGTTTTTTTTATTTAGTTTTTCTTTATGCAGGTGTGAATCTACAATTTCACCGAACAGCTTAATGGCTTTATAAACCCGTCGTATGGATTTGGGACGGAGGCACTAGATGGCACCAATGCAGTAGCCTTACCCAGTACGGTGCAGCGCTTTAGGTAATTTAATGTATAAAGTCATCAAAAACAAACACAGGAAAGCACACAAGCACAGGTGTGGAGGGGGTTGTTAAAGTCTGCAGGTGCACAGCTCCTTCATATTTGCATGGCTCCAGCTGAAGCCTGTGTGACTGCATTGTGCTGCGTCATTAATGGGACATTATCTTTTCTGCTGTCTTAGCTCTGTTTGAATAAGAGCAATCACACTCTGAAGTGCACAGATGAATGAACACAGCTCACTCAGTCTCAGCCTCAGACACACACACACGAACATGGACAAGTTATAGATTTAAAAGCCATCGATTTTGTTGATCTTTTGGATAAGCAGCCATTTTTCTTTATTTCTTAAGGAGAGACATAAACGCCATTTCAATTTTCTGTATGTCCTGCACGTATAGCAAAATTGACAAATAAAAAATCTTGAATCTTGAATCTTAAAATCTTGAATAACAGTGCGTTGAATCAGTATTAGCCTTAAGTGTCATTGGAAGAATATTGATGAAGAAAAAGTCTCCATGATATGAAATGAAAATTACATGCAGAGTTTTTGATGGGCAGCACTGTTCTTACTGGAGAACAGAACTGTTCTTACTGGAGAACAGAACTGTTCTTACTGGAGAAAAGAACTGTTCTTACTGGAGAACAGAACTGTTCTTACTGGAGAACAGAACTGTTCTTACTGGAGAAAAGAACTGTTCTTACTGGAGAACAGAACTGTTCTTACTGGAGAACAGAACTGTTCTTACTGGAGAACAGAACGGTTCTTACTGGAGATTTAAAAAAGAACACACACTGTAATCCGCAGCTGATGCTTAATGTGTGCAGTTCTGAAAAAGCAAACCACACGCAATCCATATTCAAACCTTTTTAACTACACAGTTTTATAATTAAGTCTTATCATCTGTTACAAAATCCTCCTCAAATTAATATAATTGTCTTAATGTGTTGCTGACTAAGTTGTCTCTCTTGTCTTGCCTTGTTTAATGTTAAACACGTTTCTAAATGTTACTTGATGTTGCCAAATCAAAGATTTTTGCTAAAAAGTTACAATTGTGCTTATGTATCAGCAGATAACACCCGAAACAGTTAAATGATATTTTATGTGTTAATGTATATTCATTACAACTACTGATATGGAAATTCAGTGTCAATTAACACCATTTGCCTCCGTTGAATTCAACAAAACCTAAAAAAGACTAACGTAAGGTCCAAACTTAGGACACCAGATAGCTTAAACTCTAGCAGCTGAAACATTAGCAATAGTGAATTCACCGAAAAGCTTTAATTGTTGTGAAAAAAATAACTTAATGTTCTGTTCTTTTGGGAATAAAACAGGGTAGATTTCTACTCACCAAGCCATAATGTATATTCTGTGGGAAATCGGGTTTCTCCCCGTCCTTTGTCAGCTTCCCTTTCACGTGACCTCCTTTGGTCCAGCAGCACAATGTCTGGGCAAGTCAGACTTGAACCCAGCTTTCAAAGTAGCGGTGGATATTCATGTCGCCCTAACTTAAAAAAACAACAACTTATGTTGTTAAGTTGAGGCTGAAATGTTTGTTCTGAATTAATATATTACCGAGTTAAGACGTATTTCTTTATTTTCATTAAGACCAACTCCTTAAAATAAGTTAACTATCGTTTGTACGTGTAGCAAACATAATTTTTTTATGCATAAAATTTTTTTTTGATTTTAAGTTGTACGAACTTACCCAATAAATCACTTTTTATAGTTTCGTCTCTCACTATTTTAACTGTTTTCTAGTCTGACCATCTCATCTTGTCAGATGAATGGCGTTAGTGTTTTTATCCTGATACATGAAAAAGCTTTGGGGATTTGGTTTGGGAACATCCGTAGGCGGCACCAGAACAAAGGCAATATTTATTTTATTTTTATCTTTTTTTAATCTCCATTGCTGTTCCGTGGACTCTGGTGTCCTTGTTCAGAGATCTGCTAATGTGCTATCATTTGCTTAGAGGACCTAACATCTTCCCTGAGCTATAAGCTGTATATATTTCAGGAACAATTGGTGATTCTTTTGTCTTAGGACCTTTTACCGTTTTATAAAGAAAGAGCTGTAAATACCTATAAAAACATATAATATGTCTGACATATTTCTTACACTTTGAGGTAACACCAGAATATTCTATTTGGCAATCCACAATCTTGTGAGGCCCGAGCAAATTCAGGGTCAGATAGGGTCATGTTGGCACAATAACCTCTTCCAGCTCGGCGTGAAATCATTTCTATTGTATTTAGAGTGAGAAACACACCCGTTTACCCGCCGCCCATAACATGCCCTTCTCTTTGCCCACATAACCAAGCAATGATTGTTCTGGTTTGTTTAATAAAGAAAACTCTATGTCCTTCCAATTATGTATAAAAGATGGGTTAAACCAGTTTACATGGCAAACAACAACGTAGACAGGAATGTTGTTGTTGCGTTTATTTTTACAGGACCCAATTGCAAACACAAAAATTAAACATTCAGAAATTAAGTTTATTAAAAATGGTTCTGATCGACAAACACAGAAGTACTACAAAGAAGCAAAATAATGTTCGCTCAAAAGCTAAGGTCAAACCGAGGACAATAATGAAGCAGCAAATAATAATCAAAGTCACCAAGTACAAACAAAAACTTACAGAGAAGGATGCAGGGAAGCACATGGGAGCAGGACAGGAGATGGGCGACACCATGGGCAGGTTAACCATGAAAGTAACACAGAAGATCTGACAAGGTCATAGAGCAGGACATCGACTTAAATACAGAAAAAAATATGTATTTATTTGTTGTTTTTTTTGTTGTTTTATTTATTTATGTTTAGGGGGGGATTCATTAAGTTATACAATTCTATTAGTAAATCCTCTCAGGCTTTAATGTGCCAAAATAAATCTTATTTATCAAACAGGTGTATTTCCATGGCTTTGGTTAATGCCTCCTCTTCAGTGACCTGTGGTGTCCTCCAGGGCTCCATCCTTGGCCCATTAGTCTTTAGCATATACATGCCATCACTGGGTCGTATTATAAACAGGTTCAGTCTCAAGTGGCTCTCAAAATGTGTTCAACCACACATTTTATGTGTGCATTCGTGAAAAAATGCATATATGCAAACATAAAAATATGAGTTCGTATAAAAGCAACGTCCCATATTTCGGCGCTTCTTCCACTATTATGCACCTAATTTTTGCGTTTGGGTCACATTTCACCTTATACTTCCTGCTTTTTATCAGTTTTCCTTCTACTTAGATAGTTTTCACCTGTCTCAGGTCATCACCTGTTCCCACTCAGCTCCGTTTAGTCTCTGGCTGTATCCTAATAAGGAGCCGTATCCTCCAAAAGGCTGCATTCAGACACCAAATGTGTCATCGCTGCTTAACAAGGCCTGTCCAAATTCGACGACTCCCTCAAATGCGATGCAGTCCTATTTCCCCGTGCCCCTGCCTGGATCACCTTATCCAAAGATTCAAGGAGCATCAGTTTCAGCATCAGCATTTAACGGAAACCCAGCTTCACTGACTCCATTCTTCAAAGGACACGGCCCCTGTATTAGGATGCAACATGTTACCATGTCTACCAAACCTTTGAAGTCTGTTTTGGGGTCTCTTTTTGAGTCAGCCATTTCAGTTTTTAAATTGTCCACTAGTATTTATTAAACCATTGGACTTCCTCTTCGTTGACTCTGGCTCATGTCTGCACCTGATCCTCCCGCCGTGGAGTAGACTGAACATAATTTCCAAATATGTAGACAGAATGCATTACAACAAACCAACATGGCCGATCTGATTCTAAGCCCTAAGTCTCAAGGGATGCTGGAAATCAAGCCTTCCTTTGCCCAGTTTTGGAATACATAGCTCGTGGATGAACCAGTTGGATGTCTCTCACACAGATCAGTGTTTTATGCAGCCTTTAGTACTACTTAAGTCCTTTACACAGAGGTAATGTGTATCTCTGATCATTTTTATTGATGGTGAAAGCCCCTAAGGCTTGAAAGATAAATCTGAGCTTGTAGCGGGATTATTGAATGAGATTTTTCTCTAATCTTTGCTTTAGAGTGCTGAAATATTCAACTAAGTGTTTACTTTGGTTTCCAATACTGGACACGTAGTTTTAAATGCAACGAGCAGTGAACATGGCTTTATTTTATAGTGTAACAAGCCAAAAGAGTTGGTTTTAACCACAACTATAATGGACTTCTGAGGTCATAGGGACAGTATTATGACCTGTGGTCCATTGAAGGGTGATCTGTATACTTTAAAGTCATGTATTGCTGTCTGTGTTGCTGATTAACAGTAGGTGTCATGGGCTGTGAACTTGCACCACCAAACGTTGGTAGCGTGGCCCAGTGGTCTAAGGTGCTGGATTTAGGCTCCCATAGTTTTGAGGGTGTGAGATTGAATCCCACCTTTGTAAGAAATATTATGGCGGCTTCTACCTCTGTAGATAGAGTGGAAAATCAGACGACACTCTATCTTGGTGATTTGAGCCATCTTATGGACAACTATTTAATTTTCTGTAAATTTTCTTGATTGAGATTAGAACATAATCCAGTTATTCATCTAATCAAAGGTCTAAATATGCTAATTTCCAGTTACTCCAGAAGTGGCATCCGGCGACTGGAAAGTACCAACGGAAGTTGTACAACGACCTGGTTGTGAAGTGGTGGCAGTGTGGTTAGGTTTAGGTCAAGTCCATTGTTAGAGTTTGAAAACTTTTGTTGCTGCACTGACAAAAAACAACTTGTAAGATTTACTTAGTAATTGACTTGAAAAAATCCTCATAACAATTTGCAACATTTTAAGTAAATGTTACCACTACAATATCAATTACAACTCAATGACGTTATCAAGTTAAATTGTACTTAGCCTTTTAGAAAGAAGAAGAAAGAAACAATCCTTTATTAGTCACATAGAGTCATACACAGTACAACATAGTGAAATTACTTCTCTGCATTTGACCCATCCCTGAGGGAGCAGTGGGCAGCCCCTCGTGGAGCGCCCGGGGAGCTAAGGATTCAGGGTCTTGCTCAAGGACCCTACGACAAGTAGACCCTGGTGGGATTTGAACCGGCTACCTTCCGATCTTCTGATTGGGAGACGGCCGCTCTACCCACTGAGCCACAGCCGCCCCATACATACCATACATTTATATATAGTCTCTTAATTTCATCACAGTTACGATTTATAATCGTTTAAACTAAAACACTCAAACCTACATTTTTTATTTTGAAATAAGTAGATTTTATTTTCAATTAACATTTCAATTAAGTCTCGCCATTTCCATTATGTTATATTTATCGCAAAAACTCTGATTACCACTTCACAATAAGACTCCCCTTATTAAAGATATTGTTAAAAGTGGTGACAAATAATGTAATTCCTTTATTTTTTTAATTAATAAATGCTACCAAGTTAATATAATTCTTCTCTATGCATTTAATATGCTCTTAGCAAAAATCACCGAATAACACACAAAGCAACTGTTTATTTTATCAACATAAAACCATACTATACGGACCCCCTAGGCGCCGAGAGCCGACCTGGTGGCAGCAAACGGTGTTACGTAGAGCCCTGACATCATATCCGGGGCGATAATGTCAGTAAATTCAAGTAAAAATCAGACTTTGCTTTTCCTGTGTGAACACGCTGCGTAAAGCAAAGACGTGGGGGAAATAATGTCTAGATGACATGATGTCCTCAGGTAATAGTCCTGTGCAGACTCCCAGTCCGGTTCGGCACATTACTGCAGATAAAAGAGAGCGAGTAATCAGTACAATTGAAGACACCTGTGCTAATTTGACCCTCCCTATGGCACCTTTCCTTGAGGCTCTCTAACCAACCCCCCTCCTCTTCAAGTCAAAGTTAAATGCATGATGTTGGTTAGGTTTGTTCAATTCCTTCCAGGACTGACAAGTGAATCTACAAATCTAGGCGTTTAATGGTGCTTCTGAGCAGAGGTGAGTAGGAAATGGTAGATGAAGGGCGTTCAGGCCCTGTGGGAGTTTTGGCAGCAGGGTGGACCACCACGGTGGTGGTGTGGATTTCAGGAGGTTTAGAGATGCAGGGGCCGAAAAGAATGTTTGAATGGCGTTGGTGGGGAGTTGGCGGTTATTCATAATAGCATGAACAAATAAGAAAGAGAGACCAAACAGAGAGAGAACATGTTTTAGAGCAGGAAACAATAGGATAGTGTGAGGAGTGTGACATTGTGCCGTACACTAATTAGCGGTAAAGTACCGGCAGCTGTGTTTGCCAGAATACTGCCGTAAAAAAACATGTTTACCATTCAAGACCAAACTTTCATTCACCATGAAATCAGATATAAAATAATTCTGTTTACAGTTAGTTACATACAATTATATTAATAAATGACAATTAATTCAGACTAAAATCGAATTTATTACACAAATATGTACCATATTTGTAGCATCTTATATCTGTAATAAGTATGTTATTCTCACGGTTAAAAATAGTTATTTAAGTTTTTTAAACCTACTTAATCTGTCTAAATCTATCAATATGTATTTATTTGTTACCAAAATGTTAAATACTAAGTAAAATACTGTTTCCCCGAATATTAGGAACATATATAAAGACTATTGTGTCTTTATTTGAGATAAAACCGTTTATCCTACGTTCAGTTTTGAATTTTAGTCTAATTATTACCAGTTGACAGGTATTTACAGAAAATGTGGAAAGACACTTCGTAGAGTGAGCATAAAAGGAAAAAGGAGACGAGAAACCACATAATATGTTGAATAGCCTTCTAAACTGAACTTTCACTCTAGCATCATAAGTTAAGATTTCTGAGAAGTTTTGATTTCACTCCAAAGACAAAGAACGGCCTCTTGGGGGAAAAGTCTTGTTTGACCCCTCAACCAACCCTGTCCTCCATCCTCCATCTTGGACTTTGCCCTTTTCCTTCAGCTTTTTCTCTCCTCATATTACTTCTGCCACTAGAGGTCACCACCAAATGATGAACTTAACTGCGGGTTGAATAAGCTGCAGTCACAGAGGACCTGGGCAGCTTTTTTTCCCTTGATGAGAACAGCCTAGATTTATGCCATCCATGTTTCAGTGATTGAATGCCTGTCTGGTCCTGAGATGGGACCAAACGCTTACATGGGACCAAAACACCGGGATTAGAGCTTAAGATCTTGCCTTAAACGCCTTGAATGTGAATAAAAAACACTGATCTAAACAACCATTCAAGGCGGTGGAATTCATAACACGCCCAGCCCCTTTGACATCGCCTCTGATTCTGACATGTTGGATACTCTGCTCTCTCTGCCTGCCTGCCTGCGTCTGGTTTTCCTAGTAATCATAGACTGTGTAACGTATTGGGACTCAATTGCACTCGCACCAGCAGTGTGTTTTGGATTCAATCTTCTGCTTGACATCAGAGAGTGTGGGTTCGCATGCCATACAGAAGCACTGTTATTTCAGATAAATACGGTGAGCGAGAGAGATGCATAAACTCATTTTATACTAAAAATACTAAATGTGTTTGTCTGCCCTTGTCAAGATTAAATCGTATCAGTCATTTCATACCTATATGTGAAGTCGGGTTTATTTCAGGCAACTAAAACTGATGGTAAAGGTTAGCTTTGTCAGAGTCGATCAGATCCCAACACATCTCTATTTTTCTGCATCCAATACATCAGGATAATGACAGGAGCCATGATAACGAGATCATCAATATGAATCACTTCTCCTGTCAGTGTATAATGTTATGGCTGATATTCCAAACATTCCTCTATATATATCTGTTATGGAAATTGATTATGACTCATGGGAGTGCTAGCCGTAATTGCATTTAGCCTTTCATTACGTACATAATAATACATGGTCCAATGTAGTCCAGACTCTTGTAAGTATTAGATTTTCCTTCAGTATCTCCTATTTTACTCATTAGGGGAACTTTTTTCAATGAAAGCACTGTTTCCTGTACATAAATCTAAAAGCTTTTATTCAATCATTTTCAAATTGTATATCCACATAAATGTTAGTGTGAGGAAAACCAGAATGATTTTGGGAGCGAGCGGTCCTATATTTCTGATACCAGGGGGAGCTTTATCTCCAAAAAGTTTTGGGGGCATGAAATCTCAAGCACTGGTCGGATTTTTCCAAACTTTCACTGGGGGGGCTTTCTACAGAAATCCCAAACTTTTAACCCCCACAGACTCGATCAGTTGTACTTTTCTGATTCTAACGGCAGATTTACCTCCAATTGATTTTGGGCAACAATCTTTCAGCCATTGATTCGATTAAGTTCAAATTTGGGGCATAAATTCGACTCGATGAGATCTATTTTGTTTGTCATTTTACCCATATTTGAATCTAATAGTTCAGATTTTACTCAATTCAGATCACTTTTTATCTAGACATACTATGGAAAAAACTTCAGCCGGGACAACAGCATAGGTCTTGTAAGAGATGTTTTTCATGCTTTTGTGGAATAAAATTTAATTTAAAATTTTTACTTTAGAGGCTTTATTTCCTCCATCATGATGGATAAGTTTTACGGAAAAATCACAGGATGGGTTTTCATGAAATCTTACAGAGGCAGGACGTGGCATATGCAAGAGATTACATTTTGCTGAAGATACCTGTTTCACCGCATTGAAATTAATGGGGTAGTGACTTCACAAGGTCGCTATTGCTCCCTTTGCTCCTTTGATTTCTTTGATGGTCCTTTTTGAGGGTGGAGCTGGGGGCTTTGTGGGCTGAACAGAGATGCTGAAGTGCAAGGCGCAGATGACCAGCTACAGAGTAATTGAGGGATACTGAGAGAGTTCGTTGGAGTTGTCGGTAGATTTGGAGGCTGGCAATAACTCAGACTTTAATGGAGAAATCTGCATGATTGTTTCCATAACCTATAGTTCTGTTGTGCCTTAGTGGCGGTTTTGCACTCTCTGAGTGTTTTTTCTTGTTTTTATATATGATCAATATCTCACCTGTCTGTATTTGAGATATTAGGTCAACCACACGCAATCAATTACTTTCTTTTGTCTTTCTTGTGTGTTCTATTGCACCGAGGTGATTATCATTCCCAGCTCTACGCAAACAATGCTTTCCAGCAAGATGATTTTATTACTTATCATGGGATTGGTTCATTTTAAGAAAAAATTAAAAGCTTTATCATTTATTCAATAGATGTAAGAACCGTATTCTGCTTCATTCTGACATACAGCATTAGAAATTATAATTTAGTTATTTGAAATGGAGGAACCTGCTCAGTTATTCAGGTTGGTTAATTTCTTTTTTTTTCTCATCAGGCTCCGCTATGGATGGCGGTTTGCCTCATCACACTGTGCGATGGAGTTCAGAGAGTAAAGCTTTGGGTCACTTAACGCTGTCATAGAAAACCACCAGTCAACTGATGGAAAGTAACTTTGCTCTATAATGAGTTTGCCCCCAGTCAGGCCAGCGTTTATGAGCAGGCACCAGCGAGACAATGCTTTAATGAACCGCTGTCATATTAAATCTCCGTCAGCTACAAGGGATTTCTAGTTAGGGACGGCCACCAAGTGTCCCACCACGTCCACTGGAAGAACCAGCCGTCAGTTGAATTATGAGCTAACACCAGTCAGGCCATGGTCGGCATCACTTCCAACCCTCAGGCCCGACAACAGTGACTCAAATATTTACTGACAGTCTTATAATCACAATTAAAATGGCAATCAGTGATGGGCAGTGGGACTGAATGATGATGTCATGTCTGAAACCTGACTGAAGATTGTGGATTTTTCTTACCTAAGATTTCTTCTTATTATTATTATTATAATGGTAATTGTTTACCATGAGAAAAAAGAGAAGGAGCTCCAACTGCAGAGGATCAATTCAGACCTTAAAGCAGTACCATGGCACTGATCAACACTCAACAACTTTCCTGGCCTCAGGCCAGTCATTAGAGCATGATCTGGCTTCAGACCAGGAGGCCTCAATATGTGCTGACAGGCAGTTTATCTGGACACATATCCAATTTTGGATAATTGGGTCGATCGGGCCAAAAAACCTTTTTTCCTCTCACACAGACTGTTAAAGGTTCTGAGTGATTTTAGATTGAGCAAACGTAACTCAGGGTTTGATACATGCTTATATATATATATGACATTTTCACAGGTTGAATTCACAAGATTTAACAGAAAAAAATCACTTATAAGGTAGACACTGGAATATTTCAAAGGTTTTCAATAGATACTACTTAATTTTATGTATTTTAATACATTATACTAAATTATACTTGTAGGTTGAGTTCACGTTTTATCCAGATAGAAATCAATTCCTCCTTGTCTTTATAATGCAATTCTAACACTATAATATTTTAATGTTATCATTTTTTTTACTTCCTATACATATAATTAATAGAAAGAGCAAAGAGACACATCACAACACCTCCAAAGGTAGAATGAAACTGCAACATGGAATACACATTCACTAGATTTGCTCACATCTTTCAGTTTCAACATAAACCATATTTTAAAAAAAAATGGTTTTATCACCATGTCAAAATAGACTATATATGTAATCGTTCAATTCAATCATTATATACCTTCATAGACCTTTGTGCGAGGAAGAAATGCATTGATTTTCGGAAAAGTTGGTTTTATATTTATAGCACCAGGGGGAGTTTATCTCTTATAGTTTTTGGACTGTTGGTTAAATTTTGTCCACAATTGTTGAATACGAATAGTCTCAAGGAGATCATATTTCACTCTTAATAGTTTAGATTATGCTCATTAGGAGGAATTTTTATTTTCAAGACGTAACATCCTAACAACTTTAGTCCAAAGTTGATGCATGTGAATAATCTCAAGGAGATTTATCTTCTTTTCTAATATCTACTCTTCATATTTTACTGACTAAGGGGAGCTTTATCACAACGTAACTCCACATTTAATTTGAGGGATTCAGTCAGGGGGATTGCCTGTACAAGGCAGGGGATAGGTGTCTTTCCAGGCATACACCCTTGTTGTTAGGGACGGCAGCGTGGGTCTTGTTATATTCCTCATATCTATTCTGGATGTATCTATGCTTAGAATTAGTAAGTGGTCTTCAGATGAAACATTGCTGATTGTGAAATTTGAGACTACGCAACTCTCAGCTCAGTGTCGTGTTGAAGAACAGTGCGTTTGGAATAGATCAGGGCCACCTGACCTCATGCATACATTATGTCCCGGTGACCTTGACTGAATCCGTGTCGTCCTTGTGTTTCCTTCAAACATGCTTTCTCAGCGAGGTGATGCTGCGGCGTCTGACCCCACTCTCCTGGAGGGTGGTGTGGCAAATGGTAAATAATAACTTGTTAACAAGCGTTAAATGAGTGAGCAACTGTCACATACCACATACTAACATTGTATGGGAATTCATGCTTGTTTTGGAAGCAGACTGCTGAAATATCTGATAACGTTCTGGGTGACGGCGTTTGTCTGCTGAATTCTCACTCCTCCCCTATCGTCGGTATTTCATTTCGTAGAAGCTGAATCAGCTTACATGTTATGCTAATAAGATCATCCATCTGTGAACCTGAGAAATAGAAAAAGATTTTTTCTTCTATTTCAGCTCCTCTGAGGGATTGTTAATACTTTTAGTTATACCTTGATAATATTTATCCAGAGTGAGAATATGCAGCTGTGTAACTGAGATTTCCTAAGTGAAACCACTGTCAGATTTCCCCGATAAAATTTATAATTAGGCGGGATGAACTTTTCAACCTGGCTGATGCTCTTGTTCTCAACAGCCTTGAAATCCTACGTAATGGAAACCCGCGTGTAAATACACATTTATAAACACAGATGCACATCCGGATAAACCATCCTTACAAACGTGCACATGCACGCTCTACATACAGGATGTGTTAAGAGGTAAAACACAAACATACTGCAAATAAGCAGACAAACAAGCCCTCATCCCCTTTACAAAATATGAAATAACAAACTCAAATACTCTGAAGTTGTCTGACGACACTTATGGGATAAACAAGTGAGCAGCAGCCGTGCTCGTCTGCCTGGAAGGGTAGGAGGAAGAGGGAGATATGAAGAAAAAAAAAAAACATTGTCTTTGATCTGATGCTACTGTAACTGCTGTTCAGGCTAACTCACCATGAAGGCTGAACAAAACAAGGGTTTTTGTCAAACATAATTTCCTTTCGTCTTGGTGACGCCCCGGGATTGTCAAGCTGAAAGGATGGTGGTGACTAAATCTCTCTCTCTCTCGCTCTCTCTCTACACCCCCCCCCCACCCCACCCCCCCCACCCCCACCCCACCCCACCACCCCCCACCCCCACCCCACCCAAAAAAAAAGGGAAAGAGCTGAATCATAAGTCATCTCTTTATCTTTATTTACAAGTTCATCTGTTCTTCCAACCTCACCTCTGGTCATGCAATCAGGCAACTCAAAGAATGAGGTCAGGGTTACAAGCGGTTGAAAGAATAAGCGACCAGAGTTGATGTAGTTTAGGTGGTTCAGGCATCGGATCAGGATGCCTCCCTTTAGAAGGCATGACAAATTAGGAGGAGACCCCCGAGTAGAATCAATATGGAGGGATTTTTTATCTCATCCGGCCCGGAACAGACATCTGGATTACCCTTCGTAGTCTGCTGCCCCTCCAATCTGACGCTGGAAAAGTTTAGGAAAATGGATAGATAGAGATTTACGTATTGGTTGGGTTTTTTTTCTTCTGTTTTTGAGGTGACACAGTTTGTAGATTCTATACATTGTGGTCACTTTTAAGTCGATGTATAAATTTGTGATCTGGATTTTCACTGCTGCTCCAGCAGTAACTTTCCTTTTAACAGTTCTTTTTTTGTCTTCCATCATCTTCTGAATCTGAGAGACTTCAAACCCTCAGACCTTTTTATTGGTATAAGTTTGTTGGATTCATATCTGTCTTACTTGAATTGGCAGTTTTTTTCTATTTTCTTTTTGTTTTTATTTGTAGGTTTTTCCTATATTGGCAGAGAGCTAATAATAATAATAATAATAATAATACATTTAATTTATAATCTCTTTCGCAGTCTACTAAGAATACCTTATACTCTAGAAATAATACTTTAAAGCACATCCCAGCTCTGATGTTACATCAGCAATCAGATTGCTATTAGTTAAATTAAATTAACTTAATGTTGTTAGTTTTTGAGGCCGTCCTGTAAACTAAACTAGCTAACAACATTTACTAACGCCAACTTCGACATCATTAACGTTAAATTTTATAGCAAAGGACTCACCATCACGCCATTTTATTCTGAAGATTCAGCGACATTTGCCAGTAGCCATCCTTCCATCAGCCATTGCTTCATAAAACTGGGAGTTGTTTGGGTCTTTTCTATCTTTTGCTGTTCTGGGATTTAGCTGATAAAATGCCGTTTCAGGTCTTTTTTAATTCATTCAATATGTTGCGGTCAATCCTAGTTGAGATGTTTTTCTTGAACCTTTTTGTACAATTCCTTATTTCTTACTTTCCTACAGCCCACGCTTCCAAATGACATGAAATTCTTTGAGGGTTTGTTGAAAACAAACTCTGTGGTTTAGTCCAGTTCTGCTCGGAAGCTGCCATCTTACATTTACCTCAATCTGGGAATGCAAGCCAAAAAATCATCATGCTTTAATTTTTGTCTTTTCTTTTTTTTGGGGGGGTTGGGTGGGTTATGAAAAGGTTAATCCAACCCCTCAGCATCAGTTTGGAATTGTGAGTGAGCTTATGCTTATTTTAATCGGGATATTAGGGTCCATGTAAACTCAGTCACTAATAATGAACTCAGCCACATTTAGAAGAGCATTTCTGTCAGCCTCCAGTCTTTTGGAAGGATTGATTAAAGGATTTTAATCAATCAATCTTGATTTATATAGCGCAAATTCACTTGTTCACTTGTTGTAATTGATCGGAACTAACTTGTTTTTTTCTTTGGGTTTGAAATAAACAAGTGCGGCTTTCCAGCTTTCCTGAGTTAGCATAAAGCCGAGCCACAAACACACACACACACACACACATATACATCCTCTCACCCCGTTATCCTCTCACGGCCGCATAACTGCTTCCTCCCCTGAACTCCCTTGTTTTCCCTCATCTCCTCGGTGTCCCCCTCCTCCCCCATCATCCAGGCAGATACGGTGACCCGATGTGGCTCCCGCTGCCTGTCCAGATGTTGAATCACCATGAATCCGTTCGTACGTCAACTATTGTCTCGCTAGCACAGAGCTGCTTCCAGGAGACGCTTTCAACAGAGATTAAAATCTCTGAGAAAATGTTGGTTTTTAGACCCTCACTCGAGTATTATTGATCAAACTGCATGCTTAAAAAAGAAAACGGCTGAGTTTGAGTTCACACTTTAGTACGTGTGTGTTTTGCACTCCTTGTTTATATTCTATCTGATCTTTGACCGAAACTCCAGGTCTGTAGCCTCGTTCGTCTAATTGAATATCGACAGACGCACAGCGTCTCCCCTGTTTTCATTTTTATAAGTCCGCTTTCGCTTGATAGCATCGTCAATAATATGAGATGGAAGTTTTATTGGCAGTGGTATTCTTAAAGGGAAAATGAAAGAGAACAGACTTGGACCAAATACACCAAATATAATAGCAAGCTTCCAGGAGAGCCTCTAATAAATTAAACACTTCAAAACAGGTTAAATGCTGGTGTTTGTTTTTCTGCCTCTTGTTTCATTTCTCTCTCTCTTCCCCCCCTTCCCCCCTGGACTAGACAACCTGTTGATTGATTACCAGTTCACCTTCAGCTTGCTTCAAGAAGACGACCGCTACTACACCGCCATCAACTTCATGGCTACACCTGAGCAGGTAACACCTGTGGCCCTATAAATAATCACACTTTTTCTCTGGACACTGAGGAGTCCAGGTATTTGGTCAATTATTGAATACTTTTGGTTTGCTTTTATATATATACCGCATAAAATATTGTTTAACATGACAAAACATTTCAGCATTTCATTTAACATTTCAGCACAACAACACCTGATAATTATTTTTGATTTTTATTAACATTCTGTGCCAAAATATAAACATTTAAGTGGATTTGGACAAATGATGGTGATTTTATTTGTTTTACTATAACAATCACACTCAAAAAAATATTCAGCCGACTATTTAAGATTTATCTATTTTATTTACATGTACATTTTCCATGTATTTGGATGACATAATTTTAAAACAAACAAACTAACAAACCTACCGTGATGCATAATTGTCAAACATGACTGAAACAATAATAGTGCCTATAGTGGGAGCTTTATCTTTGTAAGTTTTCCGGCCATATCTCTCAAACATTGTTCCAATTTTCTACCAATTGGGTACATATGAATCGACTCGAGGAAAACCAGCTTGTCTATATCAGTTTGAGTCTAATAGTTCCTATTTTATTCACTAGGGGGAGCTTTTTCACAAAAAACACTTTTTCGGACACAAACTCACATCTAAGTTTAAGAGCTCAATCAGGGGATTTCATGTACAACGCAGGGGATAAGGAGCTTTGGCGATTGTCGGCCAGTTTACTTTTGGATTTATTTAAAAGTAGACCGTAAAGCCGAAAGCAAACCTAGCAGAGACTAAGAAAGCTCAACACGTCATGGTTACTTGATATTTAAAAGATCTCCAAGGATGCTGCAAAGTTTTACAACATTTACTCTCTTCATGTACAAATCTGCTGCTTTTAGTGACGTAAATCTGAGAGTGTGAGGTTTATTGGTCCTATTGGTCTTTTTCATTGCCTGTAAGTGTATGCATATAAAAGAGAGAAACATCTGGATGTAGCATCGCAGACCAAATCAACGGAACTAAGAGTCCAACATATTCAAATCTGCCTGAGGTGAACACAGTTTTAGGCAAAGTCATTCCAAGTCAAAAATATAACTTCAGTAGATAGTTAAGCAGACCTGAAGGAAAATATGTAAAAACAAATGCCTACTCTCAAATGGTGTCGTAGAATGTGACCGCCAAACCGCCCCAGCAGCCAATAAAGAAATCAACGACAACTAGAATTTGTCTCTTTCTGGGTCTGAAAGCATCTTAGTCTTCAGTTATTTGCAGAATCCTTCCATTAATTGTTAGTTGGGTGACTTATACTGTATGTTCAGCTCAGCCACTTAAACTCAAGAGTGTGTGTTTGCTTTTTTTCCCTTTATTTTTGTGCAGGCTAACAAGAATCTCGACATGTCCATCAACGCCTCCAACAACTTCAACCTCAACATCACCTGGTCCTTGAGCTCAACAGGTACAATACTTGTTCATGTGTTTATACATATCTGAAAAAGTACCTTTACTGGTTCATTCTAAAAAACTACTCGGGTAGTTTTACACTCAAAGAAAAATATATTGAATGGCTGTTACATTCACTTCTCTGTAACCTGAATATGGTATTTTAAGATGGATTGTTCTTTAGAGATTGTGTTGTATCTATGCACTGTGAATATCAAATTCACCAAAAAAATACTAAATACTAAACTAAAAATTCTGAAATATTAAGGAAAAAGAAAAATCCTGAATAATATAACCAAATTTAAAAGAATTAAGATCTATGGAGCTCTTTAAAAATAAGAAAAAGAAATTGTATTCATCCTTTCACATTCTGAGTAATCGGTGGGTCATTATATGGTGCTTCAGGTGTTTGAATTTATATGTGAAACTTTTATACGAATTACCTTACTAGAACAATCAGCTGTAACACAAAGGCAATGCGTCTCCATGAGTGGAGATTCCTAACATTTCAATGCAGTCTAAATAAACCTCCAGTGAAATGCAGAATAAATGATTCACTGGATTGATGCAGTGGTTGATTGTTTTGTCTGTCACATAGCTGTCTGGTTGTGAAGATATCCCATAATCAGCCTCTTTTATCGGTAGCCAAGTGTCTTCAAGTAAAATGGTTTAGATCCGCTCCTTGTTTGCCTCAGGGGGATTGTTTCTCTTGGCAAATCACATCAGACACTATTTTGAATTCTGGCGAGGGGCATTTTAAATGTTTCCCATCTGATTTCAATTTAGATAAAAGAACCCTGCTCTCCCACACACACATTGTGTCAAGGCCCTGAGCCTCTTCAGTGTTGGACTGTGGGCGCCGTGTGTGTGGGATTGTTTGCAGACTATTACAGGATGTTTAATGGGCCTGATAAAGCAGGAGATGCGAATATTTCACGCACGATGTCTGGGGAAAACTCTGCCATTATCCTGGAACTGCTGATAATGCAGGGAATGAATGATACTGGAATCATACAACTTGAGCGCTGAGATAAATTTATAAGCTGGCTCCGAATTACTGCGAGGTGTCAGAAAAAAAATAATGTCCCTACTTGAACACAGAGATATGTCGCTGTTTGCCCCTCGTCATAGGAGATGCAGACCACCAATAAACTGATCAGCACTACGTTGGAAAAGCAGTTCTTCTGGCGATTATTAATGTCCTTTAAACCCTTTGAAAGTTTCCACTTTGTTCTAATTTGCTTGCACTCTTAAATTGTATCGCTCTCTCTCCGTTTCTCACAGCTGGCACCATCTCAGGTGAAGAGATGCACATCATAGCCAGGACCAACATCAAGGAGCACCGTGACAGCTTTTCGTGTGAAAAGTTCAACTTCCGGCTCCACCACAACATCACCTTCTACGTCTACGTGTCCAACTTCAGCTGGCCCATCAAGATTCAGGTAAGAGGCTCTGGGGGAGGGAGGGATCTGTGGAGCTTGGCTGTGAGGAGGGGTGAGATAAAGTAAACAGGTCTGATTCATAATCTTACTAAAGAAAGAAATGGAACAGGAAGAAGCCAGAAAACTGCATATATTGATTTTTTCCATTTATTAACTAAGATTATTGTAAATATAACTATTTCCTTAAGATATAAGACTATGATAAGGTCGACCAGCAGCAAAGCCTCACTTTGAGAACCTAGAACCATTCTGACCCACTGGTTGTTCAATCTAATTATTCACCTCATTGTTCCAGAACTACAGGCAACATGCAGTATTCCTGACCACAAAAAGTGGATTATAAATGATAAACAGATGATTATACACAACAATCAGGAAGTAAAGCCTGTTTTAGGATGGCCAGAACGACCCATAACACCAAAAAACGTAAATAGTTTTTATCATCAGGGGAAAAAACTCAATAGATCTCATAGGCTACGTTCACTAGCAGTCTTTATGCTCGATTCTGATTATTTGTTGAATTAATATTTTTTGTGAAGCAGTTCACATTTTAAAATCTGAGCATTATATCATAACAATAATCAATACAAAAGCAAAATGGAAGCGACGAAAGTTACTTTCAGTGCTTTAGTTTAAAATGGAAGTGCTTATAGTGTTGTTAATAGTATTAATATTGATGTTTATAGTGATGTTTATGGCATTCATAGTGATGTTTATGGTGTTTATAGCATTTATAGTTATGCCTATAGCATTTATAGAGTCATTTATAGCATTTATAGAGATATACCTAGAGTTTATGGTGATGTTTATAGTGATTTTTTTTGGCATTTATGGTGATGTTTATAGTGTTTATGGCATTTATAGTAATGTTTATGATGTTTTTAGTGTTTATAGTATTTATAGTGATTTTTACAGTATTTCTAGTGATGTTGATGGTTTCTTATAGTGTTTATGGTGTTAATAATGATTATATTGTTAATAGTGATATTTATAGTATTTATAGTGGTGTGTATGTTGTTTATAGTGTTTATGGCAATAGTGATGTTCATAGTGTTTATGGTGTCTTATTGTGTTCATAGTAATGTTTTCGGTTTTAATGGTGATGTTTATAGTGTTGACAGAGATGTTTAAAATATCTCATATAATATTCATATTTCCACATGAAAAGCGACTCCCGCCGGCGATGCTTTGTTGACAAAACGGCCTGCTCCATTGTTTCAAAAACATTTTGGCGTAAAAGTTATTCTATGTCTTTTAAAAGTCAGAAATATTAAAAACAACAGCTTAAACAAATGAGCAAATACTCTAAAGGACTTAGAGCTGATATTTTGATTTCCTTTCTAATCTTATGTTTGGATGAACCTGTTAAAGCATACCGTGTCTTCATCCTCGGCATCATCATCATTCCCAGTTTTCCAGACCTGTTTCTCTTCACAACATGTCACAGTGACAGGACGTTGAGCCAAAACAATTCTGAAAAGTGTTGAACAAATATGCAATCACATTTGACGATCTGTGAGTTTTCCAGTGTCTATCCATCAATAATGCAGCATGCAACTAAATCTCCAGGCGGCAGCAGCACAAAACTAAATATTCACACCCCGGCCTTATGATCCATTAAATTGAAGTAGACTTTTAGTGGTGATATTTTAAGGGGACTGTCATGCAGACTGCAGGGAGTTTGCTGATGGATGGAGTCAGGAAGTGATAGGCTGGAGACATGAGGCAAGAGTGAAGACAGACTGACTAGTTAACCGATGCTGAGACTCACGTCCAGCCAAATGTCCAGCGTGGGGGAAAAGGAGTGCGCTTTAATGATAGACTGCGGCCGAAGGTTGGATGGTTTGACAGACATACAGGCAGACAGACAGACAGACAATAGATAGATCCTATATACAGTGGGGTGCACTTTATAGTTGTTAATGCGTTCAATGGGGCATGACTATTTAGCAAACCAACGTCAAAAAAACGTCAACCTATGTCAAAAAAACTAATCGGTTCCTGACGATCCCCAAAAAAACCCAAATAACAAGATTACACAATCTGAGATTACTAATCACTATCTTAATAAATCCTAAAATAACGAAAATCATGGAACTAACCTTAGTATAGTGCCAAATGTTGCTTGTAGGGATGTTGCACTGGAGGAGGCGGGGAGTTTATAACTGGGAAGAGGATGGAATGGACCTCAGACAGGGAACTGGCAGGTCATTAGCGGATCATTAACGGTACAGGACCGACCGGAGCGGACTGGATGGAATGGTGGAATAGGTTGATGCATTTGTAACTAAAGGTTGTTGAATCACATCACAGATGGATTTCCACTGCGCCACGATGCAGAACATATTAAATTCAATGTTTGTAGATAGATAGTTAGATAGATTAATCCCTATAGTACAATTTATATGGATGGAGGAATACAACCTTAATTAATAGCTTTTAGCACTTTCAGATTTGATCCAAATGTAAAGTGCATTATAAATTAAATGTATTATTATTATTATTATTATTATTATTCACAGGGGAAATTTAGATAATAGGTGATAGAGGGATGGATGGACGGTTGATAATGGAGGAAGACTGCAATAGGTGCTTGGTTACGGAAGCATTGAGTTAAAGGGAATGTACGTAATTCATATATGAAATGACCACTTTATATACAAATAAAGTACATGAGCTAATTTAATTTAGCTAGATTTTTCAAAAACGATAACAAAATACTCCCAAAATAGTATATACAATAGTCAAAACAGGAAAGAAGATCAACAAAAGTCCTAAAACACACAATAAAATTAGCAAGATCGTTAATAAACTATGCATTTATGTTGCTCATAAAATACAGCAGTAGCAGATGAGGAATTTAGATTGTACAGGTAGGGTTGTATACCTGTAAGTCTGAGCCCACCCCTCATCCGGGACCACTTCCTGCTAGGGGCAGTGAACAGTTACGTCTTCCTGCCACCCCCTGCAGTAAAGCTGCCAGAGGTGCTGCAAGGTCCCAGTGTTTTGTCCTTCCTCCTCAACCTTGCCTTTTCCACCTCTTCCACGGCTGCCCTGGTTGCTTCGCTCAACAACCTTCCCAAAACAATAGAACCCAGTCTCCTCTCACTGAAGGAATACACAAAACCTCATACAGAGAAGTGTTGTATGTCTTGTGATAACACTTTGGAGGACTGAAATGTGATATGTCATCTACTTATTACTCTTGTTTTGTAATGTGGCATCACATCAAAAACAGCCGTCGTCTAATTAGGTAATCACTGACTAAACAGATAAAGCATGACAGGGACGGTGTTTTCTTTAAGGGAAAAACAAAAAATTGTCATTTAATTAAGGGTGAACTGAGTGGCAAATGGAAATGATAGTGAAATGATTATTTCGTATCATACGTTACAATTCTCTAGCTGAAATGTCGCTGCATTTATTTCTTAATCCTTTGAAATCCAGAATATTATGTATTCAAATTGACTATATGATTTGAAATGGAAACATCATTTGCAAGATTAATCCTAAAGAGCTTGTATAATCGTAGCCTTTTGCTGTACATAAATGTAAGTATTTATTACCCAGCATCCTGCAGCTCGTTACGGGTAATTTGTCCATCGATCGCAGCCCTCATATGCATTTCCCATAAATGCTGCATTATCAGAGCTCCATATATTCGCCTGTTGAAAGGTGATATGATAATTAGCACTATGAGGCCTATCTGGCCACCATGTCAGACGTACTCCTGTGTAACACGAGAAGCACTCGCCGTCCGGTCCTGTGACCTTACTGGCTTCCGACGCCACAGCAGGACGGGGGATAAGAAATTGTCCTGAGAATTGATAATGACCCAGTCTGATATATTTGATGTAATAGACCTTCACACACACACACGCACACATGAAAAACGAAGAGAGAGGAAGAGAGCACCGACACCTCACAGCAACAGATCACAAAGAATATCGGCCAGATGTCAGGAGACGTTGAATAGTCATCCTTTCTTTTTCTTTCCCAAGGGGCATGATTTTTAAATGATCTTACTGACCCGTTGACCTTTTTATTCTTCTCTGCCACTGACATGTCAGACATTCAGCCTTAACTGTAAATAAAAAGAAGAGAGTCCGTCTTATCTTTAGAGGATAAAGATCTTTCAAAAAATCCTGGGATTTTTCTTTTTTTTTGTGACATCCACTTTTAATGTTTTAAAACTCAAAACTCAGTGGAGTGAGGACAAACCATTTCTTGTTCAATCTGAGCCATCCCCTTGAGGCAACCTGCACAAACTCTCGTATTTGCAGGTGCTGCTTTGTCATCAAAACAGCAATTAACAGCAGAGCTCAAGTAATTCAATCCAACCAGTAGTTACTGTAGTTATAACTGAGGAATATATGATCCAACGAGTTAGATCTACTTGAGTTGATTCATATGCACCGAATTTGGACTCAATTGGATCAACGGTTGAGAAATTATGCCACGAAAACATAAAGCGGTAAAGCCCCACCTTGCTTTTGATATATACTACCAACCATTCCCAAAACCCCTTCAGATCTTCTTCGCACTAAGGTCTATGTGGGAATGAATTGGAAAATTATGCATGAAGCAGTTTTTGCATTATCGTGGTAGCACAAAGGATCCACTCTGGTCGGGATGCTAAAGCGGCGCCGATGAAGATTGCAGACAGATATATTATATTAAAGTTGGGGGACCTAATGATCAACAACTCATTCATTGGTAAACAAGGATAAACACGGAAGATGTTTGGTGCGACTAGTATCTCCAGATGACACATATTTGGCTTTTTACAGTAGGACTGGGTTTCAATTTCAAATTTCAAAAATTGCAACATATCTTATATTTCTTAACTCTGCACTGAACGGGCAGGAGCATTTCTCCTACAATAGAAGAAAAGTCCAGCACCCCTCAAGCGCTTTTAGTCTGAAATGTGGAACGTAAAGGAGTCGGTCTCTGAAACACTAAACAGTCTCATAGGCAGATCAGAGTCCTCGGTGCAAAATGTCCTCAGATAGCAGCTCCGATACTCGACAGGAACCCGCGAACAGTCATATGACACGTGTGTCTTTTTCCCTCTTCATCTTTCTCTCCTTTGGAGGAATTAAGAGTGGATTTAAGCCATAACTGTTTCTAATTGCAAGATCTCTGGTTTTAATTCAGCAGAAAAATGTTATCTCAATGACTTTGAAAAATAAACGACGAGCAGCCTTTAACTTTCACTCCTTTATGTTTCACTGAATTAGAGTCGGCAGCAGGAAATACATGAGACTCTTTTAAATTCTTGTTTTTGCAGAATACCATTCGGCCTCACCGTCTATGTTTTCTCCATGAATCACAGCCCACAGACAAAATGATTAAAAGTTCTCTGCCAGGGGTAAGCGGCCAATTTCTGTCAAGACTGTTGGGATTGGTCGGTTTATTTGATTTGCCGCTCTGTGCTCAGTTACTCGATGCTCCCCTGCCGTCATTAAATAGGATGACTCGTCTAATCAGATATCTTACCAAAACACACACGCATGCACTCTCTCTCTGATGAGGTTGGTGACAAAGTGTTCTATATTGGATTAAAACAAATGTTGAAGTGATTAACTAACTGAAATACACACACACACACATACGCATGAAGGACATTACACATATTATCCTCTTAACCTCAACCTCACATAACTCTATTACCACCTACGATTTTTCCTAAAAAGGGAACAACCATAATTATCCCGTTATGAAGACACAAGTTGACGTGTTTGAAGCTTAAAATTAGCAAGTGTAAAGAATGACTCTGAATGACTTTGACTAGGGGACAAATCATGTTGGTTGGATGACTGGGTCAGAGCAGCGCTAAAGTTTAGGTTGTCCGATGGTGTTCCCAGTCTGCAGGGGTTAGTATCAACCAATGTAGCCTAAGGAAGGAATGCCGGTGAACTGCCGATAGGTGCAGCACATGTGCCAAAGGCTCACTGTTGTGCAGTGAGTGAGCGAGTGAAGGCTATAGCTAGTGTCGGCTGATCGCACAGAAGAGCAACTGTTGCAGGGTTCTGATAGAAAAGTGGGACTGGGTAGGCCCAGACCAGTCAGGTTGCCACATGTTCACCATCCGAAAGCACCTACAACAGACACGTAAGCATCAAATGGAGCAATGGAGCATTAGTTTGAAGAATCATGCCGGCTGTGTGTCTCGCTTTCTAATGGATAGACTCTGGAAAGAATGCGAGCTAGCGTGAATCTTTGGGGCAATGTTCCGCTGGAGAATCTGCTTTTATTGCTACTTTGACACGTGCCACCAACCTGAACATTGTGGCTTATTGCACTGCTACAACGGCTCTCTCTTCTGTCAACGGCGGTGATTCATTGGAATAATTCGCCCTACCACACTGCATGAACATTTGTGTGTTGGCTAGCATTGTGAAGACAGACCTCGGCAAAATGAATCAGACAAGTTTTATTCAAAACTATATCAGCATCACTCATTTTCACGATGTAGCAAAGGTTATTATTTCCTTGAAAAGTCTGGGATATTATGTAATCGTCATTGCTGCCGCTGCGTCCGCTGCAGATCCTTTGACCACGATCCATCAACGTGATAACTTAAAGATTGTTTCATGGATCTTTTTCAAAAGTTATACCAAGGTAGATCTCGGAGTTCTATCTTGAATGTATCATACTTTACCTCAATAGCTGTTATTTTGATCGCTAGAGGAGCTTGTTTTTGTTTTGTTTTTACAAAATAACACTATTCCAAGGACATAACGTCATGTTTATTTTGAGGAGGTCGATCAGGGTGATTGCCTTTACAACACAGGGGATTGGGGAGTTTTGGGGGATAAACTTTTGCTGTCACGGATTACAGGAGAGGAAATGTATCCATGATAAAAAAAAAAGGTATAAAGAAGTGTGTTCTGAGACCAGGGCATCAGGGAAGCAACAAATTAAGATTTTCAAACCTAGTTACGATCAAGTATGATCCAAAGAAATAATGTTTTAAAGAATTTAACTAAATTAAATGATTCAAGTGCAACAAAATCAAAACATTGCACCATGAACAGAAAATCTTAACTGTAAGGTTCATTTTGCAGTAAGATGTAATTCTTCTTTCTAAACCAGCAAGTGCAACCCTGGAATAGTAAAAGCTGCATGGGCACACATACACGCGCACACACACATGCACAACCACAATCGGTGTGATTACTGTACAAGCCGACGCACCATTAGCAGCTCTCGGATATTAAAACTACATGCCGTGATTAAAAACAGTGCCTCAGCTGCAGGATACGCTGCACTATGGGTGAAGAAGAATGGAGACAGAATGTCAAGATAGGGGACAGAGAGAGAGAATATACAGGCAAACAGACATACACTCATAACACATGCCTCATAATAGTTTCAACAATATAACATAATGAAATGACAATACTCAGTGTTCGGTTATGGTGTAGTAGGAGCCCCTATGTCAGTGGATTGAATGGATAGTCATGATGTTAGATCCATAAATCACATACTGCTTTATAACTAATCAAGAACATCCATAACACCCTTGAACATTCATTAAAAATTCATTACAAGTCACATCTGTCATGTTTGATGACAGTGCGTCGTCATTAGGTCTGAATGAAAGCTGACACAAAGCATTACGAATGCATCATACTACACTGTCACTTTCTTAGGCATCAAAAAATACCTTTCATGGGATATTAAAAGTTGGAGGAATTATAGAATCGTCTCTGTCATCAAACAGATCGCCATCTGTTTGATGGATCATTTTCATGTTTTATACCTCTATAGATCTTAGTGGGAGCAAGAACTGCATTAATTTAGGGAATAGTCGGTTTTAAATTTCAGACAATGGGGGAGCTTTATCTCCAAAAGTTTCTGGGCTATAATTTGTCAATCGATGGTCTAAATAAATCCAGATTTGCTGCATATGAGTCGTCTTCAGGAAATGTATCTTTAATATGTCATACTTTACTGTAATTATTCTAATTTTACTCACTAGGGGGTGTTTTTTCCACCGAAACCCCTATTCTTTGGACATAACTTCACATGGGATTAGGGGCTTTTCGAGGATATACTATACTGTCAGGAATGACAGCATAGACCTGGTTATTATGCATTTGCGGAGGTGGGAGTTAATAAAATGCAGATGCTTCATTACTGTATACTAACAACAGTTTCCATATATAAAACTGTTGTTAGTATATTCCATATATATATATATATATATATATATATATATATATATCCTCACATTTTAACACAAATATATGCACTTTTCCCCGGCATGCAGTAGTTAGTACCTACTGAAGGTGATCTAAAGAAGGATTCCTGGTGAACCAGTGATAGATTCATTGATGTGCATGGGGAAAGAAGGCTAACAAATGTTGTGCAATCACAAGAGTTACTGCTGCACCAATTGCTGAAAAAGTTCATGCTATTTCTGATAGAAATGTGTCAAAACACACAGTGAATCACAAAAGGGGACCTAAGCAATATAAGGCAGGCAGTTTTAATATTATGGCTGATTGGTTGCTGCCGTTGACTGTTAAATCAGATTTTAGTGAGTTGCTGACGACAGATGATTCCTACTTGTTATTATTAAACATGAAAATGTGAGAGATGACATCACGGATTCCAAAGTAGGCAGACATTAAGAAACCCGTGAAAATTTGTCTTGCAGGTGTCAAGAGCAGAAGCTCTCGGGGTCTCACTCACTCTCTCTTTCTCTTTCTGAAGCTTTCTGGGATTCTATCACTTTGTGTTCTCGCTGCTATTTTTTTTTTTTCACTTGTGTTTGAGCTGAAGAATTGCGTCGAAAGCACTTGTTAAAAGGGGCTACATGGTGTGAGGTCTCCTAACAAGTGCAGATAAATAGCAGTGCTGGACTCATTTGCATAGCATGTAGGTGGAGGTGGCTCTTAACATCTGCCTCACTTCGGTCTTTAGGTCCTTATGAATAAAACAAATGAAGAAAAAAAGTGTTTAAAAAGCTCAGTGCCTGTAACATTTACATGAGGTACCGAGCTGCTCTTAGCACGTGTGTCCTAATTGTTATTCCCCTAATTACATAAGTGAAATTAATAGATGGGAACAACCACCATCAGCCATAACATTATAACTACATTATAATGAAGTATCTCATTCCAATGGCTCCTGTCAGTGGGTGGAATATTTTAGGCACCAAGTGAACATTTTTTCCTCCAGTTGATGTGTTTGATGTCATTTTCTTTGTGATCACCGATTTTTATAGAGTCTGAACGGCCGATACCGATTTTTCTGGACTCAGATTTTTTCTTTTTCTCTGAAGTTTAAAAACCTAATGAGTTGTGTATTCTAAGTGTTCTTATTTTGAAGGATCACAGTGGAAGCGAGTCGCTTCGGTATTGTGTGTGTATTCTGACTTGTTGAAATTAATGTACGCCCGTTCTCCAGGCGGTGTGTTTCTTAAACCAATAGTATGACAATTAAAAATGAAAATACATTTCATAAGCCTGTTTCAGTCCATCACATGTTATATGTCAGCTTTTGTTCATGGCCTTCATGGCTCGCTCTTTGATGTCATTAGCTTTAGCTGCTCTGCTAACGTTAGATTCTTGAAACTTGGTATGTTCATCAGGGTGATTTAATTTGAAGTCTGTGATTAAGTTTGTTGTGCAGAATGTTTTCGAGGTTGTTCCTCCACGGCTTATTTTTCCTTACTTGTGTTACAAATTGCGAGCTTTGTATTTCTGGGTGTTTTCTGATTTACTTGCGAGATGTTTGGAGCCACAGTAGTTCATGTTTGGCACACCAAATCAAACCAGGCCTCCCAGCGCGGATTGATTGGCCACCTCTAGTTGAAGGAGGAGATGAAATTTGTTTCCCAGGGTCCCCTCTGATTTTCACATCTGGATGTCAAGTCCACCGATCGACCCATATTTCAGCCCCTCTCTTCCTCCTGCTCTCCTCAATGAGGAAAGGAGGTAGCACTTCTGTTCTACCTCTGGTCATTCATTTCAGCTCTTTTGATAGCGTGTACTGCTATAATTATTAAGATAAGGCTTTAATAGCCAGCAGAAAGACCAGGGAGCTGCAGGGAATTGGAATCCAACAAAGAACGTCATCCTTTTATCTCCATCCAATGATGAATAACTGGAACTCAATTCTTGCTAAGTGTGATTCTGGTTCTGGTAGAAAGGTGTCGGAACACACAGAGCATCACAATGATCTTCATATTTTGCTGTAGAGCCAATGAACAGTCTGAGCCACGCTGATCCCTGTACATCCTATAATGGACACATCAGCCATCCATTAAACTTCTCAGATCTTGAAGACAATCCAACCCAGCATCTGTGGAATGTGCAAGACAAACTATTCATGAAGACCCTACCTTGAAACTTACAGGACTTTAAGGATTCCCAGTAAACACTGCAGGTTCACAAACTTATTGTGGCCTTTCCACCTAGGGAATCCATCATTTCTGGGGCTGAACACAGACGTGAAGTGGTCACAGTACCTCTGTGCCGTTCCCAAGCCCGGATAGCGCTGGGTAAGGTGTTTTTCAGAAAGGGTATCCGACATAAAAACCGATGCCCGTAAAACCAATTTATGGATGTCATTTAAGGAAGAACTGAATAAAAGTAGGGAATCACAAACTATACTGAGCATAAACTTAGAATTTGGTTTGACTGAACGGCTCTGTATCGATGGACCAAAACATGTTTAAGAAGCTTTTTAACCCTGATGTTTCAAAGACGTTTTTTTATTTTATCATTTTGGATGTAATGCCATGGACTGCTCGTGATTATTTTCAGTTAATCATTAACCAACAATCCTTTCGTCTTTAACTGATAGAGTTTTTTAATGGAGTAACCAAACACATAAATAATAATCTGGCTTGCAGAGCCAACAAGTGGTGAGATCTGCAACAATGATATCTGTCTAATCCTCCATTCATCCCTCTGTAGGTTCTCCTCTTCTTTTGTCCACATGCACCATATTGACCCTGCTCTCACTCACTCACTCACTCACTCACTCACACACACACACACACACACACACACACACACACACACACACACACACAAATATCCTCTCTCAAACAATCAAATTCTCTCGCTATTATCATACATTTGATCTGTAGGTGAATATATTTAAGGATGGATTCTGATCATTTCTACTTATGTCATGCTTCACATAAGGCAAACTTTGT
Organism: Lophius americanus; assembly: GCA_037951165.1. Classification (NCBI taxonomy): domain Eukaryota; kingdom Metazoa; phylum Chordata; class Actinopteri; order Lophiiformes; family Lophiidae; genus Lophius; species Lophius americanus. The sequence goes on from JBBDHG010000019.1 coordinate 4,422,835, forward strand.
TTCAATTATTAATCCAGGACTGTTTAAGATTGTTTGCAAATTCATCCAAAAATAATCAGAGCTACTTATGGATTATTGGTCTAGCAAACGTTTTGTATGGCGCCAATTGGCAATTTTTTTTCTATCAAGGCACATGCGAAAAAGAGCGCGTCTAAATTCTTTATTCCACAGAGACCTAACGATTCCCTCATCAGTATGCATTTGGAGACTCTGGCCAAATAAACAGAATCTTTCTATAAAATGATGTACGCAGATATATATACTATGTGTGTATATATATATATATATATATATATATGTGTATATACCACTGCAACCACTGGGCCGGCGACTCCCAGGACATGCACCTCACCAGGTGAATGGAGGTAATCGAGTGGGGTAATCTAACTTTGAATGTGAACAGATGCTCACTCTGCCTCAAATTTGGGGAGGTTAAGAAGTCAGAAACAGACTGTCATAGTAACTCAATCTGGGTTGGTGATTTTGTGTTTAACTGGGATTCCTTGGATTCTGCAGTGCCATAAACTGAGATATTAGGTGGGTTTACATGGCCCCCTTATTCCGCATAAAATCATAAGAAATGTTTCATGTAAACTCCCCTTTTCTGAATGAGAAGGCCCTTTACAATTGAGATCTAGACCACAGCAGAGTTTATTAATAAAAACTCTCCAAACAATAAATGGGAGAGTACGAAATAATGAAGAGTAGAAACACGTCCAAGAAAAACCACTGCAAGCCGTGATAGATTGATGTTGTGGACAAATTAAAAAAGTGTGGGAAAACATTGCAGATTGTAAGGATACATCAAATACCAAGAAATCTACTTTATTATAACTGTTGACCATTATTATTGCAATTCAATCAAAAAACATGTTTTTTGAAAAGGAAAAATTGGTTGTTCATTGAATAGACCTGTCGCATTTCCTGTTTTGTGTATTACTATTGCTCATAAAAAGAAGCAGAACTGATTTAATTTTTTAGGAAAATATATAATATTAACTTATACTACACTGGGGATATAAACCAAAAACAAACATTTCCCTTTTATAATCATATGACTTTTTAGATTTGGTTTGACATTATCTTCCAAACTTATGAAGCAGTTGTCTTTTAATGAATTTAATTGTTTCATGATTTTTCTTGCTTGTAATGAGCGCTTATTTGTCACATTAGTTCTTGAATGTATCGTTATCCGTTCTTTTACAGTGTAATTGAATGTGTATACTATATTAGTGCACGTCTGCACGGACACTTCTATTGTCGGGGGGTAATGATGCAAATTGCTGCATTGCAAAGCCAGGCTGTTTTCTCCCTGATACTTGTATTAATGCTGCATCCCTCCGGACCAGAATCGGCTTTCTGCAGGTTTTTCATCGTCAGGCCATTTCACCTGCTGCAAAAATGCCCGTAAACCACTTTGGCCCATTTCTTTCCCTCCTCCCCTCCCAGCTAGTCTCAGAGGATTCACCAAAGACAAAGATAGTCTTTCTGGCCATTAAGACCATTTAAAGTTATCCCCGTGATGAAGGCGCTTGAAAGGCTGGATTTTTGCTGTCAAATCTTTTGTGCTGCAGCGTTTTTCTAATGTTATAAATTGTCTGTTACCTGGAGTGCTCTTTAGCATTTTTTGCTGATCTTTGGCAAGTATCATAAGGGAAGTTGCACTTTAGCTCCACTTTGAAATTGTATATATACCAATCCTCCATAACATTGTATCCACCTAAGGTCTTAGGCCACCAAAGCAGGTCAGACCCATCTAGTCGTGACCTTGGAAGGAGTGGCCTTCAGGGGTCTCCCCTGATGAAGAGGAACAATCTTGTCCCCTGATCATTTTAGGAAAAGGATATTGTTAGTATGGATATTCTATAGTTTGAGAAGTGAAGGTAATCATTCAGTTGGACAAAGCGGAAATGAATTAAAGGTCTGTACCAAAAGGTTGCTAGTTCACGTCAATATATACTTCCAAGGTCCGGTTATCAGCACTCTTCAGACAGTAAAGTATTCATAAGAGGGTCATTAGAATGTTTAAAATTCCAGATCAGCTTACCTTCTTCCCATAGTGCATTCTGATACACTGCTGAGGACTCCCATATCGCCGGTCCATTGGTTATCGTTCCTTAGACGGCTATGGCTGGTGTTAACCACTGCAAAACCACTGCTGAACAGAATCCATCCTTAAATATATTCACCTACAGATCAAATGTATGATAATAGCGAGAGAATTTGATACCCAGCAAGACAAAGTTTTGACCCAGTCCTCAAGCCGTTGGGTCAAAGTGGCTCGGATCTTACACTATCCTAAAAATCCTTTAAAGAATGTCTGCAAAACCTTTCGACTCCTCTGTAGTTAAATTGTATCCATAATCATTGGAATTATTGTCCCTGGTTTTGTCGTGTGGCATCAGTACATCTCCATAACTAAGATTTCTTAAATAAATTTGGCTAACCACTCGTGCTAGTGTTCTTATAAGCTATAGGTCATTACATTCCAGCCTTGCCCATCTGTGTCCTAGAAGAACCCTGCTCTGTTGTGCACACACCCTCCAACAACTTTCTAGACACAAGACATCAGGAGGTGGAGTGTCTTTAAACAGAAAACTCTGGCTGTGTTTTGTTCCCATACGCTGGAAAAAAATGAATGGAAAATCAATTTTGTCTGTAATAAATAATCTGCTTAACATGAAGGAGTTCAATATTGGCAACAAAGGCTTTTTGGGAGGTTTTCATTGCTGATGGCCAAAACCTTGCTGTGAAGCAGCAGGGTGCATCGCTCATGCTCAGAGACTCACAAAACCATGTGCGTGCGCGCGCACACACACACACACACACACACATATCGTTGATTAAGCAAGATTCTTATAGTATGAGGGATGAGATAATGTCAGAGGCGAGAAGCAGTTTTTTTATGGAGATTTGTCAGCAGTGTGTGACGGTGAATGTTAATGAAACAAGAGGAAATATGTTCTAATTTTTTTTTATATTTCGACGATGTAACATGCAGTTTTATCAGAATTTCTGAACAAAAGACATCTTAGTTGTTAGCCATGTTTTTCCTTCATCAGCGGGGAAACATATATTCCAAATCATGAAACCCAAATCATGAAATGGCATTTATAGTATCATTAATAATATCAATAATAACTATCTGCATGACGTGATATCAGCCGTGGAACTAAATAGGAAATCTATCATCTGTTTATTTTTTGGAAGTTGAGTTGAATTGACCCTTTTAAAAAACTCCTCCAGCATGTCTGAGTCAACATGTATCAGATCTGTGGCTCAGGTCCACAGCCGGCCCACACACTGCATCAGGAACCGTGATGATGAGTTGTGCGGGTAATGGGTTTAGTGGTGCTGCAGCATCCAGCGGGTTTGCTGGAGTTCAGTGGAACAAAGTGCTGCAGAACGCTGGAGAGGGAACACAAAAGGCCAGAACCCTTTCTTCTCTCACAGGCTAATCTCATAATAACCAGCAACCCATACAGGTGGTGGCTAGTGTTGTATTTCCAATGAGTGTGTGTGTCAGATAAGGAATGCATGTGAGAAGGAATTAAGCCAAAAGAACATTATCGGCCTTATAAAACACGTCTGAAAGTTGGCCTAAGGTGAGAAGGAAGTTCATCCACATCGGTTTCACAGTGATGCTCTACAGCTCATGATGAATACGTAATTTTTTTTGCAAGCTTTTTTTCATTTTTACACATATCAATATCAGATTTTAGTCCCATATAGTTTTTTTATAGTCCCCAAAATTCCTTTATTATATACCTCCAAAAGTCGGTATAATGGACGCTGCTGCTGCTGTGAGCACCACAGATTCTTCAAAACAACTCAAAAACCATATCGTTTTCAAATTTCATACCACCATAGACATTAAAGTGAGGAAGGACTGGAGTGATTTTTGAGAGGGTCGGTTTTTATATTTCTAGTAGTAGGCGGAGCTTTATCTCCAAAAGTTGTAGGACTATATTTCTCTTCTGTTGGTCCAATCTAGTCCAAATTTGATGCATGCGAATCAACACCAGTTCAAGATATCTTGTATATATCATATTTAACTGTAAAAGGTTTTTTTTTCTCACTATACGGTGAGAAAAAAAAGGGCCTACAGTGTAGGCCTAGTGTCTATGTTGGTGTTCATTAAATTCATATGCATACATAGAAGTTGCAGTTGAATAGAAAATCTGAATTTAAACTACCAAATATAATTGCGATGTAAAAAAAATCACTGATGGACAGAAACCATATAGAGTAAAAGAAGAGTTTCATATCTAACTGTTCCATCCACTTTATTTCCTTAACATGTTTCTATCTTGTACTAACTGAGCTTTCCCCTTCTGCTCTCTCCCTCTGTTAGATTGCTTTCTCTCAGCACAACAGCATCATGGACCTGGTGCAGTTCTTCGTCACATTCTTCAGGTAAGTTTCTCCTGACTAAGTTTCTCATGTTTATATGTTGAGTTTTACTGGAGAGCATCCTGCCGATTGTCACAGGGCTTTACTGCTCAGTGGGGCTGAACCCAGAGGCTTTTTACACAACCGGGCCATGACCAGAGCTCACTGAGTTACAGCGGCTGGCAGCAGCCTCAGGCGAGACACTTAACCCCTCAGTGCAGAAGGGGTTAAGTGTCCAAGTAATATGGAATGTGATTTAGTAATGAGAGCCTGTTTTTACAACAAATGGAAGAATTATGAATGAATGCTTAAAAGTTTAAGTTCTGTTAAAATCCAGTTTGCATAGTTTCACAAGATTTGTATTTTGATAATCAGTAACAGCATGTATGTGCAAAAGAGCACGGGGCCAAGGACCTAGCCCTGGGGGACACCGTGTGTTAGAGGGGCCACTGAGGAGGAGGTATTGGCAATGGCTATAGGGACATTCCTATTCAATTCTTTTGACATATTAAAGCTTGTGAGTATTTACTGAGCAGAAAGACTTATACAACTTTGTACGACAACAAATATTTTTTTCCCAAAAACTTGAAAGAACTCATTGAAATTGACTATTTCACACAAAATGTAATCATAAAAATAATTTTTTTAAACAGGCTTTAGCAAAAATATTTGTCATTTCATGGTTTAATTAGAGTGTATGTATTAAATTAGTAATTGGTGAGGACATTAAAGGGTTGAAGCTGGTGATTTGGATGACCTGACCCTGTAGCTGCTTGATGGCCGAAGGTCTGCTGAGAACCAGCAGGACAAGGCCGTCATTTTCCGTGGACGGAGCGGGACGCGTGTGAGTTTCAGCTCGTCACGCTGATGAACTGGATATAATGAGGATCAGTTTTGGGGAATAAGTCTGGAACGAAGTCTGATGTCTTCGGGCAAGATTCTGCCACTCAGCCACAACACCGGACAAGTATGTGTGTGTGTGTGTGTGTGTGTGTGTGTGTGTGTGAGTTTGTGAGTGAGAGTGTGAACGTTGTTTCCTGTTTGTGTGTGCTCCTGCAGTGTGTCTATGTCACCCCGCAGTCATTTCAGGAAGTAAGCCACTTGTGTGCCCACGACCGGCTTCCAGACATCACTGACCTTTAGGTGTAGCGCATCGAGCGATGATGTCATCCGTAGGAGACGCCATCAAATTTGCCGGGAGAGTTTGATGCCTATGTGTGTGCATATGTGCGTGTGTGTTAGTCACTGCTGTGTTCACGGGTTGATCTTCTGCACAGCAACAGACTCTCTCTGGGAAAAGGTTACATGGAAAATGTAAAGGAATATTTTCTCTTCTTGCATTTGTTGTTGGTTTATTTTTAGCCCTTGTTATGTGAGGTAAAATCTGTGTTTACAGCAGCACTCACTCAGAGTGAGGAATAATACATATATCTGATCGGTAGAGACAAGACAATACCAAAAATGGCGCTCTGATACACCTCAATAAGATTTCAAAAATGGATTGCTTTAATCCATGCAGATCAATTTTGGAAAATGTGCAACAATTACATAATATGTTTTGATTCTTTATTGAACTCAAAAAACTATAAAACTATAGAAAAAAACTATAAAAAAACTACTCACTTGTTCTTAAAGCTTAAAGGGCAATTGTCACATTTTGTTTCTCATTTGAGAATAAATCCATTGAATGCAAATTTTTCTTTTTTTAATAAAAAACACAGATTCCTTTTTCTCTCCTCTCTGCGTTCCAGTACAAAAATACACATTTTAATTTTACCATTTACCATTGAATTCACATTACAAAAACAAAACATTTTCCTAACTTGCTTTCCATCAATATATTTGATTCTATATTAACAATATGTTAAATATAACTCAAGACCTGTCATAAAAACATAACAACATTTGAAAGGACTTTTAAAAAATGAGGTGAAAATCAAGTTTAAAGAAAAAAAATTTCAATGTCATCCAAATGATTGGTGGCTCTACTGTCATCGTGGTATTTATGGGTTATGAAAGGCCAGTTTTAAAATGATGTAATTTTAACTCGTGGATCCTAACACAAGGGTTTGTTAGTGGTTAAAGATGACTTTACTCGTGGTGGATTTGTTGTAAAGTCAAGATGAAGTTTTCTCCAAAACAGCATCCTATTCCTGGTAACATATGCATCGCTTTGTCTTCAAAATATGCACCACAAGAACATCTACCACTTCCCCTGGGAAATCTGTAGACAAAAAAACGAGCTGTAAGCTCTGCTTCAGACCAGAAGAATCTGTTATAGAGAAGAGTTCATCCCTCATGCTTTAGAAGACACAACTCAGTAACCGACACACACTACATCCACGTCGACTCTTTCAGAAGGCCTCATGTGAACTTCTCATCCATTGTCAGCATGTTGAGGTTCGTGGGGAAATTTCATCAGATTTCTTATAAGAAAAATACAAAAGGATTTCTTTTATAGATTAAGATTATTTTGGTGCATGAAATAAAAGATGGTGGTTGAATTTAATGCTGATGAAAATATTCACCATCAGCTAGTATGCATTTATTTGACAATCTTTTTTAAATAATGACGCTAAATACAGCCAACTATTTTCTTCTGAGCTCAGTTATAAAATAAGGTAGATTTTTGTTGTCAATTCATGCGAGTTAAATTTGGACAAAATTTCAGTGTTTTTCTGCAAAAGTCTCCCCTGTGAGTGAAATATGATGTACATATAAAGACAAGACAAATCTCGTTGAACAGATTTGCATGCACCACATTTATTCAAAATGAATATTTGAGCTTACCTTGTGGTGGAAATGTACAGCAGACCTTTCCAAATACTTTATTTCATTTACTTCTGTTTAGTTTAAAATTACACCACATTCACCGCAGAATGTAAAAACTTAACTGTTACAGGGCAATAGCTAATTCATGGTGACATCTGCTCTTAGATAAATTATGTTCAGTTCCACAAAGACTCAGAAAATGCTAAATATTTTCTAGTAAATGACCCCCAACCTGCTTAATGGAATGCCATACCAAGCAGGTATGTTACCTGTAATACCTGTAATAAATATGTAATCCCAAACTCCTTGCTGTAAATACAATTAAAGTCGCTTGCTTTAATAATATACATCTAGTTGTTTCAATATTAAGAAGTTCGATAATGCAATAACATCCATGTTTCATATACTGAACACATTTATAAAGAATGTACTTAATTGTGATAAGTGAATTCAAAATGATCCTGTATTACGTCATCCTAAAAGCGTTTGCATTAATCAAACACAATTAAACTTCTTTGTTCTAAATGCCGAATATGCAATCGTTGTGTTCTTTCAACACAAAACAGACAAGGAATGCAAACCAAGCTCATGTTTAATGTCTAGGTGTATAGATCCCCTACGCTGATGTGGTCAAGAGCCAGAATGCCAAAGAGCCTGAGTCATGATGCTGATGATGCAGTCTGCCACAGGAAGTGAGGTATTAGATGGAAGCTATGGAGAAAATTTTATAATAAGATATAAGGAAATATTTGAGATGTCTTTATTGAGCGCAGTACATCTGTACAAAACATAAGGATCATTTTTAAGAAGCATCCCTTCCTCATTTTTCCGTGTTTCACCTCTGCTCGTTTTGCTGTTATAGATATATTGTAATTTCAAGGGGTTGCATCTTTTGATTGGACCATGCTGCATCCAATCAGATCTGGCCGTGTTCCACTAGTTTGGTGCTCATTAATATTTGGGTGGCAGTTTTCACACTTTCTCACATATGCACCAAATGTGCATAATATGAGATTTAACTATTTTTTTTATGATAGTTGAAGACAGTGAATGAATTATATGTGTGACTGTTTGTTTCTCTTTTTTTCTCCCATATACTGTAAATTTTTTGGCATTTTCATTTGATATTAAATTTATTTTAAGATAAATTTATGATGGATATGTTAAATGGTATCCAAACTGTCTAAAATTGTCTGATTGAAAACACTTTTAATGGTATCCGCTGTATAAATGCAACATCAAATTTAGCCACATCCCGTAGATGGTACTAATTTAGAAAAAAATGAATTAACTCGTAGGTCCCCATTGTTGTTTACGTTGCAATACATTCTGTGCAGTGATGTCAAATGGTTGCACTGGTCGGCTTCTGAACCGCTTATCCTAATTCAACAGTGAAAAATGTCATCTGATCAGCCTTTTCAATTTGAGCCGGAGCGCGACATAAACAAGGATAACTTGGGAAACTTTCCTCAAACTGAGCAAAACCAAGAAGACGAGAGACGTGATGAAGAAAGAGTGGCACACAATCGCTGGTGTCTGTGCGGGAATTTTTTTGCTACGGCATCCATGAAAGAGTCTTTGGTGTAAAGAGCTCAACTTTTTGTCAGCAGATGTTCAAGGTAAGAACATAGATCGTACTAACGTTGTATGACATCGTCCGTGGTCATAGTCGTGTCCGATGGTCCGCTTTCAGTCTCTCTGCATCTGTGAGTGTCCAGCGTCTCCTGTCTTTGCCGCTTCATACAGCGATTGTCACTCGCGTCATTTTAGTCTTCTTATGTGGAAATACTGTTGGCCCAGCATCTTGTTTTGGCCTTCGTTTATAACCACCATGACCCGTGAGCTCTTTTAGCAGATGTGGTCGACCAAATGCTTCAAATGCATCAGGAGAGAAGTGATGCTAACAGAGACGCAGGTCCTTTGGAAGTTGTGTACGTCAGCAGGCGTCTTCCCACTGTTTTCTCCTCTTCTTATCTCTGGGAAAGCTGTGAAGACTTACATCTCTTCCCGTATTGCCCTTAGACTGGAAAGTACATCCAAAAGCGGCATAATTGGGAATTATATCGATTTTACTCCGACCAATGCTACAAAGACAACAACCAACTACAGCGGCTTAATTCGACATCAACCATTCTACGTCACCAACCTTTAATTAAATGCTCCTTGAAAGTAATGGCGACCTGCGTATGTCAAATATGTCTTAAACTTTGAGGATTTATAAAGTAATGTCAGTATTTCATGTGTTCTTAACACAGCGTATAATTATGAAAAAACATTTACTGCATAATGTTGCCTTAATGTCTTCATAGTCGGGTTCCCTTTAAAGCTAAACCCACGTACCACCTGCAATACCCCAAAGCCCCTACAAGGGGAGCCCCATGTTGAGAACCCATGGATTGGATTTGAGTGGTTGTTATGACCCTGATGAGTCTTTTTCAGCTGTATTTCATCATATCAGCTTCGGCCTGTCTGCCACTTCCTTCGTCTCGCTGATTAGCTGTGAAATCTGTGTCCACAATTATTTTTGAAAAGTTTAAATCTCCCCTCCTCTTACTTTCTCCTCCTCATCTACCCAGCCTCTGACTGTGTTCACACTCATCTCCGAGGGGAGATAAAAGAAAAATGGCCATAATTAAACAGCATTAATGTCTCCACTCTCTGCAGTCTCTAATACTAATTGGTGACAATTCAGTTCAGCCTTGTCCAATTACTCCCAGCCCGGGCTCGCTTGATTAGCAATCACTTTCTCTCCCCCTCTTTTCTCTCTCGCTTTTCCAAAACAGAGGAGAAGCGAGTCAGCACTAAGTGACTCATGAGACTCCACAGTTCGCGCACTTCATTTAAAAATGAGCGTCCCTATCAATATTCCCTTCCATCCAGAAGCTCGGGGGAGAATTTGTCTTGAGTCCAAACCGTCTATGCTCTTGGAGTAAACAAAAAGGAAACACAGACCTAGAGGAGCAGCCATGACATAAGGGTTATGCTCAAAAGTTTACTTTTCAAACCTGTTAAATCTCCATGAGGAAAGTGTGTCCACTGGCAGCATGTTTGGAGTTTTTCACTGTTTGATGGGTTTCCCTTGAGGTCATTTCCATTTTATAGCCCACATACATCTTTGATCCATCAGCCTTAACTCTGTGTGTCCTAGAAATGACTGCGGGCGCCTATTTTTTGGCACATCTCATCACTGTCACTATATAACGCTGTTCGAATGTCAGGAAAACTACACAACGAGTTTATAGGTTTTATTTGGCAGTGGTGCGATGACTGTCTGCTGCCTTGAGGTAACGCAGCGCATCACCTGACCACACCTCCCAGAGGAACACGACTGTAGAGACAGAGGAGGCTGTGACGAAGAGTATGCTGTAGAATAGTGGTTCTCAAACTCCCTTCAACAACGTACGCCTTTTGAATGATTATTGTAGCCAATAATGCAAATATCCTTTGTTTGGTATATTTACAGAATTATAAAAATAAAGTTTTGTGAAAAAAAGTTTGAATTTTGATTTTTATATTCAGTTTAATTATATCTGTCAAAAAACAAGGATAGTATGTAATCGTCATCGCCGCCACGTCGGCCACAGATTCTTTGTGTTACGCGATAACTCAAAAACTATGTAATGGATCATTTTCAATATTAATTTTATACCTTCATTGATCTTATTGCGAGGAAGAACTGGAGTGATTTTGGTAACGTTTGGTTTTATATTCCTGACACTTTGGGGAGCTTTGTCTACAAGGCCTTAATTTCCCAACCCTCCCTCCGATTTAGTCTAAATTTTGGTGAAACTGAATCGAATACATTTTTGTTTTTGAGAATGAATCTGAGATCATATTCAGAATTATGCCTCTATAATTTTACAATGAGTAAAATATTTAGGAGTCTCGCATGACTGATTCTTTCATAATCTTTTTAATTACTGTTTTGTAATGCATGTTTAAGCAAATGATAAGAAATCTCAACTTATGACTTCTTACTAGTTCTTGAAAAAATTCCTACATTGTTTACTAAAGAATATATACATCTACTTGAGTTTAAATAGAAAACTGCTAAAGGTAAAACTAGTCATTCCTAACTCAAGTAAAAAAGAAAAAAGCACAGGTTAAATTATCGAAGTCTAACAATAACAAATAAAACAATATTATTGAGACATGATTTAACAACCAAGTTATCACAATGACAGTTGACAGTCAAATTAGAAAATAATCTTTACAGGAATTTGCCCTTGTTTGCGTTAACTTTATGGATTCATGTATCTTTTTTTCCCTGCTGTGTCATTTACAAAATGTCACGTCCGTGCGGCAGTGTTATCGTTTGCTGCTCAGTGGACAACAAAAAGCTGGACAGGAGTCAGAGCATCCAAAGTGAAAATGTGTGGATTTCTGAAAAGCAGCCTTTATTAGGATGTTTAGATGTGTGTAGCTGCCATCTGGTTCACTGACACGCGTCGGTGCGCGGACCACACATGCTTCTCAATTGCTAAAATGAAGACCCTTGTGGCCAACGACAGATAAAAGCTGAAATGTTGAAAACGTTACATGAAGAGAAGCAGCAGCAGCGGCGCTGGAGGCCCGTTCGGGTCTGCTGATTTGCTGCGTGTGCAGATGGAAAGCCGTTTCCGATTGATGGATCTGTGGCTCATGTTCAACGAATAGCTTATTGATTTCCTGATCTGCCCGCTGGGGTTCAGATGTTTCACTGTGCTCTCCTGTATTCATGTTTGCTTTTGATTTCACTCATTTAAACCCAGCCATGAGACTCTTAGAAGAACCGGAACCTCATAACCTCCCACAAGGACCTGGACTCTAGACGAGTCACATTATCTGGTAGTTTAATCCGCTTCATTGCATTTACCAGATTGTGGACGGTCTTAACCTCTTAACCTATCGAGAGGCTCAGTGGAGTGTTAACAAACACACATGACACTCCAAGCCTCTCCACCCCTTACTTCAACTCAACGCCTTAGTAATAGCAACAATTAGCCGCTCCACTCCATCGATCCGATAGCTCGGCTCGGGCCCTGTGATCCATTAATGATGTAGTGAGATATTGGAGACTTAAGGGGGAATCTTCAGCCTGATTGGATTTGAATTCCAGCTCCAGGAATGTTTCTATATGTTTGGTTGGTGGATGGAAAACATTGCTGTGTAGATGTTCTGAGGAATATTCAGGAGTCGATTTCAGGTCCGATGGATTGTCTGTTGAGCCCGAGAACATTTGTTCACTTATTGGCGACCGGCGTGATAGTACGCGTTACTGCAGTATCATTCTGTATCGTGACAGCTCTTTATAATAGTTTTACAAAATTTTTTGCATGCTAAACAACCAGTAGTTTTGATGCTTTTCTGTCAGCCTTACTCATAGTTTACTGTTTATTTCACATTGTGGTATTTGACTTTTGTCTTTCAGAATGCTTACTTTTTACCTTGAACACTTTTTACCTTGAATTTTCACAATACTTTGATTAATATTTGATATCTGTGTTTTGTTCTGTTTATCCTTTGTAATTATGGAAACCATACGTTTACTCAGGAGTAACCTTTATACGAGCAAAATAAATAAGTGGAACGTCAGAGAGTGTGTGTGGGTTTTTGGAAGTTTTCCAGCCACTTCTAAATTGGGGAAAAACTCTGGGTTAAGTCCAATACTTGTTGGAGGGATGACATTTCCCTTCTGGCCTGGGGGTGCCTCGGGATCCCGCGGGATGAGCTTGAGATTGTGGCTGGGTAAAGAGGCCTTTGGAAAATCGTGCTTTGCTTGCTGTCGTCATGAACCCGACACAAACTAAAGGAAAGAAAATGGATGGATGGATGGAATAATCAAAAGGCAATAGATATGGTTAGAGGCAAGTTTTCGTTCTAACACAGTCAGGTTGTTAATTGTGACAATGCTCTAAATTAAATGGTAAATAGACTTTACTTATATTGCTTTTCTAGTCTGCTTTCTGATGTGAAAATTCAACAAAACAATGATCGGTCACATTCAGATGAAGAAAAAAAAAAAAACTAGGGAAAGACGATAAACAAGCACCTTGTTATATAAACCCCAAAATGTCTGGGACATCATGGAATTATTGTCGCTTCAGATCCTTCGTTTTAACGCAATAACTCAACAACGATTTAATGGATAATGGAATTTTTTTACCCACATAGACCTTAGTGTGAGGAAGAACAGGATCGATTTTGAAAAAGGTTGGTTGTATATCTAGGGGGAGCTTTTTTTCTTTTCTATTTTTTAGATATAAATTCATATTTAATTTGAGGAGTTCAACCAGGGGGAGTGCTTGTACTATGAAGGGGAATAGGGATTTGCTGTCAGTGATGACAGGATGGACATAGGGATGGTTCGGAAGCATTACGACTCAATAACCGGGTTGGGGTCAGAAATGTCAAGGGTCTTCTCATCTCAGCCACGTCAACTTATATCTTGAACTTCTTAAGACATTCTAAGTCTATTCGGATAAAAGTCTTGTGTGTTCTTGAATAATCCAGCAACTGGAATGTGTAAACCAGAAGGTTTCATCCGCCAGCAGTAGTGACCTTCTTATCCTCCACCATCACCAGAGGCGTTTTTTCTGGTTGCGTTTTGTCCGAATGTTGAGGTCACGACTCGGGCCTCTTCAGCAGACAAGGTCTGAAAATGTCACCCTCATTACGGCGCTAATACCCTTTACAATAGTTCCCTCCTCACATCGAGACACATGGGAGGACACTTTGCACACACACACACACACACATTCACACTCACACACACACACACACACACACGCACACATTGATAGAAGAAGAGAAGGATTGTTTGGGTGCTGCTGTCCTCAGCAGTTTCTCAGGGACTTCCTGTTGCTCAGCCTTTGGTTCTGGTTGAGAGAGGAGCTTTGTGTTTTGCCAAATCTCCCTCCAGACATTGACCTGTGATGCTGTGTGTGTGCATGTGTGTTGTTCATTGACCTCTGGTTGCCTTTTGCAGTCCTGAAATCCCCTAACTGCCTGTGGTCACTGTGGTTTTGTATCTCCTCACAAAATTGCAAAGAATTTCTTTTTTCTTTTGTCGTCCTCGTTCTCCAAGAAGGAGATTATGAAAGCAGTGATTTAGAGAGGAGATGCTGCTCTAGGGGGGTGTGGTGGTTCTTTTTACTGCTCTTTGAGGACAAGTATAATGCCGACTAAAAGCAAGAAATGTACGTTGTTTTCTCATTCCCGCAATTTCTATCATTAAAGTTAAAGGAAAACATGTAAAGACTTTTTAGCAGAAAGGTTTTATCATCTCCCGGTCAAAGGGAGCTTACCGGGTAAACCATGTCTGTATGTAACAGGATGTAGTCCATTCACATCTTCTCTTAGACAGAATTCAGTCACATTCCTCGTATAATTTGTTGAGGTATCTCATGTCTGATTTCTTCTATTTGCTTATTTTTACAATTTAATCCACATTTTAAATTCACCTGTTGTTGCGGTTCTTCTATAAGCACATCTGCAAAAGATTACGTTTTTCCCGTTGTGGTCGTCTATCACTGAACACGCATATCATGTCCTCAAAGTCTTAAACCCATAGATAAGAATTCCACTACTTTACTGCAATCCCAACAAAAATCCCAACTTCGAGTTTGCTTTATTGTAATCCAATCACACACAGAAGAAAGGCTGAACAAATGTTCATAAACAATAAAACTGCAACATAATATATTAATGAATATTAACTGCAAAATAGAAGCAATAACTAGGCCTATGCTGACGGCAAAGTTATATCCCTGAAAAGTCCCCAACACCCTTTGTCGTCCAGCACCTCCTATAATTGAACTCTTCAAAATAAATGTGAAGTTATTTTAGAAAAACTTTGAAAAAACATATTTTGAGACCCTGTCTTATTGAAAAATGTTTGCCTCTTCTTAGTGGCAGCATATATATGCTGCCTCTTCTTAGTGGCAGCATATATATGCTGCCTCTTCTTAGTGGCAGCATATATATGCTAAATAGTAAGGGGCCAAGAATGGAGCCCTGGGGGTCACCTGATGTCAAACGGGCCGTTACCAGTATTTGATGAGATTTTTCTTTATTGGCATATTAAAGCATATGAGGACTAAACAGATTTATGTAACTTAATACTACCAGAAAAGTCTTATAAAACCAAAAAGATTACGCTAATCGAATGATAAATTTCATAATGAATTTTTTTTTATTTTACCGTTTTACAACAACCATGACCATCATTTTGTGGTTCATTTAGAGTGTTCAAGATATCAAATTAATAAAGCCCCAAAAGGACATTAAATGGATAAAGGGTGAATAAATGGATTTCATGCTTTTTTTTTAACTCTATAAATCCACTCAGTTATTACTATAGCAATGTGTCAAACGCATGTTTAATAAAGATTTAGGCCTCAATATTATATGATGACATAAAATGTTTTATAATAATGATGATTTATTTTGCAGCTGTTATAAAACAAACCAAAACAAAAAGTAATATCCCGGGCTATTCAAGAATAATCATGCATGTATGTCATACCTCAGATCGTGTGTGACTTATGTGACCCATCATTCTGCTTGTTTTGTGTATTTTTGCTTGTGGATCATAGATTTTTGACGGATTGACCTGCGTTCTGTTTCTCTCCAGCTGCTTCCTGTCTCTGCTACTGGTGGCTGCAGTGGTTTGGAAAATCAAGCAGACCTGCTGGGCTTCGCGCCGTAGAGAGGTAGGACGCATCTTCATCTTGTGTGAGGTTGAACACTTGAAAGTATGTGCGTCACTGTGTGTGTGTGTGTGTGTGTGTGTGTGTATTCAGACTGCTGCAAGACTGGAGTAAATACAAAGCGATGTTTCCTCTCAGCTCCCCACACTGTTATGATGGGAGGGTTAATGTCACCGGTCACGGAAGGAGAAAATAACATCTTTCCACTTAATAAGTGTCGCTGTAACGATAAACAAGGCCGCCCCCTCCAATTAGACCTCGTCATGAACCAATTAACTCTGAAGAAGTGATGCTAAACGAAGTGGAATGGAGTGATATATTACTTAAAGCCTCGGCAGAAGCTGCCTGATTTCATATTTACACCAGAGCCCTCCCATGCACACCATCAAACAAACACCCACTCACCAGATCTTTTGCCCTTCCAGAAAACATCACGTCGTCTCGCTTGTTTCGTGTTTTCATATGTTTTTTTCTCTTTCAGTGTTTTGTTTTCCAGTCTTCGGGGAGGAATCAGTGTAGTTTATGAGCTGCAATGATGATAGTCTGTTGTTATTGGTGTAATCCACAGAAGCTCCACAGGGGACCACTGTGCTTAAATACACTTGTTCTTCTCTGGTCCCCTTCTTGTCAGCCCCGCCGCTTCTGCTGCTCTGACGTTATGCACAAAGTGCTGCTGCCTCTATGTGCAAATTTGTTTCAGTCTTTAAACATTGGTAATTCTTTAAAGTTTGTCTAAAGAAGTTTCTGCAATTTAGAGGATTTCTTTTAATCTACTTAAGTGGCGTACAATTGTGTGTGTCCAATAAGAGGAGTTGGTGTGACATTTTTGAAGCTGTGGCTATTTTTCTTTTCTGCATAGCATCTCTAAAAATACGCAGACTCAAAGAGACGATCCACAAGTGTAGCTTTTCTTTGTTTTTATATATTTCTACTGATAAAAGTCCAGCTTCTTAAGTTAAGTAAAAATACTGAGTTTTAGCTGGACTTTGTCCCTCTAACCCAACCATAAAATTAGGAATCCTTTGGTCAAGCCAGTTTCTAAACAGTAAAAAACAAAAAAAATCTGATTTATATATTTATTTAATCATAAAATTTTAATGGAAATAGTCAATTTCAATTCGATTAACTCAACGATTTTGTAAAGCGTGTCTTTAGAAATCTATTTGAACCATATTATACAAAAAAAAAGTTCTAATATGGAATAGGACTTTTTCAATAGCCATGGTTAATGCCTCCTCTTTGTGATGTCCTCTTTGATCTGTGGTGTCCCCCAGGGCTCCATTCTTAACTCTTTAGCTTGTACATGCTGCCACTGGATCATATTATAATCATCGTGTTATTATCTGGTTCAGTCAAATACCACATCATTTTCACTAAGAAGTAGTGACTCAAAATGTTCTCCCAAATAGTTGAGCAGGACATGGAAGGGTTACATTTGCAATGTAATAGTAGATCTAAAAGTGCATTATAAAGCAGTGAACAAAATATTGTAAATGAAGCAAAAGATTTAATGACAATGTGTACCATGAGTTTGTTGAAAGGGCTAAACCAACGAAGTACCAACTCAGCTGCGGTTCCCTCCGACAATACGGAACATTTTAGCATCTTTCAGGTTTAACTTCGCTCATGTGTTTAAGTCTCATCATGGTGAAGGATGAACTGGAAGTACAAACACTTTTTCAAGGTTTGATGAAATGTGTCCTCTTGACTTTGGCTTCAACGCTTCTAATTAACAGGTGGATGTGAAAAGTTTGAATCAAACCCTATAACCCTAAAATTATTGAATTCAACTACATGTGTTCTGGCAAGTCTCCAACTCGTGCCAACAGCATAAACATCAACTACCATTCCTGCTGGACCGTCTTGTATGGAACTGTTGACCCATAGACAGAGTGGACGAATGACCACTTTTCCCCCCTGAGACGGCGGACGGTTTGCCAGAATTTCTTCGGGACCGACCGAAAGTCTTCTTCCACGGTATCACCAAACTTCTCCCACGATCAGGTTTTTGCCTCTGTTACTGCCAAAGCCACTTGTCGGCTGGCCTGCCGGTAGCTGTCAACTGCTTCAGAAGTCCCACAAGCCAGCCATGCTCTGTAGGAGTCTTTCTTCAGCCTAACGGCATCCCTGACCTCTGGTATCCACAAGCAGGTTTGGTTGATTACTGCCACGACTAACACCGGCAGCCTTGCGACCGCAGCTCCCAGCAGCCGCCTCGACAATGGCAGCACGGAGCATGGTCCACTCAGTTTCCATGTTCCCCGCCACCCCCGGATCGTGGTTGAAGCTCTGGCGGAGTTGGGAGTTGAAGACCATCCCAATAGTGTCCTAGTAGACCCTCACTGTTCTTTTGGGCCTACCAGGTTTGTCCAGCTTCCTCCCCCGCCATCTGATCAAACTTACCAACAGGTAGTGGTCGGTTGACACCTCAGCTCCTGTCTTAACCCTAGTGTCCAAAACATGCGGCCGCAGATCAGCTGATACAACTACAAAGTTGATCTGTGAGCTAAGTTGTCCTGATGCCAAGTGCACTGGTCGACACCCTTATGTTTGAACTTGTTGTTCGTTATGGACAAACTGTGACTAGCACAGAAGTCCAATAACTGAACACCAACAGGGTTCAGATCAGGCAGGCCGTTCCTCCCAATCACGCCACTCCAGGTCTCGCCGTCATTGCCCACGTGTGCATTGAAGTCTCCCAGTAGAACAATGGAGTCCCCAGTTGGGGCACTTCCCAGCACCCGTTCCATGGAATCCAGAAAGGGTGGGTACTCTGAACTGCTGTTTGGCGCATAAGCGCACACAACATTCAGGACCCGTTCTCCAAACCGAAGGCGCAGGGAACCCTTTCATCCGCTGGGTTCAACTCCAATACATGGGCAAAGAGCTGGGAAGCTATAAGTAAGCCCACACCAGCCCTCAGCTCCTCAACTGAAGCAACTCCAGCATAATAGAGGGTCCAGCCCCCATCGAGAAAGCGGGTTTCAGAGCCAGTGCTGTGCGTAGAGGTTAGCCCGACTATATCTAGTCTGTACCTCTCAACCTCTCGCACAAGCTCAGGCTCCTTCCCCATCAGTGAAGTGACATTCCATGTTCCCACCGTCAGCTCTCGTAGCCGGGGATCGGACCGCCAAGGCCGCTGCCTTTTCCTACTGCCCGATCCACAATGCACCGGACCAATGCGGATTCCTCCGTGGGTGGTGGGCACACGGTAGGACGGACCCATGTCCCTGCTTCGGGCTAAACCCAACCGGGCCCCATGGGTGAAGGCCTGGCCACCAGACGCTCGCTGGCGGGCCCCTACCCCGGGCCTGGCTCCAGGGTGGGGCCCCGGTAACCCTCCAGGCAGTGTACTCGAGTCCTCGGTTTTTTCTCTCATCGGGGGTCTTGACTTTATATCCTCATTAGAAATTATTTAAATTTCCATGGGCACTGTAAAATGAATAAAGCCAAAAGCGTTATTGGCGTTAAGTCAATGTACCACTAGTACGTACCATTATACATCATGGCGCCAACCTTCCCCAGGAGAATGATCCATACACACCTTACCGTCCACAAGATCACAGAGAAAACATGATTCTTCCTTTGAGAGTGGGTAGAGGTCTGCAAGGAATGTCCTATACACAACAAACAGTGGGATCTGTAACCTTTCTACCAGAACCAGCAATAACATACTCGGCAATATGAGCCATGATCTCTCTCACAACAGTGGCTATCCTTTACTGAAAGAGCTCTGGATGACCATGATCCTTCCACTGGTTCACCACATGTCCCTAACTAAACCTAAACCTGCCGTTTTTGAGTCACAGTCACACAGTTCTTTACACTTGCTTTTTTCCTGCTTCCAGGATAAATGCTTAGAGAACATAATTTCCACTCGCTATCTCAAACATCCCATCCGCTGTCAGGAGCCACTGTAAAGAGAGAATCCATGTTGTTCACTTCCCCTATTGTAATGTTATGGCTGATGGTTGTAAGTTCTCTATATTTGTGGAAGCAGGTGTTTTCTGTGTAGCAGATGATACCTGCACTCTGGTAAGTTCAGCCGCCCGGGAGTGTGAGTTTTTTTCTTTGCCCTCTCCTCCCCAGAGTAAGGAGCAGCGTACCATCTGCTGTCAAGCGGACTGACACTGGGCTTCATTATTTATAAGAGCCAGCCTCATATCACGGCAGAACCGCAATGCTGCATTTACTGCACTGTTGGTTTATTTACCAAGACTCTCTGCCTTCACTCCAGCCCTCCCTGTCTTTCAACCTGAAGGCTATATATATATATATATATATATATATATATATATATATATATATATATATATATATATATATATATATATATATATATATATATATATATATATATATATATATATATATATATATATATATATATATATATATATGTATATATATATATATATGTATATATATATATATGTATATATATATATATATATATATATATATATATATATATATATATATTTTTCATGTCTCCCTTTACAAAATAGAGGATCTAATAAATAGAAACATCTGCCTTCGAGGAAGAAATCATCACTTAAGGAACTCTGGTTATTAAATTTCACTCAGGTCCCCTCGTCATCTACAGTTAATGTCCTATTTAAAATGAAATTGGTTTCCTTTTTCCATCACGTCATATTTTCATCTTGAATGGCACTAAGGAAGCTAATGGAATGCCCTCAAAGTGTGATCTTTCACTCGAAGGCAGCTCAAGAGTGCTGAATAAAGAAAAGAATTAAGAAAGTGTAATAGATTTTACAGAGCACCATAGTATTCAGCCAACCTGGGAGACTATGACATTTCAAAAATATGATTAGTTCATTTTCTTTACCGGTCAGTTGTTACATTAAATTAAAAAAAAAAAAAAAACTCTTTGCAGGGTTTTTCCTCTTAGTTACTCTGAAAATGTCATCACTGAATCTGAATGTTGGATCCAAGTGACGCACGAGGCAAACGATGTGAAGAGTTTGAGCTTGAGTGCCAGCAGAGAAGCTACTCAGGTGAACAGGAGGAGTACCTGTTGTAGTCGACATACACATCTTAAAAATGTCAGAATGGTCAGTCGGATTTAATTTCAATGTGTATCTTCACAGCCTGACCGCTCAGGAATTAAATCCAGTTTTAGTTTTCTGTTAGATACAATAATAATAACAATTATGATAATAGATTTTATTTATGACGCATTTTACATTTTGATCAAATCTCAAAGTGCTACAAGGTGTAAGCAGATCAAAGCACCAACAAAAAAAACTTTCTGGGGTTTATCCCCTGGCTGTTGGGGATGACAGCGTAAAGGCCTTGTTAAAAAAGATGATACGAGATAACTAGACCATTATAAAAATGATATATTTGACTCTTTCAACACATAATAACTTAAGTGAATGGACTGAAATTTTAATGTGAGTGACAGGATAGACACTGGAGTGTCTGTACAGTGGGGGTACCGTTGGCTAGCAACGGAGATGAGATCCGGCTCAAAGCATCGCATTATATGTACAGCTCACAACTGTAGACTTCAAATGCAGCTAGCAGAAGTTAGCAGCTAGCTCAAAGAAGGAGATAATTACCAAAAATATTGATCTGGGACAATGAGATACAACCCAATTTATAATTGCTTTAGAATCTGTGGTTCTCAACTGTAGACAAAAAAGGCTTGTAGAGGAAGGACTTCTTCTGCACAGGTTACTGTAAAAGGGGGTATGATACAACACAAAGAGAGAGTGTGCAAGAGACACAAGCAGAGATAAAACATTTTTTGAATTTTTTTGCCTTCATTTCTTCCTTTTAACTTTGTCACCGGTCCCTGTGAGCTCTGCAGACTCTCCTCTTTAGCTGGCTGCAGTCTCAATTACTCTGCACTGCTGAGCAAGAAATGAACAATGCTAATCAACGGAGCTGATTCTCCGCTTCTATCATCTGCTTTTGTTGATTTAGTGCCGGGCTAATAACTTTGGATGTAAACTGTCTTTGTCAGCTGCCCCAAGGGCTCAGCAAGGACGTCTTCAAGTAGGGATTATGTGCATTATTTTTATGTTGCTACAAACATAGCTGCATTTCTGTTATTGCTTCTGTACATCAACCGCCCTAAGACAGAAATATCACAATGTGGAACACATAATAAAATAAACTATCTTATATCCAAGCTTTGTCTTACTCAAATTAATAGATTACATATATTATTAGACAGGGAGGGTGAGATGGTGTGTGATATAAATTGCAGTCTGGAACTTCCAAATTTTCCATTCTAAACCATTAAGTACGCTCATGAGGCCCAATACCACCACTGAGCAGCTTAGTCACAATGTTAAGTTCAGCAAATCGGAAGCTCACATGATAGCATACATGCTGTCTGCTTTAAGGTTTGAAGTGAACAGAAAGGTGCCCCGTGACATCATGAACAGCAACTACCCTTGTGAGTCGGCTGAGAAAATGAACTTTATAAGGTCAAGACCTCAGTAAGGATGACAACAAGGTGAATCAACTTCCTTGAGCTGGTTGATGGTTTCTACAAACCAACTATTGCGTTGGTATCTGGGGGAATGGGCTCAGGCAGATGAATCTGTACGTGGAGGACCTGGACGAGGGAGGCTGGGTGGTTTCAAGACTCACTGGGTAACTCTCACTTTTGGCTGCTAAATAAAGATTGAATGCTCAAACAACAGCACTGGTGGATTCCCCATAGATAGATCTCACACCCCCCATTCTAGCTACCACGAAGGTTGCAAACTCCGTTAGAACTTATGACATCTCAGACACCAAGTTAAGAATAAAATAGAATGTAATAATCACCGAAAGAAGTGTCAATATCTGTGCTGTCAGTTTTAATATTAGAAAATAATTAGCTCCTTCTCGAGCTGTATGATTTGCTGTCTTGTCTCGCTCCACCCAGATCTCCAGAGAGCTGGTCTAGAGGGGAACCACGCAGCAGAAGGTGAAAATGGGATTTCTTCATTGTTAATTATGGATCATAACCAGCGACAAAACTATGGAGAAAACTGGGTATTAATAGAAGCGCACTCTTTAAAACCAACAATCACTTTTGGATGTGAGATCAAACAAGCAGACGTTACTTTGAAATTCTAATTCTAATGCTGATATACGGAGACAGGCTAAGCAAGATGTTTCTGGTTTCTCCACAGTTGGGTTGCTGGGCTGTAAAAAAAGTGGATGGGTGTGTCGGGGTGTTCTATATTGAAATAAACCAGAGCTAGCATTGCTTCTCGACTGGATAAATAAGTGAAAAGTCAAATGGAAAGCCAGAGAGACAGTCAACCAGGAGGACAAAAAATAGATTTGATGTTCCCCGTTGACTTTTTTCAATCCATCTTTCAACTTTCTGTTTTTAAGTGCCTGTCATATTAAATACAATTTATTTGACCTTGTCCACAAAGAACAGCCTTGTTTGATGAAGCTTTATGAATGTTCGTATCAAAGACATTTTTGATATCCCAACACACATTTGCGTATGTCGCGGTATTTGCTACATTTTGGTATTTTTATCATGTTGATGGTTTTTTTTATACATCTCGACCTATTCCGTCCTTGATGCATGTTCCCTCGCACAAACTGACACATAGCTATACCAAAGAATGCGGATAAAGTGTTCAAAAAAGTGCGTGCTTCCATTGCTCAACGTTAATTTTGTTGGAGGAGCCCACTGGAATGGGACGTATAGTATGTCCACATGAAAACCACAAAGAAAACTTTGAAGCTACACAGTAAGCCTTGTGAGCGACAATTCTCATCACATATGAGATCAGTTGTTGGAAGAAAATACCTGTAACAGTATTTTAATGAGCCGATACGTTGTGTCTTTATGTTCGGCTTTTAAATTTAAATGGAAACTGTGTTTTCAGGGCCTGAAATTGCAAACTTTTGAAAACCGGTGCTAAAGTTTAATGTTTGTTAATGCCAACACTTCCATCTCAATTTTGCACGCTGGAACTTTTTGAAAACAGTGACATTAAAGCCATACTTGGCTCATGTGTGTACAATTCCAGAATAATTGCCATACTTTCGGACAGAGGGTGAAACGGGTTCCAGAATGTAATCTTTTGAAACTGCACCTTTAACATTTCCATGTAAAGTGGCTAAACGCTATTCTTGTGAAAACTGTGATAACAACCCCCTCACTGTTAGACTGAAAACATAATATGCACACAGAAAACAGCAACGTTGGCCCATGTACTTTTCTCAACCATTTTTCTTTACCATTTTAAAAGTCATTCTGACATCCTAAACAATCGTTAACAGAAACAGCCTCTGATGGAAGTTTAACAAAATAAAGCGAAAAACTATGGACTTATAGTTCGGCACATAGTTTTCAATGTGGTGTTGATCAAAAAGGGTTACACTGCAAACTACTGGCCTGGTATGAACACCAGAGAACTTCTGTCGGTTCTGTGTGCATCAGGACCAACTTAAAAAACATTGTTGAATCATTTTACATCTTATTTGAAACCCTTTCCATATTCAGAAAACGGTTGTTTCATATAAATAGCTTCAGTCCGAACAGATTACACGTATTTCTATACTGGTAGTTAACGACGCCTCATGACCTCTGCTGTCTTCGCCGCAATTACAGCAGCTTCCCTTTCTCTCTAATTTACTTAAATTAAATGTTTGTCCTCCCCTTCCATAAAACAATTAACATATTGAGTCATTCCCCCCACCACTCATTTAGGAGTAATACTACCAGATACTCAACTCTATATTAAAGTCGGGTGAAAGTTTACCGTATAATAAACAGAGCTTGATTAAAATTCATGTTTTAAGGCTGTTTGGTGAGGTCCATGCGTGTCACTACAGCAATGCTTCGTAATAACTCTTGTACAGCTAATTACACTGTTATAAATGGTTTACCTAGGTCCGTTACAGCTTAAGTAAATTTCATTTAAAGATTCAAATATGGAATTGTTCAACCAAAAGACTTTTTTCCAGACAGCAAATAGACAATAATGCATATACTGTAGATTGCTTACAAAAAATATGATTATGCTGATTAATTATAATGGTCTTTCTATCCTTTGTTTATAAGTCTTATGTTATAAAACTGCAATTCATTCCCTGAGTTCTGCAGAGATGTCGCTGAGCTCTTATTACTCACATCTTGGCTACCGCACACTCCAAAATGCAGCCGGAGAGATTAATATGTCTGGACCAGTGAATGCCAAAACACTTTCTGTGAGTTGGTGCTATATAGTCTGTGTGTGCGTGTTTGTGAGCCCCCTAATAAATGGACAGCAATGGAAACAAATGCATGGATGCACAAATACTGCAACAAGCCTCTCTGCTGTGGTTTGCAATGAGTTTTACATAATTTAGAGGTCTAAACCAAGGGGAAACTGCTAACTAGCATGAGCTGAATGTTTTCCTTTTTAACTTTGAGGTTCCAATAAGATTTTGGGTTCAAATCAACATATTTGATTTATTACAACCTTTTGGTACTCCAGCGTCTTTGTATTAATACACAGACAGACAACTGCAACTGAATTCATGTCAGCTAAGGATTTTAAGTACAGGCTGCTTATATTCACTTAGTTATGCCCATTGCATCAAATGATTGTTATATGTTAATACAACTTAAACCTGCTCCTGTTCTGCTCAACTATTTAGTCAAACACATTTTGAGTCAGTATTTCTTGACCCAGTGGCAGCATGTTTATGCCAAATAGTTAGGGCCCAAGGATGGAGCCCTGTGGGACACCGCGGGTCAAAGCTGCCACCGAGGGGGAGGCATTAAACACGACAATTGAGAAAGTTCTAATTGATATGTCAGAAAGGTTTTTGGGCATTTTAAAGAATGTGATGATTTGCTAAACAGAATTATAGTATTTGATACAATAAAAGAAAAGTTTAATAAGGATCAAATATTTTTCTAAAAACACGCTTTGCCAAACGGTTCTAAGTCAATTTCACTCGGTTAATCTAAGTAAAATTGACTATTTTCCATGAAATACAAAATTGTTTCCTGAAACTCAATTTGATAAATTTCCCAAAGAAAGAAAATATGCAAAAAAAACATTTACCATATTTTTCTTTATTGGTGAGGGCATTAAATGATTTTAACTTGATTAGATTTTACTCAAAGTGAAACAAAAGTGGTTATTAAAGGTTATGGGTATCCATACTACTTAAAGTCTATAAATCTGGGATAGGATGTTAGCAGTCCTTGTGTGTGTGTTTATGTATTAGTGTCTTAATCATCCTCCTAATGGTCACCCCAGCATCTCAACGAGGTTCCGGCCCAGACTTTAACTAGAACACTCCAGAACTTTATTTCCAATTCTTATGAGCCATTCAGTGGTCCCCTTACTCTGCTTGGGATAATGTCTTCGAGTGCGAGACCAAGATGCACGAGAACTTCAACTCACAGACTGATGACCCAACATTCTCCTTCAGAATACAAATCATCAGATCCTTCCCACATTACCACGCTGAGATTCAGAATCCCAGAGCCTTAGAGAAATGTTCTTAACCTCTAGCCAGACTGATCACCTTCCTCATTTCTCCTGTAATATCTGTTGATTTTGGCATCATCTGCCACTGCAGAGACCAGCTAGCCATTCTGAATATGGTCTGTATAAGTGATGACTTTATAGAACATTGAATTTATATTATATTTTATTTAAAGATCTGATACAATGTAGGACTGGGTACCCACAGCACCAGAGGAAATCCCATGTGGGTCCATTACGTTTTTGCAGCAATGTGTACATCACTAAAAAGTGACATCATATAAAGTCAGTTTACAGCCTTTCAGTGTGACAAACCGGATTTAGCAGATCGGAAACGGATTCTACTCAGGTTGTTATCCACCCCCAAAATTTGAAAGACATGAGATATAACAACTGTTAATGATGCTCAGCTGCTATCAGCATAGCCCAGGTGAGCGCTGTCACCATCAGAGATCCGGATTAGCTTGAAGGTGCTGGTGTTCAGAGAGAAGTTCAACAACACTGTTTGCTTACAAGTACACTTCAAAACCACTGGAAGGAGAGAGAAAGGAGGGGTGAGGATGAGGAAGGAGGACTGAGGAGAAGCAGGAAGGGGGAGCAGATGGGGGTGGGAGTTTTTTGTGAGGGACATGGCAAGGACATCTCCTCGGAGCCATATGGTGTTTGAGAAGGTTTTATGTGGTTGTGTTTGTCTGTCTGTTGTGTTTAAGATTTTACTGGATCGCCTCAGGGCAGTTGTCTGTGATAATCTATCTTTCTCTCTACCGCCCTTCTCTCTTGTTTTACTCCCCCAACTTTCTCTCTCTGTCTGTTTTTCTGCCTCTTTCTCTCTGATGCGATCCCTGAAATCTGCTGGTGGCTGTCAGTATGACTGATGGCCTGTGTTGATGTGCGGTGGTCGTCTAGCTGTTATTAATAACTTCATACCTGAACCTGGCTGGGCTCCTGGAATTTATCTTCTTGCTGTTTCTTTGACCTTGTGTGACCGCATGTCCGTGGATGGACAAGTTCTTCATCGTCGTCGTGTGTGTTTTTATAATTTATGACTGATTTACATACACACTGGGATTAAGTTTGTCTGGGTAATCCAACGTTTGGAAACAGTTTTGACTTGGAAAAATCTCCATGTAGGCCCATAGTGTCATTTATTACAATTAGATTTAATGTTTTCATAAAATCCTGTTTTACATCCAGAGCAAAACAAAACAGCCTCAGGATATTCTCTATACTCTGGCTGTTGTCATTAGAAAAATGGTTGTGCAGCTTTTCTGTGCAAGAATAAGATTATTACGGCCATATTTACTTCTATAGGAAGAGAATTGACAACTACAGAGTGACAAACTCTTCATTTGGAGAAGGATCAGGTCTTCGGCTATAGTTGAAACAAATCCCACACTTTCACCCATGAGCTGGCAGTTTATTTTTATGACACCATGCTTAAAGGAGCAGCCGACAACCCTGTACAGCACCCAATGAGCAAATTTGGGGTTGAACGTCTTGCTTCAACAGTCTACATTTCAAGGGATCATACCGCCAATTATATGGTATTGATTTATTTCATTGGAATAATTTTAGTGCATCAACTGAACCGAACTGCACGGTACGTCCTTTCCGGTCATCAATGGCCATTTAAGTTTTGTTCCAGTGAATTCTGCTACCTCATTGGGTTCTTCCTTTATTTAATGTGGTAGATTACAGCAATTCCGGTGTTCTGATTTGTCTTTATTTTTTACTCATACAAACCAATAATCTACACACTGAGTTTATCAACATTCAGTCTCCCTCTAATATCATTTCAACACAAAATACCTGTACCCATCATACGCTCTCTCCCCAGTGCCATTGCTTAAGCCATTTTTACAATCTCTCTCTCCTGCAACTGATGTAACTAATCATCACAAACCCCACTGCCATCGTGTTGTGTTCGCTTTATCATCATCCTACCATATACAGCTTTAGTTTAGTAAGCATTTCCTATGTATCACCAAGACACTGAAAAATACTAAATGAAACAATTAAAATCAAAATCAATGCTACATTTTAAAGCACAAACCAGCTCATGTACTTAAATATATGTTAAAGTGACCAGTGTTGATGGTCAGTCCGATGAACCGATATCGGTTCAGGAAGAACTCCTCAACACAGGGTTATTGTGAGGCTCCAATAATCAGTGTTTTTAGGCATGAGAATGTATTTCCACTACCATATGGCCCCAACTTCCATACAAATTACAAAAATAACTGGATATTTTATTTTACAGCCAATCTAAAGGGATTTTGGATATAGAAAGCAGGAGGTGTGGAAGGACTGGGCTTTTCTGCAGTATTGCAGACATTAGGATGCCTGGCCTACTAAAACACTTATTCATGATGGATTTGGTTAAATGCATTTCCAAAATGATGAGTCAGTTTATTTTGACCAGGGTATTAAAGGGCCACAACACTGTTCCGGTACCTTCACTTCATATGTAAATAAATGAATCGAATTGGCAGTTTCACATTTTATAACAATGTTAAACCAGTTCCGTTTTGGGTTCAATTTAATGTTACACTGTCTAATAGTGGCACCACTTTTGTGTTTTATTACTTTCAGGGTGGAGATTAAGAGCTCAGGTTATAATATTGATAAATTCAATGACATTTTCTCTGCACCCAGTCTTGCTCTTGGTTCCCTCACCCACCAAATCCCACTATAACCCCTTGATAACCACAATATCCTGCTCTAACTTGGTGCTTCCAATTTTTGTGGTGCTCTGGATCAAGAAAATCTTGCCCGGGTCAAAGCTGAAATCCTGAAGAAGGTTTTCAATTGAAATAGTGTGGTTGCTGCCGGTGCTGCAGAGGCCAGGATGTTTAAGCTCCATCCTGGCTTACATGATGACAGTGTGGGTGTGGGAGTTGTGGCATTGGCATGTGCTGCTAAACATATCTTTGTATTTACATAATCCCTGTCCTATCATGATTATATTAATCTGCTCTAAGAAGCTTTTCATAAATTGGACACTTCTGCCGGACTTATAGGCACTACATGAGAGTTAGCAAGTGGAAGTTTTCCTTCTTCAATGTTGTTGTTAGATGTTAAGTAAGATGTTGAATTAGATCTGCAGATTGTAACAACATCCACAAACTGATTGCAAGCGTTTCAGTAAAGTCAAACATTATTGATAAAGAACATTTAAAAGCAACTATAGTGTTGACCAAAGTGCAAACGGTATGACAAGAAAGCACAATACATCATAACAAAAGTATCAGATGGGATGGCATGTAGGGCCACCCGTGGTTGTCCATCCATCAATACATTGCCAGGAAATAGGAAATGCAGAAGTAGAAACAACTAGATAGAATTGTATGAAGATCCACATGTGCTTCATAGGGCCATAAAGGTTCACCTCACATCATTTCTTTGCTGCTTTTGAACTGCAGCGATATTCAAGTCAGTTGGCTCACATTCAGAGGATATGTTATTTATATCTGTCCAGATGTTGTAAAAACCAACAAAAAAAATCAAAGAAAATTGGAAAAACCTCATGCATTTAAATTATATTTTGTACTCCATTAGTTTAATCTGACAGCTTGTGTTATTATCCTTCTTGTCCAGTGAAAAATATGCATCTCACTTCTGAACTGTTAAAAAGTTGTTAGATTACCTCCATTTTTAATATGTACTGCAGCAGTAGTACCAGTTCAGATGAACCCATAACAGTGAAACAGTGTAGGGAACATGAGTGCTTTTACTCTTGATACTTTAAGACTATTTTGCTGATAATATTTTTTTGAATGCAGGTATTTGACTTTTAGTGGAGTATTTTGTATATTTTGTGTGGTATTAGTACTTTTACTTAAGTAAATAGTCCAGGTATGTTATTAACGTTGAAGCCAAAACATGCTAGGCTTGTGGTCTATAGGTCCAAATGACCACGCTGTGAGAATAAAGACATTTTAGCTGTTGTAAAGGTGCCTTGGAGTTTCTTTTTGATCTTTGTCTAGCTCACTGGTGCTGCTGCTGCATATGGGATTTTTTTACACATGAGATAAAACGGAATCTCAGCTGAACCAAACTTTATTTCAGATACCTGAATATAAGGGAACTCTGTTGTTTTAGAAGCCAAATTGCTTGTGGGATAAATCAAAGCGTTCAGGAACAGAAAGAACAAAGTCTTTGTTGAGATGATAGAGGCCAGCAGTTTTATCACTGTGCCCTTGGAATAATTATGGAGGGACTGCCACTTATGTGAAGGTTCATTACCCTCTACTTGCAGATAATGAGTCTCACTATAGATCTATGGAGTCCCAGAGGTTTAGAAACATCTGCCACAGCGACCCAAATAAGACTGATGTGTTTCAATCTTCTGCTTTCTCATCTCCCCTGGAATTTCTTTTGATTTAGGCATAGTCTGAGACCCACTATATTTGAATTCCGTGTCTTCAATCACTTATCTACCAGGGATCGATTGAAGATGTCACTGTCATCAAACACATCAAAACATGCGCAAATCAGAAGCCGTAGCTGACAGCTGAGTCTTCTACC
The DNA here is from genome assembly GCA_037951165.1 of Lophius americanus. Lineage (NCBI taxonomy): Eukaryota > Metazoa > Chordata > Actinopteri > Lophiiformes > Lophiidae > Lophius > Lophius americanus. The sequence goes on from JBBDHG010000019.1 coordinate 4,453,691, forward strand.
ATACTATGCATGCCAGCCGTCTGTGGTTGACTGACTACAAGACCAATCCACAGACAGGACACAGACAGTACATTAATCCCCCTGACAAACCACACGCCTTCCTTGAAGACCCCTGCCTGCCGTCGAGAGAAGGCAGTCCATCTGGATTCTGCTGATGTTAAGAGTTCTCTGTCCAGAGTTAACGTTTGTAAAGCTATTGGACCAGACGACATACCAGATTGTGGAAATTTTTAACATCTTTAAGACAGACTATGGTCCCCAAAAGCCTGTAAAGGACTCCCATCATCCCTGTGCCTAGGGTCGTCAACCGTCACATTCGTCAGCAACTACCGCCCAGTAGCACTGACTCCCATGATGATGAAGTGCTATGAGCAGCTGGTCATGAGGCGGACTCAGTCTGTTTCACTGAACCCGCTCCAGTTTGCAGACCACCCTAACCACTCCACTGATGCTGCCATCTCCTACACCCTTCCCTCATCCCTGTCACACATGGACTGCGTGGGTATGTGTCAGAATGCTGTTTATTCTACCTGGGTTGAATCCAAAGTAATTGCACAACTCTTTTGGCTTGAATACGTTTCACATCTCATCCTCCGTTCTTCACGCTGCTCATCCCTGACTAAATTCTGTACTCTTGGAATAACATTTGAAAGTGAGAGTTTTCGGTGATTATGATTAACATTTACACCATAGAGGGATGTAATAGAAAGTAATCTGAGTTGTAAGGATTTTTCTTGTTGGTCATTTCAACCAGTGGATCATACCTATCAGTCTGTCCGGTCTAAATAGTACTCAAAGTGCCTCCACTCTCTATTAAAGCCTACAGTGGAGTCTTTTTCCACCATATTAAACCATTGACACGTTTGATTAAGATCCATTAATTTGCCAAACTGCATCTCCCACTTAAACCATCAGAGGCTTTTTAAATCACAGCCAATTACACAGCCACCACAGCACTCGGGCCACATTAGAAAACAAATCACTCAGACGGAGAGAGGGCCTTCCACGTTACGGCAAAGCAGGCAGAGGAAGGAAGACTGATCATAGAAAAACGTTCCAAACCTTCCTCAAATAAACAATCTTGAACACACGATTGCCGACCTTGTGCATCATTGAACAACCCAAAATTCGCAGTACAGGTGCACATCATTATTTATGTAGGCAGAGGTGTTCTTCCGTGACTAATAATAATAATAAACTAATACGAAACTCAGAACATAGCTTGAAACAGCCATTCCAACAGGAAACCTGGACTAAGCTATCTAACCACTCTACATTTGATTGATTTGAGGGGGCAACCTACTAAAACTTAGTTCAGTTTCTAGTTGGGGGTGGGCCTCGAGTCATATTCATTAGATTATCAGCTCGGGGAAAGAAGCTGTTTTCATTCTTATAGTGCGTGACTGAATCAACCTGTTTATCTGCCACAGGGGAGGAATTGGAAGTGGTGGTAGCCAAGGTGTGTTGGGTCGTCCAGCCCCGATAGCGGTCCTGGTAAATGGTGTACTTCGCCATCTTGAGAGTTTTTTAGAGCCCTCTGGTCCTTCTTGGTGCAGTTGGCAATCCACGCTGTAGTGGAGTATATGATGATACTCTCCACAGTGCACCTGAAGAAGAAAAATATTCAAGGTTTAAGGTTGTAAGATTCTTTGTATTCATTCCAAAAAATTTTATAAATTAACAGGAACAACATTTTGGGACTCAGGATAATAAATACAAAAAAAAGAATAATGATTTCAATCTCAGACCAACTGGGAAAAGTGTCCAACACTGTTTATCATGGAAAGAGTTCAACTTGCTGGTGTGAATATCACGGACTGTAGGAAGGCTGCTGAGTTGATCTGAGATTTGGATCCGGAACTGGATTTCAATACCCAAAGCAATGAAAACTGCTGGACTGAATGACTGTTCTACCCGAGTTTTCAAATGACGGAAACACAATGTACCACGTAAACTCAGTCACCTGTTTAAGTCATTTTTATACAGACAAGAAACATGTATTTGTGAATTCAATTGACCATTTGGGCCAAGCATACACCTTTTGCTGAGTGTAAATCACCCGAGCTCCATCTTTCTTTCATGATCTAACCAAATTTAAACATTTTTGTTTGACATGGCCAAAATAAATTGGTGTAATTAAGTTTAGTCAACTTGAACAGGAATTTTGTTTGAATTTCATGTTTGAATACTCAATGTTGGAATAATCAACTTTTCATTAAGGAGATGCAGGTCAAAGTTATCCATTGCAAAGAATTAATATGCATCAAATGCTAAAGACAGAAGGATCATAAAAACAGGAATAAATGAAACTGTGAAAGAGGAGAAAATTAAACTGTTATTACAACAGGCTAAAGTCTTAAATACCTCCATGATGTGAGTTATTTAATCCAACTATGTGAACACCGTGACCCACACTGTTAAAGCTACTTTGGTTGACTTGATATGACTGATGACAGCGTCACACCAAAATGTCCTTGGGTGCTGGACACTTAAAAACAAGACTGGATCTGTACGCAGAACCCTCTGTCTGCTCCATTTGCACCATCTCTCGGAAGAAGTTTATTTGTGTAGCAATGTTCAGATGCAGAGCAATTCCAAGTGCATTGCAGACATTGACATAAAAACAAAAAAAAAAATGTCATGTATTATGAAGAAATTAAATAATATTCCTTTCACCCAATATTTCACCAATACACCTGAACAAACCTCATAGCCTCTCTGTGGGTGCTTTATAGGTGCAAGCAGGTACATTTACCATGTAAATACTACTTAATACTCTATCAATCCTTTATCTCTGAATAGGCTTGAATAGGATATTTTCCTCTAATGGTGTTGATGTCCAAAGTTCACAATTAAAGGTGTGTTAAAGTCTTCTCCTCTCTAAAGTCTCTTCTCCATTTCTTCCTCTCTGTAGTCATACTTTGTGTGTGTTTCAGTGTGTGTCGAGTGTTTCCGGGTGCATGTGGAGATGAAGAGCAGCTTAAGAGTGCGAATGTGTAGACTAGCGGAAAACTCTGCGGGGATGCATAGCTACTACAATCAACCAAACAGAGACGACATTAACCCCCCACGGGGACCAAAGCCTTGTGTCTGTTCTCCTCTGTGAGTGTGTTTTGTGATCAAGTTAAACCGCTCCTCCATTACTTTTTGCATCATTAGCTCAAAAGAGGGGGGCTGTGTTATTCTTTGTGTTGATGTGTGTGTGCGCATTTGTGTGTGTGCCTGGATAGGTTGATGTATTTGGTGTTTTGAGACAAATGCTCTTTTAATCAAACTGATTCTTTCTTTAATTATGTGAGACTTAATGATACATAGGGTTTTGTTGCCTTCATTAAAAGCAAACACTCTTACAACCCTCCCTGCCTCTTTCTCCAAATATCAACTATTCAAACTTTTTGCTACTCATTTAATAAATCGGTGAAAGAGAATAGATGCTGCAGAAAGCTTGACTTATCCAGCATATGTTCATACATTCTTACACCTTTTATAACCTAGGATATGTTTTGTAATATACCTCTATAATATCTGTACTGTAGTTTTACAAGGATTCAAATCCTTAACATTTTTTGTACTTGCAGATCAGTTGAAGAAAAAAAAACGATAGACGGCAAGACGGAACTGAACACAGGGTATGAGTTGATAAAGGCAAGTGCAGTTACAAAAGAAATTTAAAAAAATAATGAAGAAAATACAAATAGACAGACAAAAATAGTTTTTTAGAAATACACCAAAGAATAAATAAAAACAAACAAAAGTAATTAAAGCAGCAAAGTTTGCCAGGTTCACCTGTAAGAACGCCAACCAGACATCAATATTCACCAACCCACCCCATCTATACCATTCATCAAAAGTTCATGCTTTTCATCATTTTAATTTTTTGTATTAGTCAGAAAACACCCACCAAATTTGAAGTACTTTGGCTTGATTCTCTAGGATGATTACGTCAAAGTACTCCACCTAGAAGTGGCAGAAACGCCCCAATATTGCAGATTTAAGTCCAAACGACTGACTTCCTGAGAATTTCTTCAAAATTCTATATCGTTTTCATACTTCTACATAAAACGATGTCTGACGACTTGTTCTTTTCATTTTTCCAGTGGGCTCTGTGGAGCTAGATTGTCATACCCTTCTCTGGGACCACTAATAAACATAAACCTTACAATCTTTTGCTGATTGTAACGAATGCTAGGAAAGTGAAAAGACAATTGTGATATTTGGGGATTTTTTGTATATCTTCCCATGTATGTTGAAGAATATGATTGATCAGTTTGTCGACTTTATCTGCACTAACTAGAATGTGAAAGTCAGCGATTGGACAACAAAATATTTTATTTGTTTAATTGATATTTTAATTGTCTGACATTTGACCAAATCTCAGATAAATCAACAAATGTTTTCTATTTTCAGTTTAAATGTGTAAATTATTGGGAAATAGAAAAAGCTAGCTACATATATTGAGAGGGACTAGAAATAGATTTGCTGTCAAATGAATCATCAAAATGATGCAGTTTAAACTGAAATACTCTGAGTAAATCTTAATTTCCCATCAAGCAACGCAACTGGGTGTGTTATGTTTTATTGTCGTTCACGTTTAAAGTCTGTAACACGAGGTTGGGTTTACGTCAGTATGACATCATCAGTGTCTATTCTGGCCCATTTGCCACTTCTCTGGAGTCGAACCAGATGTGGGCCATGTCTTGTCTCATGATTTTTCAACATAAACATTAAAACATTTTTAACATGTTATATTAGAGAGCTACTATTTTAAGATAAATAAACAAGCCACCAACAATGTAAATAAACGCATGCCTGATTTTATCCTCACCCATTCAGATGAGGTTTAACTGCTTTCATTCCTTTTCTCGTCCTTGTCTCTCTCTCTTTCTTTCTCCTCCTCTGGTGTGACCTGTTTGTTAACAAGCGACCGTTTCTCATTAAATGGCACTTATCTAAATTTTAATGTAGCAGTCGGAGGGAATTAACAGTCAGTAACGCACATGTGTGCCAACACATATCCACAGAGCCACTCCAATACAAACTCTGAGATGGAAAATGTCTCATTGGTCTCGTAGTTAAGCCAGCAGTGTTTTCCCATCCTGAATTTTTGACTTGTGTTTGTTTTTTAGGTTCCTTCTCTGTGTTACGTTCAGGTGGAGGTAATTGCCAACTTTAGAGGTGTAAGTGGATCCAGTGCCTTATCAGAGAAGTCATTCAGGATTCAGTGCAGTGGCTCCCTTTTAGTCTTTTTTTGACCCTTTATTGTCACTGTACCCGTCTCAGCAGTGCCTTGCAGAAACTCCCCGGTGCTGCTTTCATAACCAGCCAGTGAAGTACCTTAATAATCTTCACTCCATGCATCAATATGTAGTGTTGAATAATCCTCGGATACATCTTCAGTTTCCTTTTGTTCCTTCTGTTTCTTTCTGATCGGGTTGTTTTAACTAATACACACACACAAACATTATTTTTTTCAACATCATACAATTATTCTATTAGAAAGTTTTTGGGTGCTCAGAGTGCTTCCTTGAAGTTTTGACACTGGCGGTGGTGGATGATGACTCTGCTAAGACTGATGAATGACAAAGTTGACAGCAACAAGGCTAACAATGAAGGTGTGCCACTTTTCTATTCTTTCGATGTTACCAGCTGAAAAAAATAGCTGATATTGATTCAGGACATGATGATTTGAGCATGTCTGAAAGTTGTGAGTGATAAGGGTGGTATGAAGAGTAAACTATAGTTTGAGCAAGCATAGGAATAGAACTGTTGCTAGAGCTTAATTTCTCTTTGATTCAGACCTAATTCGCATTTCTTTTGTATAAATGTTAATGTGTGTGATGCAACACTGTGATGCCGACAAGTGTCCGACAGGAACGTGACAGATGCATCACCAGTGCTGGATGTAGTGGTTATTTGGTGGGACATTGACATTGCATCGGCGAAAGCCATTGCTTTTGTATGGGGCTTTGACTTCTAGCCGGTGCTGCGCTATTTAGCAAGTTGCAAACTAATTTGTCCTGGGAGTCTCAAACATTCAGTGGTCTGTATATTCATATTTGCTCTCCAAATTGTTATGTAGCACATGCTAGTAGCTGGACACTTTTGGAGACTCATGATCAACTCAGGTGTAAATGCATTTTAAAACGTGTGATTAAAGGTTAGAGTATTATTACTCCGAAAAAAATGAAAGCATATTTATAGCTCATCTATTCAGACAGATGTCTCTTCTTTTCCCGTTCCTGAAACGGTGCAAATGTATTGCTTTGATTGTTTAAAAAGTTGGTCAGTGGTTGAGAGTATCAGCCTGTCAACGTGAGATTTTTCAACAGAAATTGTGAAAGAAAAGCTGCCTGTTGATTAGACAACAGATTAGCTTGCTTTGAGAGTTCAGACGAGGAAGCAAAGATCGGTCCTCTCTCCTTTATTTTACACAATAATCTTTTTTTGGCTTTCGTTCAATGATTCTACACTGAATATTTTTCACAAAGTGATTCTACTCGGCTTATATGAGTAATCTGCGGTAAAAGAACGGATTAGCTTTGAATGATACGGCTGCAGTTATGTAAAAATACCAAATAATTGTTGACACTGAACCAAAAGCACAAAAAAATGGGTGCATTCACACAGTTTATCGGGAGGTTCAGTTTGAAGCCTAACAGTCTTGCTGCTGAGGACAGTCCTTCATATCACTCTTATAGAATCGGAAAACTGTTACTTATATTTTGTATTTTGCGTAGAATAGCATAAATGCTGCTACTCCCAAACTGCTCTCACAGCAAACTATTTAACATTTATCGAAATCACTTAAACACCCGCCCACTGGTCAAAGGTAGCTCTGACTGACGCTTGGATGCTGACTCCCTCCTAATATTTCGGTCAAGGCAACTTTGCATTCTGGTTGGTTGACAGACAGGAGGCTCGTGCAGCAGCAGCAGCTGTTGCTGATGTTTGACAGTTTAACATTTAAAGAGCACAATCACACACACCGTATAGAGAAAGACCCACGGTACAATAAAACATTCTCTTGCAGAGGGAAGGGATGGTGAGAAACGGGGAGTTTGGAGACGAGGGAAACTGAGGAAGGAAACCCGGAGAGTATTTAGGGGAGAGACTGAAGTAAAATAATAAAGAAATAATGTACATAGTCAACTTATCCACAATAAGGAACTAGGCCAACACTTTCCTCATCGATAGCAAGGGTGTATCCCCTAAAGCCCCAAATCCCCTGCATTGTACAAGCAAACCCTCTGATTTAAATCCTAAAATTAAATGTGACGCTACCTTTGAAAAATGAAAAAGCTTCCCCTATTGGACTTTTTTAGTTTAAAGTAGGATAGATTTCCTATTTCTTGAATCATAAGCGCCAATTTTGGACTTAGAAATTATCGCCCAAAACTTTTGGAGATAGAGTTCTCTCTAGTGTAGGAAAAATACCACAGAAATATCCCCAAATCAATCCAGTTTTTCCTCACACAAGGGTCTATGGGGGGCATGAAATTTAAAATGATCCATGGAATAGTTTTTGAGTTCTTTCCAGGAAAGTTTTTATTTTTGAGAAAAAATGTTCCCCTGTTGAGTAGAATATGAACTACTAGACTAAAGTATTAAATATGCAAGATAGATGCACCAGCTTTGGAGTAAATCAGACCAGCGGTAAAGAAATTGTAGAAAAGATGTCTCTAAAAATACGTACAGTACAGCACTGTGTCAATGGGACCGGAATTTTTTTTTCAACATCAAACTTGTTACTACTGAAACGTATATGCTAAATTTCAAAAGTTTACAATCATCAGATCATTCATGGCATTTCTTTCTCAGTTAGACAGCCTTGTGGTCAGGATTGTTCCTATGTAAGTGCACTGAAGTTTTAAGTCGGGTCCCAGAAGCAGACTCAGAAACTGGATGAAAGTTTGGGAGCGGATTGATTGAGGGAGTGAGATGAAGTGACTAGCAGTGGAGGAGTCTGAGGTTTGTAGGGCTCCATGAGGGAGACGAAGACGAATGTTCCTGACTGCTGAAGAAATGTGTGAATCTGAGAGAGGTGGGAGATACCCTGCCGTTTGGTGCTTAGATGTGGAACAGGAGTGACTCCTATCCCGGAGCCCGGTGTCTGACGCTGCACCCACAACCACACAGACACAAACACTGAGAGGCTCTCAACTGTATCGCTGCTGTGTTTCAACCACAAACTTTTATTTGTTGTTCAATATCCAAACTTCCCCTCTCACAGTAAATGTGATTGGGTTTGTTGCATACAGTTTACAGCAGTTGTATAGTACTGAATAAGTGCTAAAATAGTACTGAATATGTTGTTTGTTTGTTTTTATGTATAATTATTCTTGCATGCCAGATATTTTTCAAATGAAAGTTTTCTTTCATTTATATTCCTTCCCTAATATAAAGTTGGCAGCCTCTAGGCAGAAGCAAATAAAGTTTTTAGCTTTGATATAAAATAACTGAGGTTGTAGGTTTTTGGAACTTATCTGGAGGAGAGTTCAAGACCCCGGACAATTGCAGTTGCAGGGACAGAGGTCGAGCGGTTTGGTAATTTAATAAAAATACAACAATCCAAAAACCAACACACAAAGTCGATAAACAAGCAGGGGTCAAAACCACGGTCAGTGCAATAAAGCTAACAATCCAAATCCAGAAGACAGAATGAAAATTACAGAAAATCCAGAATATAGTAAACACAGGAAGCAAAACTAGGACACTAGAGCAGTGGCTGGAGGACAGAGGAGCACAGACTATATGCACTTATGATAACCAGACAGGTGGGTTTACATGGACAGCCTCATTCTGAATAGATTCGTAAAAGACGCCTAATCTGAAAAGAAATACTGCATACAAAAACCCTTTTCTGAAAGAAAAGTCCCTTTCCCAATGAGATTTCATTCCCTTGCAAGGAGGTAGACTAAGTCTTTTCAGAAAGCCTTCCCAGATAGCCAGTCGTTGCAGGTAAACTCTGTATCAGAAAGCTTTCTGTTTAAGTTCTATCTGCCCAGGCCCAGCGCTGTGACGTAATGCTCTGACTGAGTTTCTTCATTGCATGCACAGCGCATTTTAAATATGGCGACTTCAAAACAGAACCGGTCTACATCGGAGAGTCATTAACTAATTGTAACTTCGAAAAAAGTTTAACATAGATGGACGGTTAGATGGACGAAAAGTCACTTCGGCGCATGCCCTCTTTGTCGTATTCTTCTTCTGGGCGCTTGTTGGCGGTTGGCAACCAACTCATTAAAACATTATCGCCGCCTTATGAACCTGAATGTGGATCGTCTGGCCGCGTCAGAAAGCGTTTCCGATTAGATGAGTCGATGCATGTAAACACCGGTTTGGAAAAGATCACAGGTCATGTAAACAGGCAGCCGACATTACAATTTGGAAAGGTTTAACTCGGATAGGAGAAAGTGTCCCCTGTAAACCCACCTAATGAGACACAGCTGGAGAGGGGGACACAGGTGAACGTGATTGAGAATCACACATGAGGAGAATAGAAGGAAGACATTAGACACACACAAGAAGGAGAAAGGAGAATATGTGAAAATACAAAAAGTCTACACTAGGATATAAGAAATAAACAACAAAAACTAAACAAAAGGAAGTGATGGGCAAAAAGGACCAGAAAGAAGTAATACAGGAAGTATAAAGTTAACAGAACCACGGGGATAAACACGTTCATAATGATGAGAATAGACATTCAAGATCAAAACCAGAGAACCAAAACACATTAAACTTTCCCTCTGAGACAAGGATGACCCCACCTATCTGACACTTAACCTCTAAACAGGGACAGATGCCTGTGCGTGGAAAGATTACCACTTAAAACAGTCACACAGAGGCAATTAACCCTGGATTCTCAATCATCTGATTCCTCTCCACTATAGTCTCTATTTACTCTCGTTTAAACGCGCAGTTTATTCACATCATTACACACTACCACCTTCTTAGTCAGGGAAATACTGTATGTTCACCTGCATGTACCCATCAGTATTCATTTTCTTTACACGGTCTGCAATGTCACAACATCTCAACACAAGAACAAAACGAACAACAACAAATTCAAAACCTCAAATTCCCTGCATGTGAAGACAGCTCTCAACAACTTTTCAAAATCATTGATGCCACGCATGAACATATTCATGTTAGTCATGAGTTTGTGTTGTTTCTCAGTCGTCCAGATCATGATGACCTTTGACACTTGAATCCAAAGCAACTTTCTTTTTAGGTTGAGGATATTTCACCTTTCATCACAGATGCTTCCTCACCTCTCATTGACTGATGATGGGTCAGGTTTAAGTTCAGTTAAAGCAAAGTGTTCTTTCTGCCAGTACAGTCACAAATCCACAATTCCCTTTTTTACAGTATGTAATATTCATCCTATAATGTTGCAAGAATATGATGATGTAATTTTCATACATTCACTGTTTTATATTTTACCTTTTGAAGTCAAAACCACAAAAGTACGTTTTTTGAAAGAGATTTGAAAAATTTCCAAAGCTGAAATTTCCCGTTTTTATAGTTTTTTAGTCAAATCATGCACTGTAAAAAGAAAATTGTTGATGAACTTAAAGAAATTCCTTCAACTAGTTACCTAAATTAACCAAAAAGTATTTTTGAGTGTTACATATTATGTGTCACTCAATTTAATTGAGTGCTACCAGTTGAAGTGTTTTAATGAGTAGATCAAACAATTCTCTTTTTACCATCCATATTTTACACGCTAACTTTTTGTTTGTTTTTGTAGAAAGCAGATCTAATTTTGCCAGGCTAAAATAATCATAAAATTTCTAACATCCTCAGAAGAAAGATTATGTATTTTTATGTCTTCTTTTATTCTGAGCTTGTATTCTCCAAGATATGTAATTTTCTCCTGAATGATGAATTTCTTGTGTTTGGAGTCAAGGCTCATTCATTTCCACCTCTCATCATGAGAGTGAGTCAGGAACAGACTCTGAAATGTGCCTTCCAACAATCTGGTCCCCTGCTGTCGATTCATCTCTCGTAATTTCCTCACCTCACTAAGTTCATAATTATAAGTCTGCGGTGTCATTATTAGTGCTTCAAAACAAACAACAGAGCCCCTGCAGCTGACAAGCCAGCCATGGCAGACTAAATACTTTTGCTTTCCCTTTATTAGCTGGCTTATTAACATTTTATCCATCAGGGCTTTCAAGATCCGAGCCGTGACGAAGAAAGGATGAAATTTAATATAGATAATTCAAGGGTTGACATTGTTATTATTGTTGTAGAATGAATGTGGAGACTTTGATGGCGAAGTGAGATATAAGTCAGCCTTTAAAAGTTTGTCATTGACGCATGCAAAGAAATTTTTCTCCTGAATGACAGAAGAATAAGTGAAACTAATGACACCTTTGCTAATTCATCTATGGTAACCTGTGTTTCATTTGAAGCCTTTTAAAATGTGAATATTAGTTCAACAAAAGGGGATCATATCATGCCAGCATCTACAATTTTTTAAACTTTAAATTTAACTGTACACCTTTGGATATACTTTAAATATAGTATTTATAGAGAAGATGGTATAAATTACAGTCACTTTTCCTTTTTTTAACTGCAGGCTGTAGATCTGGACTCCTTCTCCCCCTTGTTAATGGACACTTTTAATTACACATCTACTCCGCCAAACACAAATTACATAAATGATGGACACGTAAATAGATCAGACATACACTGCAGTGAAGATTAGAGTTGATTAAGGGATGGTGATGGTGCTGGATGAGTTTCAAATTCTCCCCCAGAAGGCATCTGTTCACTGGATCTAAAGCACACAGAATTAGGTATTGCAATAACTTTATAGTAAATGGATAAAAGGTTTGTTGTTGCAGAACAGGATATGCAGAAGTTGAACATAAGAGGCAAATTTAGAGAGAATGACGGCTGCTATCCTCGTGGACGAGCAAAGAAGAAAACAGTACCCAAGGTTTGGGAAAAATGAATGCAGACTTCTCCATTAAGGTCTGAGTTGTTGCCGGCCTCCAAATCTACCGACAACTACATCAAACTCTGAGTATCTCTCAGCAGCCAGTCTTCTCCTGTGCCTTCCACTTGGGCGTCTTTATTCAGCCCTTTAAGCCCCCCAGGTCCCCTAAAGAAACATCAGATGAAGCAAAAGCCATATTTTGACGTCAATACTCCACACGGCTTACTATTGGATTTTATTGGATTTTTAATTCTGCAAAACACATTACCTCAAGCATATGCCAAAACCTACATCTGGTTAAATTTCATTAAATTGTCATGCAGTTTTTACGTAACTTTGCTCACAAACAATCGAACAACCAAACAGATAAACATATAGGGTTGAAAACATAACCTTCTTGGCACAGGTAACTCCCAAACACTCAAACCAATCTAGACAAGGAAAGGCAAATTTCAAATAGAGGATTACAGAGGAAAACATTCGTACTCCATGCAGAATAGTCCAAAAACGGCCCAGAGGTGGATCTGAAACTGGATATTTCTTGCTGCTGGCAACTATGCATCCACACTGCCAATCTCCCCTAACCTTTAATTTTTAATATCAGACTGAAAATTAACACACTGTTATTTTTTAGTCTTGCTGATTCTTCTCGGCTTTCTGCTACATATTTGGTTTTTACATACTTTACAATGTAAAATTTAGTGAAATATACATTAAGTTATGAAACTCTATTGCTGTTTTTATACTTTCTTGAAACGTATTAACAAATGTTATCATTCCTGGAAAACCTACCGGTCTAATATACTATGTCCTAATATATACAAACAGCATCGACTGTAGGATAGAGTATACACTATTTAAAAATATCGATGTATCTAACACATTGCAGATTGCAGTCGCTGCCCCAGAAGTGGATGTGGACTACATTTCTGATGAAACACACAAGTTTAAATGAAAAACTTCTTCCCCATGCAGACATTAAATACCGAAAATTTCTCCCTGGACATAACCAGCGTCCTCAAGAGCTGGACATAAACTGATGTAGTCTCACCAACCCTTAAAAGCTTTCAAATCCTCCCATGTAAATACACACTTTGCTCTAAAACCAAGTCATTTAGCATATATTGATTGATATGTGATCTAGGGACATTCCCTCATCGCTGATGACCTCTTTTTTTCTTCGCCTTGTACGGATCTGTATTACTGACCAAAGTTATCATTTCATGATTGACATTTGGCTCTAAGGTGCCCAGACAGTGTTGTTACCGATGTAGCTCACTATCATTTACCTGCTGTTGCCCACAGTGACGATGGCTGACATGACAATCATGGAAAATCTGATTTCAGTCAAACGGGTCTGTTGTAGAAAAGAATGAAAAGAAACATTCTGCAAGTACTTAAACAATAAAGGTACTATGAACCAATACTTAAATGGTTGCCTATTATTTATTCATACCTTATTTTGTATGACACAACTGTTAAGCCATTATTTAAGAGTTGTATCTTTATATCTGCCTTATTACTGCGTATACATAATAATCTTTATCTTCCTTTCTAAGTATGGAACTTTCAATGTATTACAACAAAAATGTTACTTATTCCATCTTAACAACTTCAGAAATATAGTTTATTTTTACGTAAAAAACAACTAATATAAAGAGACGTTATGTTGTTGTTTGCACTATTTTAAAGTGTTACCAACGTGCACGGTCTCAGACTGCAGGGCGTTATCTGTCTTGTAAAAACAAAGATGGACACCCATCCTCTTACAGAACCACAAACTTGACATTCCAGTAGTGTTAGCAGTGAAACCAGTCATCTTTCTTTGTCACTCATTTTGTGCTGAGCAGCTGCAGTGAAATCCACTCAGCTTCACTCAACCTGGCAGATGGGAGCGACTGTCCACTGCTGTATAATGGCGGGCAAGCGAGGAAGGTTGAGGTAGAGGTCGATGAGGTTGTTGGAAAATGTTTTTTCTTCTAAAGGCATCTGCCAGCTCTCAGCTATAGGAATGCACTTCTCTTTATTCTACGTATAATTACAGTACGACGTTGTGAAATTTTTTACTCTACATTTGACCCATCCCTCGATCGATATTTCTATTTTTTTTTTTCTATTTCTTCCCATCTCTCTGCGTGGGAACTTGTGGTTTGTTCCAAGATTTGGAAAAGATCCAAAGCCCAGGGACACCCCACGCTCAGGAGCCAGAGGTGCCCCTTGGCCCAGACGAGCCAGCACGGGGGGTCCTCGGCATCCAGCCCCGGTAAAACACGCCAGGGGCCATACATATACTTTATAATATAAAAGAGATAAGATGCCAAAACAAAGTGCTGTAATTTAGGTGAAAGTACTGAAAGTTAATTTGATTAATCCCCCAATGTTGGTATGATGCCAGTTATGTGTAAGTGGTTTGGATTTTGAGGTGGCTGGTGCCAAACAAGATGGAAATACATTTTTTCCCTTCATCTTTAGGGGCACCATCCCAAACAATACTCATTTAATGTGGATGATCTTTCTTGAATCTTTCTGCAAAGGGACATTTTTATATTCATCCAAGAACATTGGCTCATTTAAGTTTTTTTTTTAATGTATTTCATAAGATAAACCAGCAGGAGAATCAGCGACCAATTCAAGTTTCATTCTGTAATTCTCTGACCATATAATCCACCCTCAACAAATTTATCAGCAGTTATTTCTCCTACTATGAGAAATAAAAATGCTGCAACACCTTTATTGGAACGCCTACATCAATAGTAACTGCAGGGATTTTATTACCTCACATCCCTTCTGAACTCGGTGACGCTACCATGGTTACCACTCCACCCTGCCAGCTGTTGGCTAAAGTAACTTTAGGTTTTGATCACTGGACCGTGTGTGTGTGTGTGTGTGTGTGTGTGTGTATGTACTGTGTCTGCGAGGGACACGCACTGTTCCTTTGTAATGCTTCTTTGTGAAATCCTTGCTGTGCATGGCGGGGTGAGACTGAAGCGGTGTGGTTTACGGCCCGTGTCTCTTTATCTGTCTTGTAAAGAGGTAGAGTAGGTGGTCAGGCGTAACGCATACTTGGCAGGACCAAACTGCTCCAATCACAGGCAGCCAGACAGAAAGGACAGCTTGTAAACAGCGCTGGGGGGACGGGAGGTGACTGGCCTGTATGTTGTTGGGTCAGGACGTGTGACTACATGGCAAAGCGGCAGGTTGGAGGGTCTCTCACAGTTTAATTCTCATAACAGACAGAAATTCTGTCCAAGAGGAAGAAGAATAAGAGGGGAAGATTATATAGGCCTACAGAAATTGTACATCAATGTGGACTTCAGATTAAAGATGACATACCGACATACCTGGAGAGCATGCATGTTCACTGTATGCATTCCACACAAAAGAAAAAGGTTACCAAGACTTGCACCCCCGTTTTCAGACACATTGTAATTCAGTTCATAAGCTTACACAATATGCTCTTAAATGATATATACACATCAAGAGGTGGAATTTCTCAATGAAAAAACGTCATACTGGATCAGATCTCTTTGGCAGCCAGCGAACCAGCCTAAAAATGCTTGTGTTAATAACTGAGTTTAGGGCCTATCAAAGTACAAAACTAGCACTTTCTCCATAGCCAAGGGTTACGCCTCCTCATCAGTGCCCATTAACCTGGAGTCTCCCCCAGGGCTCCATCCCTGGCCATAAAACCAGGGAACCAAAACAAAATAAACTGAGAAATTACTCTAAGAAATTAAATAACAGAACAACAACAGATAAGACAAGAAAAAAAAATGAGAAAACTAATACAAAATAAAACATGAAATAACTATAAAAAAGTAAAATGACTGAACAATCATGACCGTTTGCCTTGTGAAATAAACGTGATTGGGACACAGATTTTCAACCTTAGGATTCACCTTTATGATATTTGGGACCGCTAGCATGAAACTGATTTTAACAGCAAATATCCTATCTATCTATCTAGCTTACCTATCTTATCTGTCTTATCTATCCATCTTTCCATCCATCCATCCATCCATCCATCCAGCTATGAATCTGTCAGAAAGACTTTGGTGCTCAGGCTCCTCGGGGAGGTTGTGATTGAAGGGTGTCAGCACTGAGCAGCATCATGTTATAGCTCCCCTTGGATTCTGGATACTGGTGGTGGTGGCTGATACTCTGCCGATTCTACAAATTGGTGGCAACTATTCTAAATGTTTGGAGGAAAACTTGTTTCAGCATCGACAACAACATAATTGCTGAGCTTCAAAAAATTCAGAAAAAGAATTAAACATTTTTAATTCCCTCACCGTTTTTAAATTAGTTTTGTAGCTTTTTTCATTACTATTATTTATCAGCCATTACTTTGTATTCCCAACACCTCCCTGCATTTGAATGTGAGAAAGCCCGCTTCAAAAATGTCTATAATAATTACTTTACAAATACAAATTGACACAATAAGTGAACCGAGGATATCCAGGTATTGTCGTCATGCCAATCAGGTCCATTTAATTGTTTGACTTAACACGGAAGTGTGTCATTTGATTAAAAGAAACATAATCTATCATTGTTTTCACTTCCTTGTACTATTAATATTTGTCCAATAGTTTTGCTTGGCACCAGTAGTGTTTCTAAACTCTCTACCATTTCCTATTCCGCTGAGGTTGGGGAGGCTGAGGCTGCACAGATTGGGTTCGATCTCTGGACCACCTATAAAGTCTACATACTTTAGGGTCCATCAGCAAGAACCCAAATAAACATTGAGAATAGCATTTTCTGGTTTGGTACCTATGAGGTAAACATTTTGGTAAGTTTAGCGAATCAAGCTGTAAAAGTCAGATCCCTCTATATATGATCAAGTGTCATCAAAGCATTCCCAGTGGGTTTTATGATTATTGGTCACAATGCATGAAAAAATTGCTCCTCACAACACAAAACATATGCAAACGGATCGTTTCAAATCCCATTTTGGGTCTTCTTCACATTTGATCCTAAGTCAGAGTCGTAGCTCTTCTCTTCCTGCTGATTAGATGGGCGTGTCAACAGTTGGAACAGAAGTTATATGGTTTCTCTCACTGAGCAAACTCACTTCAATGTTCTGCCCACAATGGGTGACAAAGTCAAATATGGAGGATTTTAAGAAATAAGAAAACATATTGATTTCAGCCTACAAACACGAAAGACTGTCACTGCAGCAAACAATTCATGAATTATATTCATTCTAATAATGCACTTGCATAACAATTAGGTTGCCTGTTCATTTCCCGTGTAAAGACGGGCTCATGGTACGGATCGGTCCACACCGATGGAAGATTAAGCCCAGATACAAAGAATAAATATGAAAAGTTAAGGCAAAAAACTACAGATATATGAAATAAATCAAATTGTATGACTTTCAGGGACAGTGTGAGTCCCTTTCTCTCTGTAGCTATTAAAATCGGGCAGTCTGATCCATAAAAATTAAAGGCCTTAACCAAAATGCCTAATGTGCAAAAATGGTATATTTGTCATGCTGAAATGGTGAGGTGCAGAGGACATGGTTAAAGCCGTGGCTTTGGTTTTAGCTATGAGTAAGATGAATGAAAGTGCATTAGTGCTTGGTGCATGGTTTATTCATTTATGGCATTGCAGAATTGGAGGTTTTATATCTCTTAACACAGATTTCTGCTTCTTCGTATTTGTATCATAAAGGATCTCTATGTGTAATTTTACCAGTTTTTGTGAAAAGGTTTGAAATGATCCAAAGCAGCTAACATGCAAACCTTTCCAAATAATCCGACTACAGCCATCTCTTCAGCTTGATAACATTTTGAATTTTACTTAACATTTTTTTTTTACTATGAAAGGTGTGTAAAAAGTTCTCACCCACCTTTGCAGCTTCAAAGAATGATTTAGCTTATTTGAGCTCCTACAGTTTTGGATGTGGACCTAGGTGCTGTCAACTTAATGGAACATTGGGGAGAATAAGACTAGATTTGCTATTTGTCAGGTCAGTTTTATTTGCATGGCACCAATTCACAAAGGCATTCGTCATCACAATAAGATGAAGAATTCCATCATCGTCTTTTGTTCCCTGTGGGCTGGCCGGTCTCCTCTTGAATAAACAAGATTCCTGTTGTTTTCACATGATGTATTATTGTTTATATCCATAGGATAAAAAATGCCTCTGGTTTAAGAGCTGGAAAATATTTTGAATATAAGTGAGCCTGAAATTTGTCCGTCTCCTCTTCCTCACTTTCTGCTCTCACTACTTTATGTGAATGGTTTTTTTTCTTTTTCAGCACTTGGTTGCCTATATGTGTCTGTTTAAAGTAATAGTTCAGACAGCATGCATATCTCTATCTCCATCTCCCCCTCCTCGTTGCCCCCCCCTCCTCACTTACCCCATCAAACACCCTCCCTTTACCATTGTTCCATCCCAAATGTAGCAAATATCAAACTTTGGTTCTGGTGCTTTTCCTTTCTCCTCCTCTTTCTCTTTGCAAAAATACTTTTTCCTGATGATCCCCATGCGATGTGGAAGAAAGTCTTAATGCAGCACGAATCATTTTCCCTCTCAATGCTTTTTCTATGCTCTGCCTTGCCAGCTAGCTGGCTATATTCAACCTGAGAGCCCTTACCTCTGTGTGACTTCTGCATAGTCAGCAGGCGCACACTGGAAAGGGAATAAAATATTTGTTCTTGTGGCTTTGACAGCAGTACTTAACCTTTAGACATTGCTCTGAATCTTTTTCCTCTGTGTAGTTCAGCTGCTTTTTCATTTCATCTCAAGTCATGGCTCATATTGTCAGTGGAACACTTGTCAGACCCAATGCAGTGGCGTACATCCTGCATCCAAAATATACCCGGCGACCACCCATGTAAAATAAATGTTATATATATATATATATTCCCACAGAAAGTCATGAATGTGTGTTGTTTGAGTCAACAGGATTTGGCTGAAGACTCAGTACAGCAGTAAGTATGTTTACGATCATGTAATAAACATCAGTTGGCCGAAGCGCATTCAGATTGTTGGTTGGACACAGTCTGTGACGGCTGGTCTGGGATGGGGTAATGCACCCAAGATATGCTCCAAAGCAACAAGGAAATAGAAAAGGCATCCGCCGATATTAGAGGTGGCTAGGAAGGAAGACGAGCAATACAAGATCTATCTAATCTATTGAAGATGCACTTATCCGTAATCATGCTTTTCTCTGCTTTTCTCTGAGCTTGTATTAGGCTCCGATCACATAACAGCCTCAGTGGAAGCAAAACTCAGCAAAGCATTATTGAGCAAAAGTGAATAAACTAGTTTAACAAAAATGTTGACATAGTTTTACGAGCGGCAAAATAAGGCAGCTTGGAAATCTTTTCATTCCTGGTTTTATTCACCATCTATTGTTTTGGGGAGCGGAGCGAATCAATAACTCTGTGATTATAACAGTCCTGAGGGATGGGAGATAGGAATCTGCTCAGATAATGAGCCGCTACTCAACACTGCAGGCCAACAAATTATAACAATACACATATCAGACACACACTGATGCACCCGCCTTCAGATGCTTTCATCTCCTCATCAACCTACATTTCTTTCACCTGGAAAGCTGGATCCTCATTAATCATGATAAGAAGCAACAAAACAAACAAGTAAACAAACAACAACTATCACTGCTGCTGCTACAACATGTGTAGAGTTTAAGGGGGAATAAACAAACACAATGTTGGACCATATCAGTAGTGGGACTGTAGTTTTGTATGAATCCCTTAAGTTCAATTTAAGTGAAATACCAATACTAAAGCAGAAAACCCTTGCTGTGTTTTAACAATATATTGCTTGCAACTTAAAACAGAGCGCAGTGTAAATCGGTAAGCACTGGTGCCTCACAGCAAGGACGTTCAGATCCACCTGAGGACCTGAGGCCTTAGTGTGTTGGGTTTGCGTTTTGGACTAAATTGCAAACTGTGGTTTCCAATTTAGTCCAAATTTGGTGCATATGAATCAACTCAAGGAAGCCTATCTTGTAAATATCATATTTTACTCTAGTAGTTAATATTTTACTCACAAGGAGAACTTTCCTTACATAACTCAAAAATATTTAGGATCATGTTCAAATTTTAAACCTAAATAGACATAATGCGAGCAAGAACTGGAATGATTTGGAGAATAATCGGTTGTATAGTTCTGACACTAGGGGGAGCTTGACGGTTTTCGGGCCATAATTTCAACAACCTTTGGTCATTTACTCTTAATTTAGTGCATATGAATTAAGTCAACTAGATCAATCTTGCATTTTTGTGTTGTACGTTAATAGTTCATATTTTACTCACTACGGCGAGCTTTTTCAAAATAAAAATTTCAGACATAACTTCTTAACTGTTGGTTTGATTTAGTACAAATTTGGTGCATATCATTAACTCAAATATATCTACAATATCATATTTGAATCTAGTAGTCCATGTTTTACTCACTAGATGGAGCTATATTAATTTTATTCAAACATTGATCTTAGTTTGAGGAAGAACTGGATTGATTTTCCGAAAGGTCTGTTTTATATTTCCAACACTACGGGGAACTTTGGCTTCAATATGTTTTTTGGCCCATAATTTCTCAACTGTCCTAATTTGGATTATATGAATGGGCTCGAAGAGATCTATCACGTACATGTATTATATTTTATTCTAATTGTTTATATTTTAGTCAAAAACACTGCTTTTTTTCAACTTTGGTGCCTATGAATCAACCCAAGGGGGCTTCTCTATTATATTTGAATCTAAAAGTCCAGATTTTATTCTCAGGGGTCTTTCTTTAATAAACTCGAGGTGTCTTGGACATAACTTTACATTTAGTTTGAGGAGTTCAATCACGGGGGCTTCTTATATTTAAACAGGGCATTGGGGACTTTTCAGGGATATGCCATTGCGGTCAGGAAAGAGAGCATAGTCCTAGTTTTAATGAAAATGGCACCATTTTGTCCACATTTTCAGACACTATCTATTGTAGAAAACCTGCATGGGAGTTTGGAAGGCTCTGGATCCATTGTTCTGATCGGGCCGACCGTAGCCTGTACACTTAGGCTCTAGGGCAATCTGCAATAACGCTGAGCTTGCTTGTCTATCTGAAAACCTTATTCCCGTCTCTTTCACTCAGTGTGTTCCTGCCTCTCTTTCCCTCGGTCCCTCTCTGTATGTGTTTATCCAAACATTATTGACTTCTCCCACTCTGCCAGCTTTCCCTCTTGGAGGCCTGATAGTTCAGCCAAACACACCATTGCTTTTTCATTTCCACAGCTGGCATGCTTCGGTGAAAGCAGGCCCATCAGGATCAGGCCTGTGCTTAGATGGTTGTATTAGTGACACACACACACCTTTATGTTGGCTAGCAATCAATCAAAGATTGATTGACCGCCTCCTCGTTAAGAAGATCTCAGGATGAGGCCTGCAGGCTGCCCGGTGAAGTTGCTGACTCCTTTATTGCGCACAAAAACAGTGTTAGTTTATACGCACACACACTGTGTTGATTAGTTGACTATATTGGCGAGCTGAGGCTGTTGTTAATGAGATGGTGTCTTGTAGTTTTAAATAATGCCCGGCTCTGCAGCTTTACATCCAGGTGTCACTGGCGCTGAGGCCAAAGGAAAGATGGATGGATAAAAAAAAAAGATGGAAAGGCAGTTGGTGGGGAATGAAATGGAGATGATGGTGCAGGAAAACACCAAAACTTTATTGGAGAGACGCCAGGAAGGAATATTAGCTAGATGTCTTCCATGGGCTTCTGCTTAGACTGCAATTATAGGTGTACTCTTGTTTAAAGGTTCAAATAAAGTGATGAGTACACAGATTTGACCAGAATATATTTTACAACGATATGTATTTCCACTAGCAGCAGTTTGAAACGTCTACCCTGAGATGGGCATTCCAAAACCCATCCATAACTACAGCAGATATCTTTAAGGAAGAATTAATTCAAACTGACCTTAATAAAGATAAGTAGGAAATTGAACAATTGCTTGAAAGAGTTTAGTCCAGTGCTCATATGTGCCATCTATGTGTTTGTAATTACAATGTACAGGCCAAAATCAAAACCATGTTCCCCCAAGTGAGTAATATATTTACTATGAGAGTGAAACATGTTTATAGGACGGATCTCCTGGAGTTGATTCCCGTGCACCGAATTTGGACAAAGTCAGACCAACTGTTGACAAATTGTGGATAAAGAAGATAACTTTGACTTACTATCAGTGGGAGAACTTGGCTACAACCAACAGCTCTCAGTAACTCCCTGAACTTGATCTAGATTTTTGGCTCCTTATCGAATGAGAAGAAGCTGTACTGGTCCTTTCTTCTTGTTGCTGCCTTCACTACCATGGGACTGTAGTTAGAGAGTTTTCTGGTTCCCTAGGCTTTTTTTTCAAAAACTAGTCCGTTGCTTCCCACCCAACTCTCATTATGTATCATGTGTAAAAATAAAAAAAATTAATGGATTTAGTGTAGGTTATATACGTTGACATATGCCGGACAATGTCTGATGCTGTGACGTGGAAAAGGGACAAATAACTCAAATTTTGATGATGCACGAGGTGCACAATAATCTTCAATTTCATGATAAATAGTATAACTATCATTGTTTGGAATTTGAATGTCAGCAACACATAATATTTTTGACAGGACCCCAGTCGAGAATATCATGACATCTCGGTGGAGCCCATTGTTTTGACCTGTTCCCTTCCTTGCCGGAGTCCTAATAATGTTAAAAAATGAGTTCCATCATAATTGACAGTGAATTTCTCCCGGAATGATTAAACATCTCCTCACATTCCTGCATAACGAAGATGTAATGAGCTCATTAACAAAATACAGTTAGGTGTGTGGTGATCAGGTGACATTCACCCAATCCGAGACGCTCACCTTGACCTCAAGGTCGCCTGCCTCAGCCAACCTGTCGGAGGTCGTTATGTGGAGTTCAATCTAATTGGAAGCGGGGCAGGAAGTGGCACTCAGCTGCCCGGTCAGCTGCACAGTATAATTGTTGAATCGGACGGGTACCAACCAACTGGAGGGGCCAGAGATAATGATTATTCACGGCAAAAATGGCACAGGTGGGAAATGATGGGCTTTAATCTGATATTTGATTGGTTTGTGGCGATCAGAAAGTAACAGACACACACAAACACACAAACACACTGCATTCGCCATCTACATAAATGTAAGTAGCGTTACACTCGTGCAATCAGACACACTGACATATGCACTGGATCCCCTCTAGGGGCCGGGTAGACAGAGGGGGGGTGATGCTAATGGGACATACAGCTAAGTGGATAAATAGACGGGATCAACACTGTCCCCAAGGAAGCTGCAGGACTGAGAGAGAGAGGGGGGGGGGTTAGACCCATGATGCCTGCTGTGAAATGTGTGTGTTTGACTCTGCAATTTAAGTATGAGCTGTTGTTTAAATCCTTTAAACCTGCAGCTTCCATGACACGTTTACTGCACAAATGATCACAAGACCTTATAAAAGAAACGTCCCACACATTTCTCCTTGAATAGCAGATATCGGCTTGGACAACTTCTACCTTCTAACTGTGATGGATCCTCCGTCACTGACGTCATATTTTTTAGCTAATCTTAGCAGGATTACACAAAATATGCCATGTGGATTGTCAAGAAGGTTAGGCTCTTGCAAAAAACAACTCAATTTTAGAAAGGATCTGGATAAAGTATCCTTTGTGGATCCATGGAAAGGATTTTTATTTTTTTCAAACTTTCTTTAAAATTTGGAAATGGGGCATTTCTCATCGTTTCCCATTATTAGTGTAAACTAACCAATGGATTTTTGCAAAACTTGGGCGAAGGTTCATATTTGTAGAAAGAATGAATTTGTGATTGTAGATAAAAGGGTGGAATCTATAATGTTCTTTTTAACCTTTTTATGCTACTACGAAATAGGGAAATA
Organism: Lophius americanus; assembly: GCA_037951165.1. Taxonomy (NCBI): domain Eukaryota; kingdom Metazoa; phylum Chordata; class Actinopteri; order Lophiiformes; family Lophiidae; genus Lophius; species Lophius americanus. Next base: position 4,477,552 of record JBBDHG010000019.1, read on the forward strand.
TGAATGTACATTCTTTGTACAAGAGAAATTTTTCCTAATTATTAATATAATACGAAAGAGTAAATTTTGTTCAGTTAATTGTTTGTAAACTGATTTCATACTGTTGGCATATTGTCCATATATCATAAAAATTTTTCCTTTTAAATCCCAGATACATTGTTTCTCTGACTTGTGTTTTCTTGATTTTTGTTTTCTGAAAATTTCTTTAATAAACAAATGGAGATAGTGGATTTTTAATTTATATTAATTTCACCCCATGTATCGATACCTGTCAGACTTTCTACATTCCTGCCTCTTTCCATTTTCAAAACCTCCAGCTGAGGTCTCTGGACCAGCAGCTTCTAGTTGTACCTAGATCCAGACAGGCACATAAGACAGACTGGGCCTTCTTAGGGGCAGTTGCGGAACTTTTTAATAAGCTTCCCTTTGATATCATGTCATCAGTATCACTACCAGCGTTCAAGAAAATGCCTGATGTCTACAATATTTTAATCTTTTGGTTAGTATTAGTAAAGTTAATACAATGGTTCACCCCCATTTTATCTGAATCTGTTTTTATGACTCAACTGTTTCATCCATTCTTTTATATATTATTTATGAATTTACCCCCTTTCTAAACAAATGTTTATTTTTCTCTTAATTTGTGTTTTAACATCCAAATCAATCTACTTGATTTTGCCACTCTTGTGCAATAATTGCAAAATTAAGCAGTCTTAGCGTAAACAGCAGCTGATATTTATCATACTAATAATTCAATTCTGTTCTCATTCCCTTCATATCAAATTATGCCATTTCGGCATATTCCTCAGCATCCCTCCAGACAAAGAAGGTACCCCTCTGCATGTTGGATGAGATGCTCTGGCTTTTAACGTACCACCTTGGGAAAAGCGTCCTTATCAGTGTGTAGATGATCAGAATAGCCGTGCGACACAGCATATTTTCCAAAATACACACTCATCATTTTAACCCAGGAGACTGGAGTTCTGTCTCATATGCAAGAAAACAGTTCTTGCACATTTTTCCTAAATCTGTCTTTTTAGTGCCTACACATAGTTTTCCTTCACCTTTAGCACATTATCAATATTTTCCTGATTGCTTTTTGTGTCCAAATTTTGTTTCCTGATAATCATGTATTAGTAAAGCTTTTTGGAAAGGCTGGTACCACTTGACAATAAGAGTATCCTTATTAAGGGTTTATAAATGGTTAGTAACAAGGTAACTTATTAATTTAGGACTTCTTAGTGAGTCATTAATAAGCTGATATCTCTGCAATAACAGAGACTTGTGTCTTGCCAAATTGTGAGCCTTCAATTATAGTTACCCCTTAGCATTAGAATAGAAAGGGCTACAGTATCTTGGTATTGCCAAATAGTGAGCCAACATTGATTATTTAGAGTTGTGCTATAAATGGTTAAAATGTATTTATTAATGACATATAAAGTGTTGACTACCTCATTAATAACTTTATTATAAACCATTTATAAATCCTATTGTAAAGTGGTGCCCTGTGTTTGGATGGGGTGGCCAAGGATGTGACAAATTGTCTTGATGAGGTGGGAAGAGAGGGTATTGATTAATTTCCTTAATCTTATTGCAGAGCCACAGTGAAAACTTTGTATAGATGCAGACAGCCTTTATAAGTTCAGTCGTGTATTTATCCGTTCACGTCCAGGAAGGCTTCATGTGTAATGGGTGAAATCACTGAATAGACAAATATTTGGCCGATTATGTGAGTCGAGTTTTTTTGTACATGCCACATTTTCTTTCAACCATCAAAAGGATTAAAATGATCTTTAAAAGTACTAACAAACGTTTCATTCATACTTGCCAAATTTAGATAAGAAACAGGATGGGACACTCACATGCCCCGTTTCAGTTTGCACTAATGAAACCTATGAATGCAGCTTGAGCTTTAGATGTTCCAGGTTCTGCAGATTATTTCCAGCTGCTTGTCTTTTATTAGTCATTTGAAGAAACAGGAAGGAGGGATGGGTAAAACACAACCATACACACACACACTCACACACGGTGTTGTTATCCACTGCCATCTTTCTGTGTGTGCTGGCCTGTGGAGAATGGGAATGGATGAAGGCTGTCTTAGCAGGGCCAATGATGAGGGCTAATGTGATGGGATATAATGGATTAGCCTCGAAAACGCCCCACTTTTCTTTCCCCCTAACTCTCTTGTCTCTCTATCTGTCATTATGTCTCTCACCCTCTGTTAGCAGGAGGTGATTTAGTGGACCAGGTCACCAGACCGCCACATCTACCACAGTCAATGCCCTGAACGAGAGGGATGGAATGAGAAACACCTCATCAGTCTCTTTCCTCTGTATGATCAAATCCACATTATAAACCCACCAAAATGGCTGTAATTAATTAGTAATAATAAAGAAGTGGCCAACCTTGTCAACGTACTAACGTACAAACTAAAAATCCACTGCAATTTCAATTTTAATAGCAATTTATTTTCCTTTGTCTTTTTCCTTTCGGGGTCGCCCTTGGATCATCTGTTTCCATCCATAATAAATGTTGTTATGCTATTGGCAAACAGAACCAGAGACCGTTTAACCGAGCCACAACGGATCCGGTTTGGAAATTAGTTTTGTGTTGCGCATGTTATTTGGCATAGATTTTATACCGAATGCCCTTCCTGATACATCCCTCCCAATTTGTCCGGGTCTTGGACCGACACCAGAGAGCAAAAAAGGTTGTGTTTTTTCATCGATTGTGATTTCTTGACATCCTCAATTGAGCCACAATAGTTTTTCAAACGCTTTGATTTGACGTTATTGGACAGATGTTTGGTGATAAACATCCAGAGGTTGGCCTCGTAGAAAATCTTTTTTCAATGTCATTTATAAGTTCTGGTTGTCAATGACATACATATAAAATGCCCCAGTTTATTCCTATGAGAGACTGCTGTCAAATTTCTGTGGGGACAATGAAATGCGAAAGAGTCATAAATGTTCAGTAAGACTCGACATTTATGGAGAAGAACATAAGATAATGACCTGGTCAAAAGAACATCCCATCAACCTTTTTCTACATTGGGGATGTAATACAGTCACTTGGTCAGAAATACATTCTCTGGCAGTGGCAGAGAGAGAACTGTCCATTTCAGATGTCCAGTATCACATTACCATTACTCTAAATGGTAAGACTATCACACTGTAACTGTACGAGCATGCCACGATTTTGTTTCTCACAAGTCCGAATGACTTGGCCTATTTTTACTCTATTTGGGCTGGAATATTTAAATCTCCCACTGTTGTCTTTTCTCTCTTTCTTTCTTTCTCTCCTGAGCCGGAGTGTTAGCAGTAATTGCAGGCAGTTAGCTGTGAATGGGCCTTATTGGTCATCATACAAGAGTGTGTATGCCATGTTCGGCGGAACGGCTACAAGACACGCAATCTATAAGCTTTTTCTGTCTCTCTTTGTCTCTCCGGCTCTCTCTAATTAGTAATTCGATTCGATTGGGGGATTTCTTTTTCTCCCACCATGCCTGGATGTCCTGAAGATGTGCCTGTCTTTGGTTGTAACAACCGAGTTTCTTCTTTTTTAGTCGTGTCTACGAATGGTTTCAGGCCTATTTCTAGACAAGATGGGCCTACAAAAGACTCCCTGATATTAATATAGAGTTATCTGCTTGTACTGTCCCTTTTCAAGATCACCTCCCCTTGGCCCGTATTTCTGAATCTGGCTAATATCAAGTCTTGCAGCACTTAAACACCTCTGCAACCACTTATCATTGTTTTAACAGGTTCTTGAAAGAACGGTGGTTTTGTAAGTGTTATCCAACTTTTAGTACAAATCACATAAAATACCAGTCACCATTTCCATTCAACCCTCTGGAGTCTGAGATCATGCTGGCGGCATCTCTAATAAGGCTGTTTTTTGGTTAATCATGCTAACACAGTTTGTTATAGTTGAGAAGTAATTCTAAATGGCCACCCAAACACTAACCCCCGTTTTTTTTCCACATTTAATGATATTCTACATGCCTGGGTTTTGGTATCTTTGTTTGCAGCGTGACATCACCTCTGTGTTTTAACGGTTATTTTATCACCACTGAACCGGAAAACATCTGGGGTAAGCACTGGGGTTTGGAGGAATCTCAGTGGCATGATCTTAGGATTCAGCGGTCTGTGAGATTGCATTGGCAGGAACCTTAATGCTAGCTAAGGTTCATAATGTAGACATTATTGTGATCAGAATCAACTGAATTGCTATATTAAGGAACATTTCATATAAAATTTTAAACCAAGAGTTATTTTCAGTCTCTAAATCTACCAAGACTACCAACAACCGATCTGAGTATCTCAAAAAATCGATTTGTCATTTCTTGTGGCCTCCACTTCTGCATCTCTGTTCAGCCCACTGAGCAAATTTTACTCAAATCCATCCTGTTGTTTTTCCTAAATCTTCCTAACAAACAGGCAAACAAACAAACACACAGATGATAGAACATAACCTCCTTGGCAGCAGTAATAATCCAAGGTCTACACACAAAAAAGCAATCTAAGGATATAAACGTACACTATAACACTCTGACTACAGCATTGTTGAACCCCATGACACACATACACACACCAACACACGCACACATACATATTCATGAAACCATTATTAATAGCGAAAAGTGTTCAATGAATCCGGCATTATTTGGATCTGAAGCTCATGTCCATGAGTGCAGTCAGATACGATTTGTACCATTGTCTCTTCTTAGAAAATATGAAATTATCTACTGAGGAGAGATAAATCAAATCATTTCAGGTGTGGCGTCAACAGAGACTGCTTTCTTTGATACAATGCAGGTGATCCACAAAAGACCCACACATGGGTGCACTCTCAAAATGTTCTCTTTGACAGACTAACACTGAGATTCATACGCACAAACACGACACCGCTCTCTGAATTAGTATGCCAGCGATGCAGCAATCCATAAGCGATAACAAATCAAATTTCCTGCATGTTTGCCGAGCTTTCAGGCGACATGTTTCTCCCCTCCGCTGAATGTGGCGGGTGGGATCTGAGCAGAGTAAACAAGGGCACAGAGATACCTGACTGATAGAATCTACCACTCCACACCAGCTTCTAACAAAACATCCTCGGGACAACACTTGAATATCTTATTAAAAGTTGGCTGCAGGAAACGGCCTTCTCAGGTGTTATTTTTCTTAGACGCCAGTAAAACCCTCTGCGGTCCTGTCAGGTGGCTCACAGCAGTTACTTCTTTTTTTTTCAGGGGAGACCCAAAGTCACATTGAAATACACTTTAAAAGCATCTTAATGGCTGATCTACTTCAAGAGCATTCTGTGATTCACCTCTGTGTTATCCAGAGTGATCCGAGCTATTGTTGATGTCTCACCAAATAATCACTACCTAGATTGGAAAAGGTGGAGGGCATAAAAAGGTGGTGCATTAATATATTTATAGATGCCATAGCTGCAGCATATTTCACTGCTCATTTGATTTATAGGTTCAATATGTTCTGAAAACCCACCGTTCCATCTCAACAATTTGCTATTATAGTTTCATTCTTTGGTATGGAACAAATTCATAATGAAACCCATTTTTAAAGCTGAACACACTAACCAGCCAGATTTCTACATGTTCTATGAGGATGTCCTCAAAAACAACCTCGGTAATATTAACCATAGCACAATTGAGATTTGCAGCAAGCCAAATTTAACAAACTAAAGAAGCAAAAACATTGTTTATCAGGGAATTGAACCCTCTGGGTTCTAAGGCCATGCCAGCTGGAACAGGATGTTTACCTATATGCCGACAAAATGGGGAAACATCAAATCAGGTCAAAGCAAAGTACTGATTGTGTCCTTTCAGTCCAAAATGTCCTGCCCCGTCTATCATTCTACCGTGTTCCCTTAAATGAAGCATGACTCCATTCGAGACGTGACGCTCTGTGTTACACCACTAACTACGTATTATCCAAGTCTAATTTGTTATTTCTAACTCGTGTGTTGCCCCATTCTGCTGTGCTGACGCTTGAAAGTGAACGGATTTTGCTGATACACTAAATACAAAACCATAATTTGAATTGACTCACAATTTTGCTTTCTGGTTTTGTTTTTGAACCATAAAACATTGGATCAAATACACACATTCATCCGCCTTTCCTCATATCTGCATTTACGTCTTGGACACGTAGACAGATGAATCTGTATTCGGCTTTTCATTGCATATTGAGAGACTCAATCAGATATCAGTCGCTGCAGGGATTAGTTGTGATTTTTGTTTTATGTACAGTATATTTGGTCAGCACATAGGATTAACTAGGTCAATGCTTACATCTCCAACACCAATGGTATTTTCCAGAAAGGCCCCAAATCCTCTGTGTTGTGCAAGCAATTCCCTCACTTGAACTCATCAAATTTAATCTGAAGTAAGGCCCAAAAAACTGTTATTTCTTATAAAATTCTCCCCCTGGTGGGTAAAATATGAACTGCTAGAGGAAATATGGTATTGACAAAAGAACTCTCAAGTCGATCATATTTACCAAATGTAGACTAGACCGGACCAATGGTTGAGAAATGATGGCCTGAAAGTGTAAGGAAAAAAAACACCTAGTGTCAAAAATATAAATTCCCCCTTTTACAAAATTAAATCCAGTTCTTCCTCCCCTTAAGGTCTACGTGGGTGTAACATCATCAACAGCAACATTTAAAATTGATCCATGAAACAGTTTTGGTTTTGGCGCAGTAACATGAAGATTTATCCATAATATCCCCAACTTCTTTGGGGGATATAATAACATACATCATGGGGATTATAATACCATTCTCTTCCATTGGAAAAACCAATAAAATATTTTTTTACACTTTCAATGAGTAGGACTTGGTTTCAGTTTGGCAGCTAGTTTGAGAGAGAAGCGTGGTCCAAGCGAGTCAGACAGTAATTGAACAGGGATCAAGATTGCTTGAAAAAAAGTAGTGAAACTGCAATTTTTCACTGCAGTTACATTCTAAAGCACAATCACCTCTGTGCAAACATGCCATATAGCTTAATTTTGGGATAATTCAAAAAATTGGCCGGTGCATTCTGATAATGACATTTTTCAACTACAGACTGTCAATGACACAAATAATCTTTAACAGCAAAATAAGAAGAATATCATATGGAAAATAATGACATTAGCAGTGCTTCCACACAGATCTCTATAGAGTATTAAGTTTATATAGTATATTGTTACATGCCCCCTCTGAGGTCACTTCTACTTAACAATTAGATGAGGTAAATTACTCTTGTCGATAAAAACACAGTTCAACAAGGTGAAACTCTCACTTTAAGTTCATTTGGGAGCAGTCGGGAAGAGTTATAAGTCCCGTCCAGAACTAGTTGTTTTCCTCTTGTCTCTGATTAAAAGATTCATCAGCAGCCTGCAGCCCGCTGTGACACTGATTAAAATATCTCCTTAAGTTACGGATGGACTGGAGAGACATGGAAGGAAATGTTGTTTACATCCACAGGGGAGATGATGGCAGTAAAGTTGGATAAGAAATTTGCAAAAGCTGCTGTGTTGTGTTTGATTCTACTGTGTTTATTTGTATGATATTATTTGTCTCTAATTCTCTGTACATTATTTTTCCTTTATTTTATTAGGTCAACTGGTTTTACCAAAAAATAAATAAATAAATTCACATATATTTGTTAATGTTTGAAAATCTTCCATTTTATTTCATGACGTTCACGATGTAACTTCTGGGGGCGAATATGCAAAACATGGACTTAAGGTTAGGTGGCAGAGAAGGAGACAAAGGTCGAAGTGCAACTTGTTGCTTTGTTGCGGCAGTGATGTTCTGGAACAAAAAAGTGATTTTAATGAATTCTGCACTGAAGCTGGGCGAAATACAGGATTGGGTTTTTTAGTAGACTTTATGAACCACCTGTCATGAATATTGAAGGTGACTTTTTATTCTTTTTAGTATTTTCATGAGAAATAACAAACCTTGAACTAAGGTTTGTGGTATATTTCTTCTAGTGGGAGTTTCATCTCCAAAAGTAAGATTTTGGTCCATATTTTCTCAACATTTGCTCCAATTTAATCCAAGTGTGGTGCATATGAATGGACTCAATGAGATCTATCTTGTTTATACATCAAATTGTACTCTGATAACTCTTGAATAGTCCAGTCAGGGGGGATTGCTTATACAACGCAGGGGATTTGGAGGCTTTCTCGGATATACACATGTGGGAAAATGACAATAAAGTTGACTTTGACTTGATCTTTGCCAATGTCAGCATACATTTGGTCGTGTTTTCATTAAGATCATTTTTGTACAGGAGATGAAAAAATATATAGCGTTCCATCAATCAGTCCAACACACCATATAATAATAAAAATAATACTACATTTAATTTCTAACGCACTTTACATTTGGATCAAATCTCAAAGTGCCAAACTGCTATCCATAATAAGAACATATGTGCACATATTTAAAGCGATTTTGTAGCACAGAAAATGCAATGCATGCATGTTTTATGATTAACTTGCATCTGTTAACCAGAAAAACATACATGTGTTTCTGGTTAATACATCAAATGTGTTGACGTTGCCGTAGCTCCGCCCACTCAAAGCTGATGTTGAGTTTAATTGCAGCTATACTAGTCATGCAGAACCCATCATTTGCACTTAAATGTGAAATCAGACAACAGAACATTACACATATATTTTAATCTTGCTTGCTTGCTTAACAGAGCAGGCGATCTGAGCCTGCAGGTGCTTCACGTTGATGGAGCCACATTCTGTGATGCTTGGCATGCCATGTGATTAACTTCATTGTTGCATCATTAACTACTCTCCTGTCTTTCTGTCACGCTGAGACAAATGAATGAATGTTCGGATGGGTGTTTTGATGGAGGCATCAATGGGTTCTCGGGATATTAGGCCTCCCCTCATGGCTGGATATAACAGAGGACATTGAATATGGAGTGAAAATCTGGGCAAATCCTATTAATTGAGACTGTGTTCCTGATAGAAATCATGCAGCCCGGAAAACTGAATATTAGAATTCTCTTCTACATCCCGAGGTATGACTCAGACAACATAACTCCACCATCTAGACTGATTTATGAGGTTGTAACATACACGCAAATTTGACCCAGCTCACCTTGACTACTTCATCCAGTAACACAGGAGCAGTATAGCTTTAGGGAAGCCATTCCTTTTGGTGATGCATGAATGTGGATGTATGCAAATACGGTATAACCACAGACTGATATATAGTCACCCAAAAAAAATATGGAGACAGATAGAAAAGCTCTTTGAACTTCAATCTAATTTAAACATTTAGATTTTTACCGCAAACGAATCCAAAAGTTAGATTCATTCTAAGGCTACGTTCACGGCGCCAGTCTTGATGCTCAATTCCGATTTTTTTCTGAGATATGATTTTTTTGTGTAGTTGTTCACATCACTCTGAAAATGTGTCCTATATCGGACTCCAGTAAGAACATTTTAACGCCCCTAAAGTGACCCGCTAGCGCAAAAAAAACAATAACAAAGATGTCACACGGATGGAAGCCACTAAAGTAAGTTTGCTTTTGTTTGTGACAAAAGTGTTGACAGTGATGCTCATACCGTTTATAGTGATTCGTGTAAAAAGCGACCCCCGCCAGCGTAACTTTGTGACGTCGCTCCTAATTGTATCAGAAGGTTCAGATTGGGATCGCAGTGCAAAAAATCGTAACCTTGTCGGATTTTGGACCACCTATAGAAGTGGCCGAAATCGGAACTGGATAAGAGTTTGTGCTGTTCACACTGCCATGACATTTCCTGACTATTAATTATTTTCTAATGAAATCTGATAAGGTTGGATGGCATCACTTGAACACCACTATGATCGTTTTACTAATCCAAATTTCGAGCTTATACATTTTCATTATTTTCAATATAAATGTCAAATTGCAAGCCTTACCCGCATGCAGGGACTTTAAACACAGTGTTGGTTTTTCCAAAGTGAGAAGAAAGTTTCTTCTGTTTTCATCAAGCATGGATGAAGAACAACTTCATCGAAGATTTAAGTAAAGCGATACCACATTTTATGTGGACACCCAATCGGCGTGGGTGGCAGAGAGTCAACGGGATGAATACATTTAAAATAAATATTTTTTCTGTTCGAGCAGCCTTTATATCCCTGGCCACGTCTCGTAGGACTCATTACTCATGAACCACAGTTCAACCCCCTCTAAAGCTGCCCATACCAGCCCGACACCTGGAGCTGGGGGTTTCGCACAAGCACTGCACTGGATAAAATAATACACCATAAAATACAGGATCAAACATTGAGTCTGTCAGTGATCGTATTATGAATAACTCAAACACAAAAAAAAACAGAGCCATTTTTCTCGAAAGATATGGATACCAATACATAAATATCATGCTTGAATATAATTTAATACCCCTATAATATATCAGGTGGTTGCATGAAATATATTTATAAACACTCAGATATATTTTTAACTTGACTTAAATGTCAAAGTTGAATGCACTTATTACTTTTTGGTTCATTTTAAACAATTTTTATGTGCCTCAATTTAGAGTCACAAACTTTTCTTTTTTATTTAACAGATAAACTACAAAGAAAAAAGGCTTGAGCCTATTTTTTAAGATTATGTATTTTAGTTACAAGTAAAATTTCCATGCATTTGCAGTGCATTATTTTAAGATAAACAAAGTAATGAACTTAATGTGATGCATTTTTGTGATTAAAACGTGAATGAAACAAGTAAGAATTATATTTGTGTAATAGTTCTAATAAACGTACATTTTATAAAAACTATTCCCCTTCAAAATAATGTAATTACTTGAAAACATCATATAAACCAACCTCAAATTGAATTGAACCAATTGAATCCGGCCTGCTCTGAAGGGATAAACTTTAAAACTTTTTTTCATATTTTGTAACTGATTAAATAACATTGTTTTCATAATTTAGAGATTTATGTTGGTTCTATGAAATCTGTATACATACATTTTCAAAATACGATTATTTAAATAAAGTCAAATACATGCAAGATAAGGAAATTATAACAATGCAATTGATTTTTGATTTAGATTTTTTTGTACAATAATACACAAGAAAATACAGAATTAAACACTGAATGTCTGAAAGATCATATTACGAAATATTTCAAACAGGAACGACCTGACATCAATGAAAATTTACTTTCCATAACCCCCTGGTTAAATATAGACGAAGTCACCTGAAATTGATGTTTATGTGACAAAAAAAATATCACAGATTCAGTTTGAAGAAAATGACATGAAGTGAATAAAACTAATTCTATCTTGTCAAGAGTGAGCAATAAAACCGGGAGTAGGCGAACTCGCCGCACCGGCTACCGACAGATGTTGAACGGAGCAAACACTGGAGCTGTGCAATGAAACAGTCCAAATTACATAAACGCGCTGATATTCGCTCCGGTAAAAGAATGCTAGCTGAATGGGGATCTCACTTCTCGCCTCTGTTGTATCTTCCAGGAGTTATTTTGGGATCCAGACAAGTGAAGAGTGTGCTGGCTTTGGTGTCTGAGCACCAGAGCTCTTGAGTTAATGATACATTCTTGTCTCTCCTGATTGAAACAACATGTGTAAATATTCTAAGCAGATACTTTAAAAGCTTTCCCCCTGAATGCCGAGTGATAGCTTTAGCTCTCCTCTTGGAGCCGGAGGAGTAGAGAACTCACACTGAAACAGATGATATATACCTAGTTCATGGAAAGGGACATAAAAGTTGACTAACCTCAGTTCACCGATTCGTTAGGTCTTAATTTCCAACTCCTGCTCATGTTGCGGCTGTTCCCCTTCTTTAGCGGGCGATCGAGGAGTTTATAACAATTGCCGATGCAATTTGCCCCCCTATGCAACAATATGAGGATAAAAGGATAACAGGATAAAGCAAATGGAGATCAAGCAGGTGGTAAACAGGATGTGCCAAGCGACTGATTCAAGGAGGTGGATTTTGAGGTCACACACATCCCCGATCGGTTGGTCTGGCAAAAATTCCGATTGTAAGCTTCAATGACTCGAAGTCTGTTCAGAGAAAACATTTGAAGGTAAAGTCGTCATTCAGTCCAGCCGGTGTCATTGTGTCATCTTGGTTTGTCCAACGTATGACTGTCCACAGGGGCTTTTATTTAACTCAGCATTCTAAATCTCGTCTAATAGGAAAGGTGTTAGAAATTATCAAAAAAAGACTTCAAAATATGTACCTATCATCAGAAGACAACTAATGAATAAGCCTACTACACCGCCTTACCGGTAACTTACCCGATCAAAGACGCAGATGTATTAATGGGTTGGAATAAGGAATAAAGCCCTTGATAAAATACGTACAAAGTAAAATCAGTATGCCAATCCTAAATTCTTTGTTTCATCCTATCCCTCTCACCTTGCAGATCTAGTGAATTATAAAGGGGAAATGTTCTCCCACGTGAAGCTCACACAACACAGACCCCCTCCCTTCCTCCCACATCCTCTCACCTCGGCTCGTACAAATCCAAACTGTCATCAGCAGGAGACTAACAGCGATGCTAGCAAGCATGAGCTGTCTGAGCGGTGTTAGCATAGCGATGACAGCTAACAAGAGAAGACATCACATCAGGCGACGCGGCGCGGCGGCGTGCTAGCGGAGCAGGTGCCGCCGCCGCCGCCGCCGTAGAGCCTGAGTGTACTGATGTAGCTGCATGAGTAGTATTCATTCATGCTTAAAAAGCCTGACACTGGCAAGCGAGCAGCCGGCGGCGCGCGATCTCACCACCTGACAGCTGGTTAATGTAAGCGTGTGCAGAGTTTTCTCAGCAACAGGAGAGGAACAGCAACACGGAGGTTTGGGAACTACTTTAGTTCAGTAACAGAGAGTAGAGGCCAGAAACATATCAGGTTTTACTGCATTTATTGTTTTGTCTTCCTTTTAGTTGTGCTTCTCGCTACTCTTTTTTTTTTTCTTTTTACCTCCACTTCTTCTCCTCCACATACTTTTAACAGATAAAAACCCAGACCCATTTCTTTTTAAAGGAAAATTATGTGGACATAAAATGGCCCGCAAGGAACAAAACTCTGAAATTATTTTTGAAATGCTGACCCTTGTCAGACATCAGGAACATCCGGCTCCTTTCAACGCGAAGGAGCACTGGCTCCCCTCGGGCCACATCCATATGCCCGTGACCCACAACTTATATCTAAGGCTGAGCCCAGCCTCCCTTCAAAGGAAGATCATTTGAACCACTTGTGTATTTGACCTCATTCTTTCGGTCACAACCCAGAGCTGAGGACCAGGGGTGAGGGTTGGAGCGTAGATCAACGAGTAAACTGAGGGCTTTGCCGTCTGTGTGTGAGTGTGTGTATGTGCATGCGTGTGTCTTGTGTTTGTGTGTCTGTGACTGTGTGTGTTGTGTGCTTGTGTGTGGGTGTTTTGGCCTGTGTGGTGTGTTTGTGTGTGTGTTTGTGCATGTCTCTGTGTGTGTGTATTGTGTGTGAGTGAGTGTGTCCGTGTGTTTGTTGTGTAGACATGTGTTGTGTGCATGTGTGTGTGCATTTCTCTGCGTAGGTGTTGTGTGCGTGTGTGTGTGTTTGAGTGTGTCTGTGAGTGTGCGTGTTGTTTGTGTGTGAATGAGTGTGTCTGTGAGTGTGTGTGAGAGTGTGTGTGTGTGTTGTTTGTGTGTGAGGGGTGGGTGGAGGCTGCACCAGGCAGATTCTGCCGAAACAACCAGCAACATACTGACGATTAGAGCGCGGCGCATAATCAGCCAGGAATGAGTTTGTTCTGCATTAAACAGGTGGCCCCCCTCGAGCAAAACGTGGAAACAGAACCCCATTAACATGTCTGGAGTGAACAGGAGTGAACAAAGGCTTGGAAACAGGGCTTGTGATGGAGAGGGGGAGAGTTGGGTGAAATAAGAATGTTGTTTTCTCCTTTCTCATGTCCTCAGAGCAGGTCAGCTATACATACACAAGAATGACGATTCTTATTCCCGTTTCCATGAGGGATAGCTGGTGCGAATGTCTTTGTGCTCTACGATTTATTTTTCCTTTCTTTATGTAGAAAGTATCTACATAAATACCCCTCCTGCTGATTAAGGTCGGGCTCTACCTTTGTGCAGCTGACATTTCCTCATTAATGAAGTTTGCCACCTCAAGGACGCCACAACCAGCCTTTCCGACTCCTGTCCTCCTCATCTGCCAACCATTTCACTTTAATATCTTCTCCCCATCTTCGCTTTTATCTTCTTCTGTCCTGCTCTCTATCTTTGTTGCTTCGGCTTCTCTCTCTCGCTCTCCGTCCCTCTCTTTCTCTTTCACCCTCTCTCTCTCTCTCTCCCATTTCTTCATTGACTGTTCCCCCTTTGACTTCTTCTGGCAGGTTTTCTAACTATCACTTCCTCCGTACTTGCACATGGGTACTGGTCATAAAAGCCACACAGATGCAATTATCACTTACAGTTTTCTTTCTTTTATTGCTGATCACAATACAAAACATTTTCTCCGTGCACAAACCGCAGAGCAAATACAAAAGAAATACTAAGACGTTGGCTGGAAGCCAATCACAAATAGTGTGTTGGTATAGGTGTTCAACGGAAAAGGCAAGTTGAGCTTTCGTTTATGGCGATATCGGTCTGTTAACCCGTGTCTGAGGAGCTTATTGTGTTTTTGTGTTGTGCCTTTTCTCGGTTTAATAGCTTAAGGTAGTGCTGACCTCTGTTTTCTGTTTAAGAGTTCTCCAGCTGTGTTTTTATTTCTACCTGATATGTTTATTGTCAATAAAGCTACAAGATTATATTTCTTTTTTAATTAGCAGGGATCGTCTTTGTTTCTAATTCATTCATGTTTTAACATAAACTGCAGCCCTGCTTATTGACAAGTGCCTCTTCCATGCAGTTTGTTTTTTATTATGATCTTTTGTAAATGTATTCAGCTGCAGCTAAGGGCTCTGGCTTGATGGTTGCTTCCCTTTATCCGTACACATTTTTCATGCTTATTTTAATGCTTATTTTATTGTGTTTTATCATTTTATCTTGCTTAATTTTATCTGATTATCTTATATCTCTTATCTATTGTAATTCATACCATTTGTTTTGTCTGTCGTATCTGTTCAGCACTTCGGTCAACCCTTTTTGGTTGTTTAAAGGTTCTATATAAATAAACTTTGACCCAACTTGTCTTTCCAGGGTTGTAACAGTAAGTGTGTGTCTGTAGTAACCATTTAGTTGCTGGGTGAAGTGTAAACTCCTGACTGGGACAAGGCTGAACCAGAGACAATTGTGAATGGCATTTAATGTCCAGTATAGGCACCAGTCGGTCGTCTTCACCTGAAAGAACCTGAGTCGTACCTAAACACGTTGGACCCTCTACACCATTGTGTGTTGTATTTTATTCTCCATCGTCGTGTCCACCGACTTTCACATCGTTAGGCATTTATTCAGAAATCTTTCCTCGGGTAACTTCTTTCTCATCTGTGCACATAGACGTGTAAAAAACAAAAACATATATGGTCTGCACTTTCAAAATACAGTATTTGACAAATGATGGTCCCGAGAGTCAGAGCAAAGAAATATTTTGCATACACTGTACCGTCTTCCTGGAATGATTTAGAATTTGGCACTTTGGCACAATTTGAATATTGGCGAATATTACTCTTAGACGATACGATCACTTTCAAGACAAGACAAGTGCGGCTGGTTTAGGATTTCCCCAACAATATTTCATGATTTTATTTTGTTTTGTGTATGCATACATTCATGGGCATGAGATTTATTTTCAGTTGACGTCCTATTCGTTGCACCCCCAGTTAGGAAAGTGGTTTGACCTGTTTCTGTCTATTTTAATACTTCTCTCTAGACTAAGTCACTCTTCGAAAACAAGATTCTAATCTCAACTAGGATAGCACCTGGTAAAACGCTGCTCATTTTCTCACCGTGTGTGTGAGTTTGTATGTCTGTGTGTGTGTGTGTGTTTGTGTGTGTGTGTGTGTATTTTAGTTAAAATGGAATAATTACATATATGTCCCTTGAAAAACCATTGGAATTAAAAAATCTTTCTTTCCTCTTTCACTCCGTAGCAGCTGATGAGAGAGCGGCAGCAGATGGCCAGTCGACCGTTTGCTTCAGTTGCCGTAGCGCTGGAGGTGGGCGGCGACCAAGAGGAGCTGCTACAGGTCAGCGAAAAGACACAAACAAAAGCAGGGAAATATGCTGTTGAGGAAAAGAGTGTCACTGAGGGCAGTGCTCCCATCTGCATATTCCTGCAACAATACAAACTCTGTTGTAGCTTCAGTGGGTGTGCGAGAAAACACGAGACGCTGACACTGGAAACGAGAGTAGTGCTGCAAGTTGCAGTCACTTCAAGTTGTGTGAAATTTAAAGCAACTTTTCTTTTGTTTGTTTTACCTGTTTCTACTTAAAATGATTTCTAATTAGATGATTGCGGTAGAAGAGGTTTCACCTTAGCGGGACAAGCAGTGAGATATTTATAAAGTATTAAATATGCTGATATAATCGGGGCACAAAAGCGTAATGTGCTCTATGCACATTCTGAGAATTGTCTATAGACACTTTAACATAGTTTTTGTTTTTCTCTTGAAACAAATGGAACTACTGACAAAATATGTTTTGAATGTAGGTGAATCTGCTGGGTGATGATGGGTGTGTTTTATAAAGACAGTTGGAAACCATCTGATTAGCTTAGTGCCGTCCCATAGGGCAGCAATATGGTTTTCTGATCAGAAAAACCATCGTGTATATAAGTGTACCCATAACAGAGAAATGAGAACGGGCCAACCGTCCCAGCTGAGCGCTGCAGAGCGGTGTTCAGTACATGCAGGATGAAGAGAGTGCTGATTCTTAAGCATCAGCCAGCAGATCAGAAGGTTTTTTTTTTTGCAGAGGGCTTCCCTCACATTATGCAATACTATGCTATACAATACGACACCGTTGCAGATGGGTGCCGAGCATTTACACGTACTAACACCATACATCCTTCAATCCTTCCATTCTCTTTCTAATCCTGGATCAGGTATAGTGACAGCAAGCACATCACTCTGTCTAGCAGCAGTTTCCATTGTAGTGCGGGTCTAATCCCAGGTCTCCTTTTAGTCAATCCCAGAGAGCATTGAAAGGACGGAACCCAGGATTCCCTCTGCAACCGGTTCATTTGTCTTCAAGAGCAGTGGTTAATTCTGCATTGATCTTGAAGGCTGAGCCCAGCCATCCTTCTGAGGAAACTCATATTGGAACTTTCTATTCAAAAGATATTTTTGGGCCACTGTTCATTTTAAAAAAAGGTTATTGAAAAGGTTTATTATGTCTCACTGTAGACCAGGCAGGATTCAACCAGTTACATTTGAGATTGGTTGACTTATAATTTTCAGTAAATGATCTTCTTTTGCAGGGGACAAGTTTTTAAAACCAATAAGATTTATTTAAACTATTACATAAATCATTTATTTTACTTGTTTCATTCATGTGTTAATGACAAATATGCATCACATTAAGTTCATTAGTTTATTTTAAAAGAATATGATCCAAATGCATAGCAATTTCACCATGGAATTTAAATACATAAATCTCAAATAGTAGGATTGAATATATTTGAGTTTGTTTGAGAGTTCCAATGTAGATTGATTGGAGCTAAAAAACTTTGGCTTCTGTCTCAGCTCATTCTCCATTATAATAATCTGTTCCCTGCCAGCATTCGTACTGATGCGGCACTGATCCATCTGACAAATCACATTTTGTCCATGCAGAAGGTGCCTTAGAAAGTTCTACTGGTTCACATGGAGAATTCCAGCTTTGTCTCATGATCCTGTCCTTAGAATGCACAAATAGGATGGTGAAATGGTCCAGTAAACTGATGAGTGAGTCTCAGCCGAAGTTCCAGCGGCTAGCCGGTACAGATGTAAGTGACAAAATGCACCTTTTGCACAATGAGTTTCAGCTTTTCCCTTCTGGACGACGGATGTTTTTACCCAATGTGTAGGAAGACGTGCTATAAAAACAGCTTTGTTCCAGATGCTATCACACCGGTGAAGAAACTGTAGGAATAATGAAAATTTGCTCATGATTCTTCGGGAGCTGGTATTTATTTATTTATTCATAGCCTTTTAGCTTGTTTTTGGTTTTGTTTCTTTAAGTTTTAGTTGTTTTTATTGGCATTTCTTACAATTTAAAACATTTCCTGATTAGTACTGGAGCTGTTATACTGTTTTTATTGTTTTTTTTAATACTTTATCTTAGTTTTTTGTGGTGTATGATTATGTGAACTGTCAATGGATGCCGCACACTCTCAAACTGCAAACCAAATCTACATACGGGCTGAAAAACATCATCATGCTGGCACCTAATTGGCCAATCAGGGCCTGGGCCCTTCCCAGATCAGTGAGCCTGGGCCCCAAGAAGGAAACTGGCTCCACCGTTCATATGGTGCGTTTGTAAACTGCTAAATAATATGCGTTGTTCTCCTGAGGGGGAGTGGCGGCGGTTCATTGAAGGGTGGTGTCACCTCTGTGGTGAGATGCTTATAGTCAATGACAAACACAGGCAGGGTTCAGATAAAGAGGAAAGGATGGAGGCTGGTGTTGGTTTGGGAATAGCAAGTAGGCAGAGAATCTTATGTGACGTTTAACATTAAGATTCGGAGATACACTGTTAACAATAATTTGGTCACTGGTAAGACACAATTGAATTAAGTAAAAATGAGTGTGAAATTTAAGTTGAAAAAATGTATTTTAGTTGTGTCACCAGTGGAATCTTTTCTCCTTTTTTGCCAACAAAGGAAGTAAAATTTGTATTTGTCTTAAAATGCTGAAGGGATTAAATAATGTCAGATTTGTGGGCCAATATTAAATACAATATTCATTCACTGTTTTATATATATTTTTTTAAAGGTAAAACTAAGAAAACGAAAAAGTTATCTTAAAAAGATTTGAATAATTTTCAAGGCTGGAATTTCAATTTTCATACTTCTTGAAAAACAAAATCAAATCAAAAACAATTTTTTTTGATGAATTTAAAGAATTTACCTCAACTAGTAACCTCAATTGAACAATTAATTTAAATGATTCTTGAGTTTAACTCATTCATTTCATTTTTTTGTTGACTTCATCCAACAATTCTCTTTTAACAGTGTAGTTTTTGTTTGGGTGGCTTTTTGCTTAATTTAGCTGGATGCTCTCTTTTAAATTTTATTTTGGGGTTTTCAAATAAGATTTCCTCTTATGGTTTTAATGTCTGGACTTTTTATATTTTGGTTTTACTATTATTTACCTGTGCACCAAACCTATTAGCCTTTTCCATTTCGACATTACCCAATTTTAAAATGGTCTACTTTATTTTATTAAGTCACACAGTGTCTGGAGGAGGGCGCTCCATTCCTGCGCTGCTGAGCGGTAACAGAAGGTCTTTGATGTCCTTGAGTCCTGATTTTAATCATTTCAGCGATTTAATAATTCTGATAGGAGCATTGCATTAGGGGAAGTTAGGTTTTACTCTTGAGTCATCTCTGCAATCCTTCCTCCCAAAGACATAGTGGAACGTGGTGACAGATGTTCAAGGAGATTTTCGTTACACAAGAGGTCAACCATTGGGAATGAAAGTGAAGACAAACAATCATATTCATTTATAAATGTATCCGTAAACAAAAGGTTATAAATTGTCAGAAGAAACGTAGTTTAAAACAAACACGGTTGAACCCGCAGTCCTTGTGTTAAAATGTATTGATTTCTAGAGACACTGTTTGGTATAAATAATTATTTCTTGAGTATTTCAGAATTTAGGAAGCTTTATTCTCATTTAAAAAAAATAGTCCCTGAAAAACCCCCAATCCCCTGTGTAGTACAAGCAATCACCCTCATTGAACTTCTAAAAATAATTGTGAAGTTAAGTCTGAAAAACAGTGTCTGTTTTTAAAAGCTCCCCCTAGTGAGCTGCATATGCATAAACATTTAGAGTAAAGATAGATAATAATCAAGATAGATCTCTTCGAGTCGATTCATATGTACCAAATTTGGACTAATTCGGATAAAACGGTTGAGGAGTTATGGGCTTGAAACTTTTAGGGATAAAGCGCCCCCTGGTTTCAAAAATATACAATCAACCCTTCTCAAAATCACTGCAGTTTTTCCTCGCACTAAGGTCTATGCGGTTATACAATTTGAAAATGATCTATGAAATATTTTTGTGTTTTTTAGTGTTAACACTAAGGACTTGCAGCGGACAATGACGATTCCATGATATCCCCGAATTTTTGGGGGATATAATAAATAACCACATTGCAGGTTGTAAGATAAAAAAACACGCTTTACTTTCTTAAATGTCTCATGGAATTACCCTCATCACTTCATGAGTGACACAAGTCCATGAATATACAGCAACAATGGCCGGAAGTAAACCCAACCGCTGCTTTGACTTTGCTGTGACGTTTACAGAAACGTCTGAAAAATGACAGACATGTCATCCGGCATCGCAAACCGACTGCTCTGATACACTTTCTCCAATTTAGCGTTCGATGTGCTGACGTCTGGACATGTGACCTATCAAGAATGTCAACGCTGGTTCACATAAAGGGATCATTTATTTGTTTCACTGTTCACCTCCACAGTTGGTTCAGTATCGCCATTTGATATTCTCTGTCAAAACGTTGGGATATTTGAAAATTCTACCTGCTCTGTCTGATCTCCTGTAAACTGAGTCTTACAGACACAATGAAACAGACGACTATCTGTAAACATTGTTTAATTAGTTTTATCTCTATTTTGACCATTTGGACTCGGTTCAGCTCAGTTCTGTTCAGGTGCCAGTGACAATCTCAGGAGTACCTTTCCCTATCTCTGCCTCAGCCTGGTTTTAATTTCACTGCTGAAGGTGGAAGACAATAATGCAGAACTCTTAGGTTAATTACACAACATCTGGTTCATAGTCAGCCGTGCAGCTTAGCATAATTGTGTAATGAATGAGGGAAAGGGAACATTTCCAGCCCGCCCCGCTGCTTTATGTTGTCCCGATTTCGCAGAATAACAGTTTAATAGAGTCATCATCACCCTATTTCATGCCATGTTGAGACGGCGAGCAAGAATAAAACACCTGTCGTTTCCACTCTCACAACGTGAGACTTTAGTTTATATATGATTTCCATTCTTATGTGTTTCTCCTCTTCCACCAGCAATACACATTTTTACAGAATGTAGTCAAAAGCTGGTGTTCTCAAACTTCAGATCATCACCCAAGCCTAAGATGAAGTATTTCCGTGCTTTACTTTAATAAAAAGAAAAGGCTGTACAGGAGTGTAGTACAAATTAATAAGCTATCTACATACAAGTAATAATTTATACAGTAAAAAAGTTAAAAAAAACAATTGCAAATAGTGAATTGTTAAGCATTTATTCTGGCCATAAATAACAAAGAATTTAAATGTAAAATTTCAAAGTATGTAGCCCAATATTACCATAAAAAAAGAATAATAATAAGCAGAAACTATAGTATAATATAATTATGATATATTTTTAAAGTTGAATTGAAACTAATTTATTCCCAGCCATGTTGTCAATTAACGTCCATCATACAGTATATATATACAATAAAGAAAAGAAAAGAAAAAAAAGAAAGTAGCTCAATTTAAATATTAAAAACAAACAAAACATAAAAATAATATTTTTAATAAAATAAAATAATGTGAAATAGCTCGAAAAAAATAGGATTTGCAAAATGAGATGGGATTAGAAAGAAAACAATGCGAGCTAGAGTTTAGTCAATGTAAAGGAAGAATAACACGTGACATAATTGCACATAACACACAATTTAATTTATTAGTCGTATTAATGCTTTGGAAAAACAAATAGTGATAATAAATCATTTCTGTCAGCTCGCCTGTAGCATGTTCAAAATGCTGCAGGCGACCACCAGGGGGGCATGTGTTGTACGATGAGAATGAGTCATCTAAATAAAACGTAAAGGAGGACAAACCAAACCACAAAAGAAACAATAATATAATTTTATACATACATTGTGTTTAATGATTATCCATTAGAAATATCATTAATTTTCTGAGTTTTTTTTCCAGATCTTCGAGTTCACTTTTTGAGCACAAAGCACAAACTGGCATCGTTATACTTTTCAGTTTTATATCAGTCCTAGATTATCAGTGATGAGACAAAACAGTTCAACCAGACTAGCCCGACGCAGGACAGATTCTGCTCTGATGTCTCAGAGAATATGCTGTGATAGTCATTGTGGGGATTGTTCAATTTACACAAACGAAGATGTCAAACATGTGCCAAAGAAGAAAAAAACAAAATTGCAAAAAGTAAAAATAAATTTGCAATAATTTAAACAAATCATTAAGTTTGAAAATCCCCAAATAAATTTGCATACTGCGGGCCCCATGAAAAGCGTAGGTGCTACACACCGGAAGTGAATGTCGCTGACCATTTGTGTCCAATTGAGTATCTGCAGGTAGTGCTGGAAAAATAAGTCACATCCCAGGAGGCCCCACCTTGCAGCTAAGGGAAGGAATTAAAGGATCTAAGATTTTTCAAAGCACTACAGCACATCTTCGGAGGTTAGGTGCAGTCCAGGCCTCAACAGATCTGAGCTGTGTCTGTGAGAAAAGTGGCACCTGCACAATATTAGGCAGGTAGTTATAATATGTTGGCTTATCAGTGTATAGAAATTCACCCTGACATATGGTGTGCTTCAATTCCCTAAAAAACATTCCATAAAGAATCAACTTGGAATGCTCCACAGGTGGTTTCTCTTTAAAGACACTTTCTCTTCCTGTCCTCTGAAGACTTAGATTTGCGGGGAGTCTTAGAACAAGATCCATCCATCCATCCATCCATCTTCCTATTAGAATGAAGTGTTCTTGAGGTTAGGGTTGTGGTCTCGGTTGAACTATTGTAATGATATAGATAGAATGTCACAGCAGGAAAGTGTTTCTTTTATAGTCGTGGCAAGTTCGCTCCTCACATGAAAGGAGGAAAAAAAACCTGCATACTTCTGTAAGTGTTTGTTAGAAGAAAATGTTCACGCTGTCTGGTGTTTGTTAATGATAGTAACTAAATGTTTCACAGCTGGAAGACCTGTTGGCCTGTTTAGTTTCATACGTACCGATTATCTGCTCTATTTCGAAGAAATGTGAACTTGAAAGTCCACTCGGAATTCTCTCCATCTCTCTGGAGGAAAGCTGTTCGATTCCAAAGGTTCAGGTCATGGAAAACATCAGTACAAAAGTTACACAGTTACTACGATGTGATGTTTCTAGAAGATGAGACATTTTTTTGAGTGCAGGGTTGCTGTGACAAAGTTCTATTTAAATAAAGATAACTGAATTGGAATTCAAAGCCTAAATGACACATCCTACAACTAGAGTTGAGAAAGGCCAAAATTAATTTTGGGACCATAGAGATGCTTTGATGTATTGACTAAATGAGATGTACCTGTTTTTGACTTAAGTCAAAAGCCCCCAAAACTGTGTGTCCAGATTTGTGGGCTTAGAATTGCATCATTGCTGTTTGCAGATGATGTGGTTCTGTTGCCCTCATCAGTCCGTGACCTTCACCATGCTGAAACTATGGTTCACTGCTGGAAAATTTTGGATTGGTACCACTGGGTTTGGTTTAAGTCTCTGCCTCAAGCTAGGGTTTAAGTATCTTATCTTAGCTGATAAGGGCCAGTTAAGGTTTGACCATCTGTTTAGGATTCCCTATAGATATCTCCCTTTGGAGGTTTTCTGACACTTCCACTAGCCAAGAGACGCTGCAGTAGACACAGAATTCTCTAGCATGATTGCCTGTCCCAACTGGTCAGGGGGATGTCTCGAGGATTAGCTGAAAAGTGCAGTGGTGAGCAACATCTGGACAACTCTGTTTGGCCTACTGCCATTGCAACTCAACCCCGCATGAAGCTGAGTTTACACAGTCCGAGTTTATAGTGACGGCTGTTTGATTTCCACTCAAACTGTACAACCTTTTGGGCTCCTGCTGTCTGTTGTCACTATTGACGACTTGTCAACAAAGTTTTGTTGGAATAATCTGAGGCAAAGAAAAGTTTGTCTGCTAGCAACATTCTAAAAAGACAAAGACGAGCTGTCTTGATTATTTGTTGCCAACCTGTGTGTCGAAACCTCTTTTTTTTTAAAAGTTGCCCGCGTATCTGGACTCTCAGGTGTCTAGATATGCC
Organism: Lophius americanus; assembly: GCA_037951165.1. Lineage (NCBI taxonomy): Eukaryota > Metazoa > Chordata > Actinopteri > Lophiiformes > Lophiidae > Lophius > Lophius americanus. The sequence goes on from JBBDHG010000019.1 coordinate 4,501,742, forward strand.
GGCATAGACAATAGGGATGGTCTATTTTGCAGAGAGATTTGGAGGTAAGCAAATTACCGCTCTGACACCTGTGAACCTTTCTTATTCGTCTTTGCTGTTCAGGTGCTATCAGCCACAAACTGCACTTCCTACTGACTGACTACTTACAATTTATTATCCACAAAATGTGTCATGTCGCCATGGCAACTGATGCTCAGCTACTTCTCACAGGTGCAGTGAGAAAAAAAGACTGTGATGTCAGTCGATCAAGTCAAGATTCAGAGGGACGCTCCTCTTAAGTTTTTCCAGTAAATACATTTGTAAATGGTACAAAATTCCAAGCACATAAGTAACTCCCTTGAATCCTATGAGATACCAGTGACGGTGCCCTGCCTCCTGTCTCTTTCTCAGTAGTAGCAGTAAGAGTCACCACATCCATCCTAAAGACCAACACCTTCAAACCAGCTCATCATAGCTGCATTACAGAACAGAGGCCAACTTGTCGGCATAAATTGGAGTTTCCACCGCCTTCCTAAAGCACTTCCTTTACGTCGTAAAGCTGGTGAGCCCGCAGCAACTAGCATCTGTGCACGCCTCAGTCCGACAGAAGCATTCCCCATCTTACCGCTGATTAACAGCACTCTCCTCTTCTCACAATGCCATTTAAAGCCAGGAATGAATTTATGTCATGTCCTGTGATTTAATGTGGCATATTTATTCTTCAATTGTGAGAATGGATGGATGGATGGAAGGCGGAGCAGCGAATGAAAGGGGGAGAGCAGCAGATAAAGAATATTTATGACACCTGGAAATAATATACGTTTATTAGAATGATACACAGATAAACACTGATTTAGCCAAAGGACAGGCAAACACAATGATCACTACAGGGCTTATCAGCAAACACATAAAGCTTCAATCAGGGTTTGAGGAAAAACACACGCTGACACACAATCATTTACGTTCATCATGGACAATTGTATGTGAACTTCTTTGGTTCTCTGTGGTTTCACAGTCACCTGTGGGTCCCTCTGTGGATCTCCCGACTAACACAGGCCGATGTTATTAACTCAATAACTCACACCCCTGTCAACACTAACGAGGCTTAAACAAACCCATTCCGCTCCATGTGCTGTTTGCGCCTCACAAAAAAAATACTTCTTCCATGTTGGAAGATCAGAAAAAGTGTCCACACCAACCGCTATGAGAAGGTGGAGGACCTGCAGCGACCTCAGCTGAAAAAATGCTCAGATGGCTTTTTCACATTTCTGTCTCTGTCTATGAATCTGAGATATATTTCAGATATTCTTGACACACAGTCAAAAGATTGTTTGTCCATTGATGAGATATACAAAGCCTCACTGGTGACACTCAATAAAAATAAATTAGCTGGTGGACGTATCTTAAATACGCTGGTTCAACAAGTGGTCTAACAAAGCCAAAAACTTTTAGTGTTACCTCATTCCATTTGTACGAATGCTATAGACAATAAGTCGTCCCACATCTCCCCTAAAACGGACTTGCCTGAATTCAGTAGAACTTCTCGCATTTTAATTAGGGGCTGAAAGGTTTGTTTGAAAAAATTAGTTGTATTACTTCTGCTTTTTATCCCTTATAATTATCCTTGTAGGAGAATTGGGTTTTGGTTCCTATGTTTGAAGGGTATCCAGTACCTTTGTAAATGTATGTAACCAGACTATTCACACGTCCTTAAAAAACACTACGCAGAATTCCATGAAATTTCACAGATGCTTTGTAGAGTCCTTTAAGTTGTGATTCCAGTAATTGCTTTCATAAATAGACTTTTGTACTTTTAGGGATATTAGAACTTGCTTCTCAAATGACCTTTGCTTGAGATTATGTTCCATCCACATCAGCACAACCTTTATTTTTTCCAGATGCATTGGCATCTGTGTTCTTGGAGTGAAAGGATACAAATTGTTCGCCCCTCGCTCGCATGCAGATGTCTGACATGTTTTCGCTCCAGCATTCATCAGAGCCAGCTTTGCAGTAGCTCTTGTGTGGTGAGATACGTGTTTGAAGACAGATGTGAGAGGCCACATTTCTTCCTGACTCCACTGCTAAACGGAGCCTAAGTGGGATTCGAGGCTGTCAGATGAACTAATAGCCTGTTGTACTCACACTTCCTTCTCCTTTCTCTCCTGCAGAGGAGGATTTACTGCGAAGCAGCAGGCGGAGAACAATATTTTGCTGAGGAGACACAAACTCACAGACAAACAGATAAATACACGGAAGCCAATAAAAAACATGGTAGTTAGCATTTTATGAATGCCTTCTATCATACATTTTACTTTTGCAGCGTTCTAATTTACTTTGCCCTCTGTTTATTTTTTTCAACAGCTTTTATCCGTCTGACATGTTTTTGTTCTCCCCTTTAAAGCCTTTGTTGCCCTCTTCATCGTGTTACAACACACACAGCAAACAGACGCTTCATTTGATCTGTGACCAATCTTCTAAAAACCATGATTTATGTTCATCGTGTCTTCTTACTCTCCACTGAAGTGTTGCTGACATAATATTCTGTCAATCATAACAATTAATCTTTTAATCAGATTAATTATAAATCCCACTGGTTCACTGTTTATATATGTAAGATCAGGCAGAGCAGATTGTGGTCAGACATCTGAAATATACGATTGATCAGCCATAACATTACAACGACTAACAGATGAAGTCAGGATAACGTTGATTATGATGTTACAGCGGCACAGTTAGGCAGCAAGTTAATATTTTGTGGATGAAGTCGATGAATGGAACCAGGAAAAACGGAAAACTGTAAAGATCTGAGCACCTTTGATAAGGGCTAAATTGTAATGGCTATGTGACTGGATAAGAGCATCTTTTAGAGCATCTTAAAGAATCTTCAGAAACCTCCAATATTTGTCCAAGGACGGTTTTAATGTTATGGCTGATGAGTATGTGAGTTCGTCTAATTTTCTCCTCATTGTGTGGCATCAACGTTGTGTGTCAATGGGATTTTGTGAGATGGGCAGCGGGAGAGAGCGATGGTGAGAATGGCTCAGGGAGCGGTGCCAGGGAGAAACAGGTGCCTCGTGTTTTTCTCCCGCCCTCTTCTGCAGCAGTGCACCGGGACCGTCGTGACAGATTGAGACAATCGAAAGTCAAACTGGTGAGCTGAAAATGTGATGAATTAAAAAGAGTAATAAGCATATGTAAAAATAGCAACCGTTGCCAGCGAACTCATCTGTCCTCAGTCAACAGTGAAAGTGAAGTGAGCCCACAGGGACATTTGAATCTATGGATTGACAGACAGATGGTGTCTAATCCCACCCGCCTGTCTTTGTCGTACACCACACAGCATAACAGCGGAGCTCCTCTGGTGACATTGAAAAAAATAAATCTGGTGGCTAGTGTTAGTAGGGCATGTGAACGACTTATTGTCTCTTGGCCTCAACTTAATAACTTGTTCCCATCAAGTTAGGAAGTTGTGGGAACAACTTATTATCTGGTGGCCATTAGCTGATAAGTTGTGGCCATGACTTAATATGGCGTCACGGCTCATCAGTAGTTGTTTATGTTTACCGCCAAATGAAAGCCGGCTGTGGTGGGAGAACTGTGGTGGGAGGCTGAAGCAAATTTCCTGCAACTGTTTTTATTTCTACCACCTTTTTCTATTGTCCATATACGATATATAAGATTGTATCCTATGCACCTTTGCAGGAGGCAAAACCCAAACCTCGAAAAAAAATTCTTGAGCCATTCATTAATGTGTTCCCCCAATGCAGTGCATAACGAAGGTGCCTACAACCGTAGTTCACCTTCTACTACAGCCACAACTATCTTGTTCCCACGCCATATTAGGTCGTGGCCCCCTGGTGATATATTTACTCCAATTTCAACTGAGGCTCATAACTAATCTTATCTGAGCCATCCTTTCATCTGACCTACATCCCATTAATTGACATGTTTCTCCCTTTATTTCCCCCATCAGTGGAGTTTTCACATGCTCTCCTTCTTAATGGTATTCTCCTTTCCTTCCCTTCCTCCTCAGCCTCTTTGTTCCATCCATCATCCAAGCACGCCCTTCTTTCTCTTTCGCCCCTGTATGACAGTACATCATGTAGAGTAGTGCCAGTTTCAGGTTCAGCTGACCAAGCAGGTGCCTTCATTAAGTCCTGAACGCTCAGCCTGTGTGTGTGTGTGTGTGTGTGCGTGTGCGTGTGGTGAATGAGACTGCAGAATGCATCACAGCGTAGCAGATGTGGTTTCCTGCATGAGAGTACAGTGAATACTGACCTATCTGCAGGAATGCATGTATGCGTCACATCCAATGAGAGCTTTAGCAAGTTTGAGGGAAAAAGTGTTTCATGTGTGCAAACATGTGCAATGTAATAATTCTTTCAACTATATGAGCACCAAAAGCAAAATAGTTTTTTTCTCGTGTGTTTGAATAATACAAAAATAAAAGCAGGAAGTGCCAAGATTGAGTGATGGAGGTATTTTTCACAATACTTTCTAATCACATTAATAAAAAAAAAAAGAATAGCTCCAAACGTTTTAGGAACAAGTAATAATGAAGGAAAGTGGTTCCTTTGAAGAAAATGACAAACTTTCTTCCTGTAAATATTTGAATTCCAAATCCCCACTTACCCCTCAGACAAAATGTCAAATTAATCTTTTGTCTCTGAAGGTTGAGATTGTACAGACGGTACAAAATGGATTATTAAAATCTAAGTTATAATTTACTTGTACGTCAGAACAAAATTTTTACTAAATTTAAAAAATATTGGGATCATTTCTAGACTTAAAAATGAGTCCTCATATGTAGGAATGCATCGTGTATCAGAAGCTATTATATGACTAACAAAATCATGTTAATAACATAATTACACATAATTCTAACATCTAAGAGCTTTTGTGAATTGTGAATGAGAAAAATGGTATTTTTACACGACTAACACAATATTCATGTTTTGTCCTTTTTTAATTAGAGGAGAGGAAAAGGCAAGTATTATTAGCATAACTTTGTATATTATATATTTGGATCAAAATATATATTTAATATACACTATATGATAATATATCATTCTATCTTAATAATATACTTTCAATCAAAGCAGACAAAGAATGAACAAGTGATACATTTGGTGCTAAGGTTCTAGGGAGATTTTGATGGAACGATTTGAGCAGCAGCATGGAATATCCCAACTTTGGAGTCTGGATACTGGTGGTGGTGGCTGATGTCTCTGCTGAGGCTGAAGGATCTACGAGTACTAAGCGGAGATGTGGAAGTGGACGGCGCATGAAACAGCAGCATGGAAGAATTAGATGTTTGGAGAGAGTCATATTTAAACTCGGCAGCTGATGGTGATGGGATAGTGATAGATTATCACTGTGTCACAGCTGTGACACAGTGATGGGATGGATGAGGCGACCTGACCAAGTGCAGCTGATATCAGCTACAAGCAGGGGATTGAGAATGAACATTGAAGATAATAGAGAGGTATGAGCAGTAACAGTGGCCTGAGTGGGCAAGAGGATAGTCTTTCTAATGGAACCTTCGATAGATTGCATACCATTACTCAGGAGTTTTTGATGGTGTACTACATTTATATTAGATATTTGATCATATGAGTCCCACCACAGGACTAAAGGTGAGCAATCTATTTCAGTCAGGGCCACTCAGCTCTGGAACTTCCTGCCTGAGGAGCCGAGGCTTGCAGAATCAGTACCATCCTTTAATACAAATCTTCAAACACATCTTTTCAAGAAAGCTTTTTAGTAATCTAGTTTTCCAGTCGGTCGCTGTTGGTTCTTGCTATTTGTGATTGGTTTCTGTCACTGTGTGCATCTTTTAATTCCTGGTATTATCATCTACAGCTCTTTTTCTAAACAAATGTTGATTATTATTATTATTAGTACTATTATTGTTATTATATATCAATGTATAATATACAAAGAATTCAAAGCAACATTCAACTTTTTTCTTCCCGTTCATGTGCCTCCGTAGAGCGCTGTGACGTATGAGCCTATCTATGTTGAGATTCTCTGGAAGTCCACTGTGTTTGTTTGGGTTTTTTCTTTTTATCTGCAACAACCGTGTTAATGTCAGAAAAGATTGATGACAACGGAAAATGATGGACTTCAGCTTTGCTGCTCGTGTTCCTGCTACTGATGAGGGCAAATGATCCTATGATGAATTTCAAGTGCGTGGAACTAATAGAATGAAGTATTTGTCTGTGTGAAAACAACATAATTCTCCTCCTGAAGGCGTTCCATGACCTGGTGTGTCACATTTTAAGAACCTTATGTCTTTTGTTTTTATAGTCTTGATGTGATGAAGTCTGCACATTTAGATTAAGACAGCTCTTCCAAGAGTGAAAAATAGCATGTGAGAACGATGGTCGGATTCCTGCGTAGATTCATTCCTCTTATAACAACAACGACAACTGTTGTGTCAACATTCTCCATAAGTCTGCTGTTAAAGGCGTTTTGAAGTGCTAATAAGCTTACCAGTCAGCCAAGTCAAATGAGGCTATTTATTTATACAATTTGATGATAGTGGTTTGGAAGCGTTGAGTCCCGCTATAATGGTGTCTTCCATATTCTTTCTCATTAGGTTGTTTTCCCAGTACACAGCCTTCTCTTCTCTTAATGGCGAGTGTGTTTCTCCATTCTCCTCTTTTTCCCCGTGATCGATAACTCAACTCCACCTCCTCCTCTGGAATCCATCAATACTGAATTCAGAGGGGGGGAAACATTTCCAATGATGATGGCCTCTGGAGCCATTGTTATGTGTGTTCTTCTGCATGATGCCTGCGTCCAGGAGTGTGTGTGTGTGTGCGTACGTTCGCAATGTGAAAAAAAAAAAGGCAAGTGTGCAAGCAGTTATGGATTTGTGTGCATCTCCTCCCCTGTGGATGCAACTGCACATCCTTGGCAGCGAGAGAAAACACATTAATCTTCTCAACGCTAACAGTGAAAGGAGAGAAAGAGAAAGCGCATCTTCGTAGGTGTGCATCTAAAGGAGGACGGGGGGACTGTGAAAGATATACTCCACCTCCCGAATGTAGAGTTCGAAAAAGTTCGGCTTTCAGGAGACATTAGAGGGATGATTCATTTGTCGTTGGAGAACGAGGGATGGATGGAGTAGGGAGAGGTTGCAGAGTGACCCTTCTGTCCTTCCATGCAGTAATAGGATTGTTCGGTCACGGACATGCTGCTTAAAATGGAAACTCAACTCTCTAACACACACACACACACACACACACACATGCACACGCGCACACGCACACGCACACGCACACACACACACACACACACCTCTTTTCTCTTGCACACAAATGCTCATGCAATGTGTTTAACATGCAGTGCAAACATGGATGTGAGCCACACTGAGGAATGGAACGAAGGGAAGAAATGAGTTATGAAATAACGTTCCAAAGAAAAGAGAAAAATGCTGAAGGAGAGGCTGACGAAAAATACCAACGTCTGCTGATACATTAAGATCTAATAAACTTTCTTTTTAACTACACATTCATGTAGAATTGATGAAATGTCCTCCTCCTCTGAGTTCTCTTCAAGTCTTCAGGACGCATTCAAGTATGTTGTCAGCGGAGGTGAGTGGAACTTTGGCTAACCTGGACGGATGATACACAATCTTGTTTGGTTAAGTTTGGGCAGGTTAAAATTAATAGGAAAAGTTCACCGTTTTAAGGAAACAGTAAATTACCCATTGGTGTAGACATGCACACAGGTAGGTCTCATTGGATGCTCCCCTGTAAGATTTTCACATTATGTGTAAAAAAAAAAACCCACTAATTAGTTAGTTTTACTTAAGCTTTAAAAGTACAGAAGTTCATTAGATCATCAAATTAAAAAAGCACAACGACAAGAAGAGAACCCAGGTCACCTCTGAGGGACTCACACCCACTTTTTGTTTAAGTAACTTTATTTTCAGGTCTAAAGGCAATAAAATTTTGTAATTTCAGAAAGTCTTCAGAAATGCTGAGAGTAAATATGGCAGAAGCAATGAAAGAATAAAGCCAAATACTGCAGATAGAGGAATTACACACTGTATTTTAAACCTCACTATACACTGAACACACAAGTAAATGAAATATTATTGAATCTAAAATTTAAGACGGAAATAACTTAATTAAATTTTGGTACTATAGCGGATGTCATTTTTTTCAGATCAACGATAATTCTAGTCTTACAGTTTGCAACATTTGTCTTAAAATGCTGCAGGAATTAAATAACATCAGATCAAGGCACAGATAGTAAACTGTTTTATATTCTAGGTTTTGTTCAAGGTAAAGCCATGAAAGAGATTTAAAGAATTTCCAAAGCTTGAATTTCAGTTTTCAAAAATTGTTGATGAACAAAAAGAAATTAATTCAATTAGAGACCTGAGCTTAATTAAGTATTTTTGAGTCTAACTTATTAAGTTGTAAATACTTGATTTATTGAGAGTTACCTGTTGAAGTATTTTTTTTACATACATCAAACAATACTGTTTTTACAGTGTAATTACAGATGGGTATTGTGCCGCAAAATTGCAGGTATATCCTTGAATGACCTTCAGAACCTGCATCAGGTCAGGTCATTGAAAAGATAATTACTAGTTTTAGTAAATTATTACTAAAGCTATTACTCCTAGCCAGTCAAGTAGCCAGTTTAGCCTGCCTTTTTACCTTCCAGAAGTTCTGGGCCCCATACAACCGATCAGAGAAGACCCCTCCCACCTTTTTGTCTGTGTAGGACCCTCCACCGCTGGTCACCTGATCTCCTCCTCTGAAGAAGAGCAGCAGTGGAGGAGGTCAGGGAGGCGGTCTGCGTGCGTGAGGCAGTATCTGCAGACAGATTAACACTCTAATAGATGAAAGTTGCAAATGATTTGCTGTAATGATGCGTTCAGGCTCTGGAAGCGAGAGGCTGAATCACCAAGACTCCGGAGCTCAGTCCCACGGAGAGCCTTCAAAGGCTAAACGATTATAGCCGACTCCATTCCCACCAACGCAGACATCCGACCCGATTCCCACCGACTCCCACGGGTGCAGCAGAGAGTGTGTGTTGGTGTGTGTGTGTTTTTAGACGGTATTACTCCTCATATCCTCTCCTGATTTCGGTCATGTCGTCTTCTCTCTTCCCTGCCTCTGTCCGGTCATGTCTGCCTCTCCTGCCCTCTACTGTTTAGCTTTACTCCCCCCCTGTTTTCTTCCTCACCCTCCACTCATCGCTGCACCTTTCTGCGCAGATGTTCTCACAGATTCTTCCCTGCGACTGAGCTCTCCTGCTCCTTCAAGCTTTTCCTCTCTATTCTCGGCGCTTTCTCTTTTCCTGTCTCGACTCTTTTTCTTTTCCTTCAATCACCTGGTCTCCTTTCATGTCCTTGTTTCCTAAACTCCTCCCCATTCCTATTTACCTTGCATCCTTTCTTCCTTTCATTTTGCATTATGTCCATTTTGCCTTGCCCTCCTGTCATCTCCCCTTTTCTATTCTAATTTTCCTCCTCTAATCCTCTCATCACTGCTCTTCTCTTCTCTCGTGTTCTGGTTCTTCTTTATACTTCTTCTCCTCCAATGGTTTTAGTGGTAAAGTCAAAGTCTCCTCTCAGCAGCAATCCTCTGTTCCTCTCTTTTCTCTCATCTTCTCATCTTCTCATCTTCTTCAATCTCCTTGTTTCTTCTCCCAGCCTTCGCTCCTTTCACTGTTCTGTACTTCCTGTCTTTTTGTTTCCTCTCCTCTCTTTACATCTTTTCTCATTTTCTCTCATCTCCCCATTTTCCTTGCCACTCCTTGTTTTCTTTCATCCCCACTTTTATTTCCTTCTTGCTTTCACTAATCTCCCCACCTCCTTTCCTCACCTTGTTTCCCCTCTTCTGTCGTCTTCACTCATTCCTGATCCTTTCATCTTCCCACACTTCCTTTCTGCTCTTTGTTTCCTTTATGTTCTTCTTCTATCCTTGTTTTCTTTTACCAACCAGTTTTTTCTTTTCTTCTCATATTCTCTCATCTCCGCATTTCATTTATCTTCCCTGCTACGCCTCTGGACTTCCTCTCCCCATCACCACCCGTCTTCCCTACTCTCATTTCCCCACTTCCTTTCACCATTTTTTCCCTTCCTTTCTTAGTTTCTCATCTCCGATCCTCTAATTGTTTCTTCTCTCATTTCTTCTCATCTCCTTTCATTACATTTCCAGTCGGTCTTGATTACTCTCCTCTCCTGCCCCCTCTTTCCCTCCCCCTTCTGATTTACTCTCCTCTTCTTTCCTATCATTTCCTCCCCCCTTCTTATATACTCTCCTCTCCTTTCTTCACATTTCCTCTCCATTCTTGTTTCCTCCCTTCTCATTTCCCCCTCCTTTCCTCCCCCTTCTTGATTTCTTCTCCTCTCCTTATCAACACCGCTCACAAGGGTGTAAATACTTTTCAAACAGAGTGTAGATGTGTCAGGATAATGCTGGAGGACAGCCTGCAGGTTGTCACGGAGACATCATGTTCACTCTGACTAGGTTTTTTATTTCCCAATTGTAGGTGACAACAAACTGATTATGAGACATGGAACAGCTTTAATGGGGAGAACGGAAATAGGAAGGAGAAGCAGGAACGAGACGCGCCGTATCTCCCGTTGGATCTGTCTGATTAGCGGAACAAAGATACCACTTTACGCCGGGAAATCTCTCACTCTCAAGGCTATAGGGGATTTTCTTTTTTTTCTTCTTTTTCTTTTTTTTTAGAAATACTTCAAACTATCCTTCTGCTCACGTTGTTTCCCTCTTCTCCTGCTCTGAGCTTAATCCAGATAATAACGCTATGAAACACCTCTTCTTTTAAAGAAATCACCTTCATCTCAAATGCCACAAGGAATGAATGGCTGCATATGTTTCGTCTGCACCTCACTAGCTGGAAAGGTCAAAGGTCGTGAGAGGTTTGTTTAAATGCGTGCGTGGACAGAATTTCAGCATTGACCAGGAATATTCCATGCATGTTTAAGAATGCTAATGCTACAGATCACACTAGTACAGCTGAAAATAGTCATGTGAATTATTTCACGCAATTACATACAAAGCTTTGTTCCATGTTTAAATCATTTTTCCAATTGGAAAACAGTACAAAAGTTATTGTGTGTTTTACTCCATTCAATACATTGGTTTTCGAACACATTCTATACCAAATTACGGGAAACAAACATCTTTTTGGAAGAGTACATAGGTTTATTGGTAACAGAAAATGGTAACATAATTGGACATTCAACATTAAGGGCAATGTTAATGCTCAGCTTGAGCAAATACAAATTTAAGATATAAAGAGCTATGTAAATACTTTGAATTGAGGGGATTAGAGTTATCTTGAACTGGGGATTAACACTAGTCAGAAATTATAATCTTTGCAACTGCAATAACAAAAATGGCTAAATGACGTTGTATATCAGGAATGTATATTCAGTCAGGCGAATGAATGTTAAAAAGAAGGGGCAGCCATATTTGTCAGGCACAGCAAAGAGTAACATCAATGTTGATGTCCATGTCACACAGAATAGGATCAATGGTTTGAGCTGTGCTCTGGGCATCCATGAAGCCATTAGCGTGGCAGCAAAAACTGCTTATCATATGGAAACAGCCAAGTTGCTTCCTCTGAAGTGCCGTTTAACAACATTAACCCAACTCTCTGGCACCACCGAAGGATCCTGAAGGCATAGAGTCCAAACTATTGGATATAAGCCAATAAATTCTGTTCATGACAAGGCATACATGAACGAGACGGAAGAATAGAAAAAGTGGTGAACCAGTGCCATTCTGATTACTTATTACTTACAAGCTTGCAAAAGATAACCATCTGAAGTGAATGATCGCACTGTAATGATCCCTACAGCCAATCCTAACCCTACATATTTGGGTTCGGTGTAACACAGTAAGCTTTTGTGTAATAATAATAATGTGAGGTCAGGTGATAGAGGTTGTGTTGGGGAGAATAAAAGGTATCAAACTTTGGTATTTTGACCATTATTTAATGTGGTAGGGCAATTCTTAGGTTAAAATTAATGCTTAGGAGACATCGAACTCCAAAGGGGCTTTGAAAAGACCCCACAGTCCATCTCATAAGCGAACAATCGCTCTTACTGAACTGTAGGTCTGAACTCCCCTTCTCAGCCATTGAGAAACAAGAGCTGAATGCTGCAAAGCTGTCTGCACCCCCAATTTCATGGAATATGAATTATCTGGCCTAAATTGGGAGCGATTTGTCTCTTAAGTTATTTTAAATGGAAAAAACTCTGGATGACCTCTAAAAAAAAAAGTTTTTAGTGTTATCTGTGAGTATGACATTGTTTCAAAACGGCCCTATATTGTTGTTATGGATTAATTTAAATTCAGATGCGTGCTCTGTGAAAATCCAAAAATGATGTTCCCAGCGAAAGTCACTCTCTCCCTCACGCAGAGAGACACACTCTATCTGTCTCGCTCCCTGATCGGCACCATTTCAACTCAATCCAGAGGACTCCCTGTGGAGGCCAGCAACAGACACCGACGGTCAGGAGGAGGAAATTGAAAGGGTGTTTTTGAATGGAGAGACGATTGGACATGACAATTTTCTGCCCCGCGGGGGCGGACATGCATGGCCAGCCTAATCGCCTAAGGAGAGCACGACAGGGAGGCACTCTCGACACCTCAGGGGTCAGAGAGGGATGCAGCGTTATGTATTTGTGTTACTCAGCTTCAGTTGTGTTCAACAGGGACGCCAGTCGGGTTAACAGCCTGCTCAAAGGACTTCAATCCAGCTTTAGCCCTTTTGTGTCGCAGTATGACCACTTTAAATGCCACTGCAGGCAGGATGAGAAACAGGGGAAAGGAGAATTAAAGAGGGAAAAGGTGCTTGTCTGTTACTTATGATGCGCCTGAAAAAAGGTATTCTGCTATATAACTTTGTTTTTATGCGCTAGAATCAAGCCTTTTAATAATGTTCTTCTCACTTCCAATGAATAATGTGTTTCATTATGACCAGAGGTAGTATTATTTAGATACTACCTCTGTATTATAAATAATACTATTATTTATAGTATTTATTTCTTCCGAAACCTTTCATATGAACTTTTATTTTTCTTTTGATCCCGGAGACTTGGGATACAAGATTCAGAGGAATAGCTGGTTTCAGAGTAAATAAAGCTAACTCTGAACTCAATCTCTCTCTTGTGCCTCTTCACACTGAGTTTATTTGCTTTGAGAAAAGACAAGTGTAAAACTGTAACATCCAGATAATCAGCATAACAAAGATCCGGCTTTGTGCTGAAATTATGCCCGCAGCTTTTGTTGATATGAACAACGATAGGAAGCTCTTTGTTGCAAGAGATGAACTTGATATCCCATTTCTAGTGCCTTTGTATTTCTATAGTTATTAAAGAGGATTTGCGTAAATCACACAGCTGACACAGCTGGATCAAGCAGCGTACATTTATAAAAGTGCATTAATGGCCCCGCTCCAATGAGCAGCTATGAAAATGTGATGTTGAGGTAACCCAGTATGTTTTTCTGTGAAAGATTAGTGGTATAATAACGGTATTATGCTGCGATTAAGTCAGAAAAAGTTTAACATCTGGTGCATTGTTTGTCCAGCAAATTCCTGATGAGGTCATTTTGACAAGATTTGAAGAGATTGACATAGAGGGTAATGGAAGTAATGGAGCAGACAGTGAGGACTGTAACCAGATTAAAAAAAAAGAACTGAGGAGTGGATGAGGAATGGAGAAAAATATGGAGGTAGATTAAGTAAAGTTATGACGCTGCCTTTATTCTCTGTTCTGTTTGTAATCATCCTCACTTTTCTTTGTTCCACCAGAGTGAGCCAGGTTCTACTTTCAGAGTGGTGCTAAATCGGCTTCAGAGTTGGTTCAAAAAGTGAACCTCTTCAGAAACAGTTACTTTTTCTACATGGCTGAAGGGGCACTAGAGCCATGTCATTACATCACAGAGGGATTCAAATCATGTCACTTCTTTCAAGAGGCATTCAAATCCTGAAACTATGTTCCAGAAGCAATAGAATACTGTAATTTCCTTACAGGGGCACTGAAATCATGCAAGTGCCTTACAGAGGCACAAGAATCCTGTCACTTCCTTACAGGGGGACTAAAATCCTGCCACTACATGACGGAGACATTATTTGTGCCATTTGGACTAGAGTCCAAGGAAGACATTTCATTTTCCATCTAGTAGAGGTAGAAGGTTTAGCATATTACCCACAGACCGTTAAGATAATACCTAGAAGAGGACATTACACACTCAGACTGAGATTTGTGTCGTATGTGAGACAAGGTTGATTATTTTTGACGTATTATGCATGTCAGTGGTAATGTCATATTTTTAGGTCCAGGAGAGATTGTAAAGAGGGCCAGGCGGAGTTTTAAATTTGGAACTATTTTTGAAACTTATTTCAAACTTTCAGTGACTGTTCAACATCATCATGATTTGCTGGGAAAGTATCAAGCAAAAATAATATTCTCCTATTCATTTGATTTTTTTTAAAAACCCTCTAGTGGCACCCACACATATTCTTAACTAGAGCTTTTTAGATTTAATAGGAGATAAAGCAATAAACCATTACTCTTAACTGTACTTTAGACGCTCCAGACCCATTTTAGAGCCCGGTTACCCAAAAATTAAAACAGAACTGATACATGAAATGTGATTTAAGTATAATGGCCTCTACACAGCTGGACAATGCCGAGCTGGAGAGGAGAAGATTCAGTTGAACTGTTCCCTGTCTAACTATTTAATTATATACAAACGTTATTTAAGTCATTTGGAAACTTGAGATGACATTAATATTAAGTGCTGGACTATTTGTGGTCACTTTTCTTTTTCCCATGCTAGATTATATTTTATTACATTGCTCCCTGGCCACCAGGGAATTTCTTGCTCCTTGGATGATTGAATTAAGACCTTGCACTTTACCAGGGCTGTAATTTCCCAAGATTGTGTCCATAGCAGAAATTCAGTAAGACATGTCAGAGAACAGCTTAAGAGAGAGAAAAAAAAGCTGCTATCCAGGGGAAAGATAAAGTTTTGGCTCAATTTCCCTTGTCCTCAGACGATTTATCTGCCCGGATGCTGCAGCCGCATCCACCACCTACAAATACTGTTCAATTGTCCACTTTGTTCTTCCTGGGGACGAAATGGGATCACTCACAAGAGACAAAAGATTTGAAAGGAATGAAACAGTGAGGAGAGGAAATGAGAGGAGCATAGAGGTGAGGCTTTCATTTTGTTGGATGACCCTGGGCTTCATCTGAAACAAAATGTTCTTCTGTGGTTTGTTGTTTTTTTTTTCAGAAATGAAAAGCAAACAGACTCAAAAGGAGTCACAGTGCAGGGTGGCCTTGTCTCAGTTTGCGTTCTCAGGTTGTTTATCTCTGGCAAAAAAAATTAAAAGGCCATTCCACTTTTTAGCCAGCACCAGAATCACAGAAGCAATTTCTTCTTCTGCAATAAATAAAGGATAAAGTACTGACACAAGGATTGTTACACACTTTATTACACACACTGTGTCACAATGCTGCTGCTCACCAGTGATGTTAGCTGTGACCATCCACTTAAAGCTCTGTTCTCACAGAAAGGTGTCAGTCAAGAATTAATAATAATTAATGTTTTTTTCCCCCTCTGCTAACACACAATTAAAAGTATTATTGAGTCTAAAATTAAGTTGAAAGTAATTAATTGTGTCATCAGTGGAAGCTCATTTTGTAGATTAAGGAAAAATCCCTTTTTTACAGAGTGTAATATTTACCTTAAAATACAGTAAGAATTTAAAAAAATAGAACAAACTTATTTTCGCACTAATGGTAAACAAATATTGATTTAATATTTTATATTTAAGGTTTTATGAAGGTAATACCCTGAATAAACTATTTTTTGAAAAAGATATGAAGACTTTTTTCAAATTGTTTTGATTTTCGGGTCCAATCATGAACTGCAAAAATGAAATTGTTGATAAACTTAAAATAATAGCATCAACTAATAACCTGAATCAAATAGGTATTATTATTAATTTAAGTTGTAAATATTTAATTGAATTGTGTATAAACAGTTGAAGTATTTTTTTTTTGAGTTCATCCAACAATTCTCTTTTTACAGTGTAGATTTGGCAGAATTGAGTCTTTAGAAGAGATGGATCATCAAATAATAATGTTATGGATGATCAGTGTATCGTCTCATATATCGACATAAAGTCTATACAAAAGGCTTTGGCACACAGCGATGAGACCGGTGGTGGTGGGAGCCGCAGCAGAGAAACTAGGGATTGTTCTCTTTATCATCATTTATTTATTATTGTATTATTATTGTATTATTTATCATTATAGTCGTTTAGTCTGGGAAATTCTGAAAGATGATCATCGCGATTTCTCACGGCTAAAAGTGACGTCTTTGAAATGCTTCTTTTATCCAACTAATACTTGAAATTATAGAGACAATACACTTAACCAAGACTGTTTTGCGTGAAAATTTATTGAACCCATAATGAAAATAGGTGATAATTAGTTTTAATTTTTTTAATAAACTAATTAATTAATTTCCAAATTGTCGACCACTTGTCATGAAATCCAGCGAAAACTGATGGCAATCAACTGATTGAATCCCCCAAACTCCAGTATAACACAGGGCAGTATTAGCAAGGTCAAGATTTAGTGGTATTCTCTTAATGGTGGGACTTTATACATAAAATGACATCTATTATAATAATTACATCTACTACTCATAAAACCTTTTTTCTTATAATGATATAATATATATATGTGAGATATTTGTACTTGAAATACAAATGCTGTTTTTGGTGAAGTCATTTCGTGTGTCTCCAGTACGAGACAAGATGAAGTATCGATGAGGCTGTGATTTCAACTCAAAAGTTAACGGTTTGAGGACGGCACCAAAGCCATGAAAACCTGCTTGGTCCAAAACAAAGACCTCCCTGGATTATTTCCAAAATTTCTTTATACAATAAAGGACTGCTGTTCCTCAGTATTGCCAAGTATCCAATTTCACCTTGCACATAGTCAGCAAAAATAGTTGTCTGGCCTTAAGTGGCACATTATATTTAAAATATAAATAAAGAGAGAGACAGAGAGAGAGAGACAGAGAGAGAGAGATACTGCTATGTACTTAGTGGTTGTCGGCTGAGAAAGCTTTTATACTGGACCGACAGCTCAGCAGGATTTGACTATACACTTAAATGGCTACCTGGACTCCACCCACCCAACTGCCCTGTTTGCCTCCCCTCATTTCTACCACTCTTCATCGTCACGTTCACTCTCTCTCTCCTTGTGTGTGTCCGTGTCCCTCGCTCACTTATTGTGATTAGGTTGGGAAAGGAGCCAGAGAAAGCTCTTATGGTCACATAAAGTAACCCTCATCATTTACTCCCGTACTATACGCCCAGTCAGACTCTTAGAAGTATGCACTGGCAAAAACATTTAACATTTCGTCTCCTTTCTTCAGCCATCATTTGTGCAAAATATGTTGATGAAGCTGATGATAAACGTTGTAGACTGCAGGAATACTTTGCGCCGCTACTGAAGCGTTCTGTTGCGTTCTGACTCAGCAACAAACCATATCTCTGCAGAGCACTGATGCGACAATGGAGGAGAAGGCCACCCGATAATGTGGTCAACTCGAGTTGAAGAGCATTAAACGAGTCTTTTATGAGCTAGGACATAAGGTATATTAAACACAAAGTGTCAGTTTAGTGAGAAATAATAAACCTAGTGTGGTTCTAGGATTTTTATAAAGCAGGGGCCATTAAAGTACTACAATTTACACATGGAGTACGAGCGTATGTTTGTATTTTGACAGTAATTTGACATTAAAACTACATTTTCTGTGTTGTACTAAATGACATCCATTTCTGCTCCCAACGTTACTAAAGGGATAAAAGGTGAACCCATCATATATTTTAGAAATTTCCTCTTTGTGATGTAATCCTGTCAGATCATAACCACTATGTGACACGCGTTAAAAAATTTAGTTTTTTACCTTTGTTACACTGAAGGATATTGATGAAGGGCAAAAGTCGTAACAAAAGTTATTCAAGTTTTTTAAATATTTATTTAGACATGGCGCATCACCAATTTTCTATTTATTGTTAAAAACACCAATATAATTATGCCACTGGTATTCATTTGGGTTTTTGAGATGAATTTCGACATTTTACAAACTCTTCTGTTACAATTTTAATCGGTTTTTAAACCGGTTGAAAAGAAGAGTAAGAGTTATGTGACTCAATATTATATGGTGATCCACTATGGTGACCCCCTAAAAAAAAAATGGACAGAGCCAAAAAAAAAAAAGAAAATCTTCATATGTTAAATGGGTGGCCTTGGGACACAAAGTGTTCACGTCTCCACGCCTTTGACCGAAATACATCTCATCAGTCATTTGCCGTTTGTCCAATAGTTTTGAACAAAAGCACAAAACGTAATTAATTAATTTTCTTAACTCCTATCCTGTTAAAGGTTGCAGGCTCGGGGGCCGGAGCCAATGTCGGCTGATATTGGATTAGAAGCGAGGTAAACCCTGAAAGCGTCGCCAGTTCACCACAGGGTCAAAACATAGAGACGAACCACCTTTCGCACTCTCATTCAAATCAAAGGGATATTTAGAGTCATCACTTTACTGCATGTTTGTCTGTGGGAGGAAGCCCAAAAGCCCGGTGAGAACCCACACAAACATGGCGACAACACGCAAACGCCACACAGAGAGGTTCCAAAGAGTTTGCTTTGAAGGTGGAATCTTCCTGCTGTGAGGCAACTGTGCTACACTTAGGAACTAGAATTTGAAACAGGGATTCACAGAAATGTATGCTGCATATTTTCCCAAATATAAAATACATATAATCTATGCTATTGCAGCAAAAATAGCAGTTTAGAATGAACGGACCTGAGTAGATAACGCCAGTACCTCAGCTAATACTTGCTGAGACCTGACCCTAAAAGCCGTACCCTGAAAAAAGTTTTAGTTGTTTGTTCTTGTCACGATGTTGAACAACGTTTTATTCTTAGTCACAATTTCCGCACGAGCCAGTAGCTAAGCGAAGCTACCACAGCTTTATCAAAAACATCACTGAATTGTTTCTGTATTATATCTGTTTTATTCACTAAATGAAGGCATAAAAAAGCACGTTGGGGTTGCATCGCTTTTAGATGTCCTTTGTAAACACTTCCGTTGTCTTGTGGCTTTAGCGGATTGTTTTTCTTAATGTGTTTTGGTTTCTGCAGCGCTCCTTTGTTGTCAAATTGATGAAGATGTTTTCTTTATTTGCTTGTGCTTTATCTGTTTGTATGTGTTTTCTTCAGTTTTGGAGAGGAAGAGGAAGACCTCTTCTATTATCATAAATCTATAGGTTATGTTATTGTCTGATGTTGAGAAATAAGTTAAACAACATAATAATAAGGTGATGTGAGGACACAGGCTTGTTTGTGCTCTAATTCACAGAAACGAGGGACGTGCAAAGTGGGAACATTCCTGGCTCAACATTGGGTGTTCTAAGTTAGGCTGACTTTAAGATAAGCGTAAACAGGATAGAGGGGAATAGGAAAAATACCTATTAATAGTTGAGATCCAACTCCATGTTGGGTTGGTAAGAGAATGAAAGATTGAGGTAACTGGTCAGTATAAAAGAAGCAGTGGTCAAGAACACGTTGGATTTTCTCTGTAATTACCCTGACTCTGCTCGATGAATCCCGCTTTGGCTGCAGGCAGTCAGTCTCCTGGTCATACTTCAGTTATCCTTTCAGCATCAGATTTGCCGCGATAGTGTCGGTGCGTTTGCCGCTGTCAGCCGCCGTACTAATTATGTGTGTGTGAGCACATGAGTCGTGAGCAGGTGATTTATACGTAGTGTGTGTTGGAATCAAACAACAACAAAATCAAAATGGTTCAGTATTCGCCCAGCTTGAGATTACATCCAATTGGAACGGGAACTTTAGAAACCACTTAGATCTCAGCTCGGGGTGCTGCCCTTAACACCGGATTCAACAGGGCGCGTACTTTATGTGACCTTTTTTTGACTCATTGCTCTGCAGGTATCTTAATGTTTTCTTAAGTGTGAATTTAAATGACCCTTTTACACAAATAAGCCATAATTTCCTGGAGGATAATAGTGCCTCGTAAACATGATGTAAGAGTGTGTGTGAACTCTTACTCAGGGTTTCCCTGCAGCTAAGATCAAAAGAACCAGGGGAGCTACACTGCACATACACACAGACACAGACACACACACACACACACACACACACACGAGTCTATATTAACCAAGGGGGAACTGTCATGCTTCTTCTTAGCAAATAATTGAACATTGGTTATTTGTGCATCTCCTGATCGTGTGTATGTGTGTTTGTGAGTTTTAAACATTAATGGAATGCTTTGAATTTTATTGCCAACCTTCATTTTATTCTAGAGTCTGTCGTCTCTGCTTTATTCTCTCGTTTCCTCAATCAGAGCGATGACTCATTGTTTGTTCTATGCTTGTATCAATCAGGAGAAAAAGCACTTGCTAATAAGAAGTTTGAGCTCCAGAGTTGATGCAGTAGCAGAAGGTTTGTGTGTGTGTGTGTGTGTGTATGTGTGTGTGTGTGTGTGTGTGTGTGTGTGTGTGTGTGTGTGTGTGCCTGTGTGTGTGTGTGTTTTTTGAGTTAATAGGGAATGCATCATTTCCTGACACTATGAAAACACTAAACTGGGGAGCCTCCAGCCCCTAATTGTGCGATACGCTCCAGCACTTAGACTTATTAGCACCAGAGGGGATGTTTACATGTGTCTGCTTCTTTTCTGTGAATAGACCGAGGTGGTCTAAGTGTTTGTGAATCAAGGTGCATTTGTAAATCGCGTTTTGGTTTGTTCGTTGAACCCATTTTGTGTCTGTGAAACGCGACGCAAATGAATGTGAATCATGTTTCTCAAAACTGAAACCAACAGGAATTTGAACCCAAGTGCACGACTCAGGAGGCAAGGAAAAGACTGGAAAGGGATTTGCTTAAAAATGGTTTGGTGCACAGGAAGCAAGCAGCATCTTTGGCTCTTTCTCTTTTTTAAGAAACACTACATTTAGGGGTTTTTTTGTTGGGGGGCGGATCTCCACAGCAGATTGTCTCGTTCCGTATATTG
Organism: Lophius americanus; assembly: GCA_037951165.1. NCBI lineage: Eukaryota > Metazoa > Chordata > Actinopteri > Lophiiformes > Lophiidae > Lophius > Lophius americanus. The sequence goes on from JBBDHG010000019.1 coordinate 4,522,852, forward strand.
ATTTGGGATGGGTTTTATTAACGATGGATGCCACACACTGTTCATTTCTACTCTTAACTGACTGGAATGTCAGTTAAGAGAGAGAAGAAAGAGAAGAAATAAATCAAGCAGGAAAATAAACCGACAAAGTAAGCCCCCCTTGCCGAGGTAAAAATAAATTACAACACAACAACAACATTTATTTGAGCATCTCTGTTTATATCCGCGTAAACTATGTAAACAGTCAAATGAATAGTCTGAAAACGTTTTTTGCCTGCATGACAGTTATTCTGCTTTGTCACATCAACAATAAAATCCCTGAGCAAAGAGTGTAATTTAAGGCTTACAGTTGTCACATGAGATCACAGATTTGCTCGTCATTCAAAACCAAAAGGAGGCAAGAGAGAAATGAGGGATGGGAATAAATAGAATAAAGAAAAGCTGTGAAGGAACCAGGCCTATGTTGAAGACTGTGAGATCTTTGAATTTGTAAGTGCACATCTCAGTTCCCCACAGACCACGCTAATGAAGAGGGTCCATCTGTGTGACCTCTGTGGTACCGAGTGACAGACGGGTCAAACCCGATCTATTACCCCGCAACTCTCTTCCATGTATCATATGCAAATAAAAAATATCCACGGCATAAATATGAAAATATAGACAGCAGGACAAGAAGTCCCGACATCACAGCCCAGAGTTTCCTCTTCGTATCTGATTTCTAAACATTAGGGTGAGCATGTTATTGTGCGGTTATTATGTACTTTCCAGATTTATTTTTCTCATATGAACTCAATTCTAAGATGGTGTTCCTTGCAAAGGACATAAAATGAGTTTTGAGCAGTGAAAGTGTATTGGAAGCATGAAAAAGAGGAGTTTTTACTCAACTATAGAGTTGGTGGGGGGTGGGGGGGTGGGGGGATTATTTCTCACTTTGATGGAATGAATGAGAACAGCTTTGATTGTGTTTCTTAAAAAAACGATATATTTAAAACAGATTAATCTCTAAGAGTACATGATAGGACGCATCCCTTCAGGAGTATAAAAGGTGATTTCCTATCTGTCCGCGTGAGCGCCACAACAGGCGGAGCTCTGCCACCAACCAGTCAGCCTGATTCCCCCAGTTGAAAGCTCTGATAAAGAGGGAGGTGGCGGCGAGGATCTAGACAGGATATGCATAAGCAATGAGAATTTTGGTGTCACGTCTTTGAGAGTGTCCATATTATCAAACACACTAAAGGCTCATTTATAATCTATGTACATATAAGTATCTGTTTCTGCACACATAATACTTTTAAATACTTTACATCAGCATCCAAACATCCACAAAGGGACAGTGAAGAGTCAGAAAGTATAGACAATAACAGTAATGGTTACCTAAAGGAGGTTGTGATCATGAACGTTGGAAGTTAAAAGAAGAAAACTCAATGGCAGTTGAACTCCTTTAACTGTGAGGTTATTAAATTGTGACATCTGAAAGTCTGTCATAAAGTGAACGGTTCAGGAAAGACAACATTACGTTACATTACATTCATTAAACATGAATTTTGACAGAGGAGATAATGACACCAGGGTGAATTTCGTTTGCAGACCTAGAATGGTTTAAAACACTCAACAGGCAAAAATTCTTCCCTCAAACATCTTTTTTCGGTAACTGGTAATCCTTTTCTGGGTTGCCTGCTCACCAGAGACAACTTGCATGATCAGTCTCTCGCCTCTGGGCAAATCAGCAACGTGCAAACTCGGCCCAAGTCGTCAGAACATTCGGTGTGTAGTTATTTATTCCCGTTGTGTATGTGTATGTTTTGTGTTCAGTCGGTGCCAAAGCCCATAGCCATGGAGCCATGTTGGGGGAGCAGAGCAGGTGTTCTGACGGTGCTGCTGTATCTGCCCAGAGTCCCATCTGGAATGCCTCCACCTGGACAGTCTGGTATGATTCACACAAACACACACGGACAGACTAGTAAACAACATAAACTATGTCTAATTTCACTTTGACGCCATCTGCTTCTGGTTTTGATGGCTCCTAATGCACCCCGATGGGTAGTCAGAGTCCATTTCCAACTGATCTTGACAATTCTAACAAAAATAATGATGATTTTCCAACAATAAAACTACATTGGGATACTATTCTAGGCTTCAGAAAACAAGCAGGGTTTTGAGATTACTTGCCTCCATCAACCTCCTCTGCTGTGTGTTTTGTGCCTTTTAATTGGACATTGGCCTATTAGCGGTTTGTTGTATGCTTGGCATATATTATCTATTAAGTTGGTGCACATAACTTTACTTTTCGTGGGAAGAGTGCTGCGTCAGTCATATTTTGTGCTAATAATTTCAAAAGACACGTTGTGCATAATGACCAGCTGCAGTAGCTGCCACTATCCACAGACAATATTTATGTCCAACTGTCAGACACAGACGCTAAGGTGACTTTTTATAACTAAATGTAACAAATATAAACTATGCTGCTGGTGGTTTTTCCATTTTGTTTTTATTGCAGCTGTGGTTTTGAACGGTCTGATGTCTCTGATTCGTGAAATCACCGTAGACTCACAATGTCACAGTCTGCTGCGTTTGTGATCCTTTTACAAGTCGGAGCTCAGCTGCTCGGTGATGCTGTGGTGCTTCTTGCGGGCCCTGCGGCGGCTTCCTACCAGCTCTCATGTAAAACCGGCAGTGGTAGTTGAAAGAGAAAGCAGAGTAAACACACTAAAATGTGATGGCATCAGAGTGGCCTTGATGATCCCCTGTGCTGTCGTCAGTAGAAGTGTCTGCAGCCGTTCAGCAGAGCAGCAGGGTTGTTTGTTGTGTGTTGTTAAAAGTGTGCTTTTGCGGCTCTAAACACACGTGCTGGATTCCTGCTACACGTCATATCTTCACTTAAGGCCAACGGGCATTGTTCTTTCAAAGTAGGAGCTGCAGATCAATCCTTAACGGCTGGTCCAGGCTGCATGATCGTAGTGTGTTTATAACATGTTTATAACACGCACCAGTAAAAAGGCGATAAATAATGATTGGTTTTTCGAGTATGACATCATCAACAAACAGCAAAGTCATGTCTTCGGCTCTCCGTGAGGCTATTATGGAAATCCTTTGCTCCCAATCTTTTGCAAAGTTGACCAAAAGTAGGACAGGGTGAAAACTAATATGATCAGTGAGAAAACACAAGAGTGACTATTATGAAAGACAAGAAACATCCATAAATTCATGTTCTCTCTGAAGGGTAGACAATCCAGAATCTTCTCTTTGGGTCACCCAGGTCCACAATTGTATTTTCTTTCTTCTTCTATGAATGCAAGTCTGCAAGATTAACACAATATGCTCCCATGGACATGACTGACCCGTCTACTCATCAATGTCACATCATAGGACATTACAAAATGGTCTTGGACAATCCTTTTTTCTTTTTTTTTATCAAGGGTCTCAAGAACAGGCACTGTGATCAACTTGTCTGACAAGCGAATCTTGCTGAACACGAACATAGTGTCTAATTTGAACCTTCATAAAAGTCTACAAAATAGAAAGTTTGATCTCACAAGATAACTTGCCAGGGTATAGCCGGGTGTATCCCCGAAAAGTCCCCAATCCCCTGCTTTGTACAAGCAATTCCACTGCTTCAATCCCTCAAATTCAATTTGAAGTTATTTCCAGAGTGTTTTTAGTAAAAGAAAAAAAAGATCCCTAAATTGAGTAAATATGAACTATTAGATTAAAATATGTCGAGTACGTGATAAATCCCTTTGAGTCTATTCATATGCACCAAATTTGGACTAAATCGGGCCAAAGGTTGAGAAATTATATCCCGAAGAACTTTGGAGACGCCCCCCCTAGTGTCAGAAAGATAAAACCGATGTCTCCCAAAATCAATCCACTCTTTCCTCACACTAAAGTCTATTTGATTATAAAGTTTGAAAATGGTCCATGAAGGTTTTAGAGGTATGTAGACATTTACCGGTTTTGTAAAATCAAGAAAGTGTTCTAGTATAGAAAAATACTCATTTTACAGTAAAGTCCTTCTAAGTGTATATGACACATTTAAAATCTTTATTTATTCATGTTTCTGAAGAAGTGATCTGGGTGAAGTTGTTTTTTTTGTCCTATTCGTTTGAAAGATAATGTCAGCTGCATTCTGTGATTTTGTTGTTAAACTGCTAAAAGGGACTTATTTTTGAAAATGAAATGCAGAATAAAGCGACTTAACAATTGTTGCATGTGTTCCAAATGAAACAGTTTCATTACCATGATACTGGCATGTTCTTGCTATTAGCATGATTATGGTTTTTCTGTCCATCATAATAAATTATTCAGAGAAACTCTTGACATATGGTACCTTTTAATGAAGGTCCGATGTGGTTAGACCTGCCTGGTTTCCCTCCAACACTCAATGTTTGATCAATTGTTGACCTGAATGAGACATCCTGACTTTCCAGTCGAAGCTCATGTTGCCGACAGACGACATGCGATACCCCCCACTCGCTCCAGCCGACCACCACACAGCAGTAAAAATGACAAAAAGACAGAAGCACTTCCTCACAGACCAGAACTGAAGGCCTGGAGCTTTATGTTCTGTTAGCTATAGGCCACCCCCCATCTTATGTTATATGTAACTCCTCCCCCTTCTCTGTTATACCACTTTCTTGCCTTACCTTTCCCTTCTCTCTCGCAGATCTTTTTGGAAGGAATATCCATAATCTGGATATTATGCAGCAGGTTTGAAAAAACTTCTGTTTCTCCGGAAATTTTGCAAAGTCCTTCAAAAAAAGCCCCTGATAGAGGAAGAGGAAAATTAGCTTGCAAGATGGAAAATGGAGCAGTAAAACATTTTTCTCAAGTAAAGGGTGCTTAACATTGAAGCCAGAGAAACGTGGAAACCTTTAGTCTAGCAGAAAAAAGAGGGGCGTAACAGTTGTTTTATGTAAGAGTGATTGTATCAGGAAGAGGGAAAAAAACTTTACTTGAACTACAGGGGTTAGTAATAATGATCCAAATTACACAGTAGTCCATTAGACTCAACATGAAGGAACAGTACATGGCAACACGTGTCCATAAATTGTGTAGAAATAAAGTGAAAACCCCTATTCTATGTTCTATAAAATTTCAAAAATAGGTTAAATGGCATTGTTTTTAAATATACAGATGAACCCAAAAGAACCGGGACCCAAGAAAATAAAGATTACATGTTTTCCTTTTCTGGTTTGCAGTTCCACAATACGAATATATGAATGTATAAATATATATGTTTGTATCAAAAATGTAACTTTGCTGATTGGGTTTTAAAAAATGAAATTGTCACAGAATTTAAAAAAGATGAAATAGTGGATTATTTTCAGAATAAGGTTATATTTTCATATTCCTATGTATAATTCTTATCCTTATTATCCTGCCTCAAACCCCTACAGTGGGTTGGCAAGGTCTCATCTCGATCAGCTGACATCAGCCCCTTCTTTTCTCCCTCTGCTTGTCAGAAGTGGCGGAGCTTCTGAGTTTCCATGGTGACATGATACACTGGAATAATAAAAATAAGAATGAATATGTGGTCATAAAGTAGAAAGTTCAGTTTGTGGCTAATAAGAAAGGATGAAGAAAAGCTTCACGGGTGTCAGAGCCTTGATTGCAATAAAATTAACGCACTTTACAGTCAAGTGTATCTCGCTTACTTCCAAGTCCATCTGCTAAATATGAGCACAACAATCGTGAGCTTCCGCAAACGTTTGATTCATACAGCGTGAGTGGAAATTAAACGGCCTCGACTCTAAAGTCGTACAGTGTAAGCCCAGCTTAACATTTTACACAACGTCAATTAGTACAGAAGCAGGAAACACCGTTTCACAACAACTAATCAACGTGTTTTATAATGAAACACCTTCAGGAGGAAAAAGGATGGCAAACATTCAAATTTCCACGCAAAGTCCCACTTATAATGAATATGTCAGGTGTGTTTTCTTGTGCTCCATCTGAACACAAGTTAATCCTTTAAAGCCTGTGAGGTCATGTGACTTCTACTTAAAGAGTTATAATATAGAAAGGAAGAATAGTAAAAAAAATAATTTTGCTTAACAAGATACAGGCTGGGCAGGGGGAAGTATGTCTATTCACATCCACCAAATAATTGAGTATTTATTAAGCAAGCATTTTATAACATTGATAACATTTGTAAACTATTCAGTATTTTGTCAAAGATGCATTTGAAATGTAATTTCAAAAATATTTAGTGTTTCATTCATTCATTCATTATCTACCACTTATCCAGTTCAGGGTCACGGGTGGGCTGGAGCCTATCCCAGCTAACATTGGGCCATAGGCAGGGTACACCCTGGATAAGTCGCCAGTTCATCGCAGGGCAGACACACACAGAGACACACAACCACAGGCATTTATTTGGGTCACCAATATCACATGTTTTTGGACTGTGGGAGGAAGCCGGAGTTCCCGGAGAGAACCCACGTAGACACAGGGAGAACATACAAACTCCTTACAGAAAGGCCAGCAGACATGGATTTGAACCCGGTACCTCCTTGCTGTGAGGCAGCAGCGCTAACCACCGTGCATTTACGACCCTGCTAACTAATATTTAATTCATCTACAGAGAAAAAAACTGTTTCAACATGAGCTCTGTCAATCATAAATCATACTCCTGATGTTTATTATTGACTGAGGTATCACTGTGAGTATGCGTTTAAGCCAAGCTCCATGTTATGAATCTGCGTCGGTATAAATAGCCGCAGCAAAAGCGCACTCAACAGTTGTGTGTAATGAAAACTGTTTTGATACTGAAGAAACACATTTGACTAAATTGCATGCCCTCTTGTCTGATCCCCTCAGATCTAATGAGCGGTGCTGCAGGCAACACTATCAATATCGATGCAAACTGATATTTAGGCCATCCATTTAGAGATAATTGCTGGAGTCAGAAAAAGGAAGCTTTTGAACATGTCCCTGTTTCCACATTCACCAAGATTTATAAACCAGAGTCAGACGTACGCACATGATTATGAATCTGACAGAAATCTTTTATAGAGATAATTTTATCTTTCTCTCAAAGAAATGCAACATTCTTGCCCCATGAGTATTTTCAACACTAAATGTATTCCTACGCCAGAAAAAAGCACTCAGAGTACTCAAACGGCCGCTAACGTAAAACAGTACCTTAGGTAGAAGTTGTTGTTATCAGATTCAATTAGCTTGCTTTATTTTGAAAAAAATGCAGATTCATCCATTAAATAGACCAACGCTGTCAACCACGACAGCAATGGTATCTCGGGGAAAAGTCCCCAATCCCATGTGTTGTACAAGCAATCCCCCTGATTGTTCACCTCAAATAAAATGTGAAGTTATGTCCACAGTATTGTTCTTTAAAAAAAAAAGACCATCCTACTGGGTAAAATAGAACAGGTTAGAGTAAAATATAGATTTATACACAGTGGATATCTGTGAGTCGATTCATAAACACCAAATTTGGACTAAATTGGACCAAGGAATAACAAGCCATAAAAACTTCCTCCTTAGGAGCAGATTATAATGTAATTAAGATACTGTCACTGCAGTGTGATGATGAATGCCTGGAATGATCAAGATGAAGGATGCATCTTAGTATTACAACACATCTATCACACTGTTTATACTTGAGTATTACAGTGTGTGTGTTGGTTTGTGTGCGTGTGTTGGTTTATTTTCTGATGTGTCAAGAGTCCCATTGGTGCCTTTAGTCATTATATAAATGTTGATCAAATGTTAATAAACTCTATGGACACTAGAATTGAGATGACTAAACAGCTCAAATAACTAAATGCTCGGCACCGGCGTGATACATAACCCTAACCCTCAATGTTTTTGGATTCAGTAAGCTAACATGGTATTATAAATTGACCAAATAAATAGAGGTGACGTTTCGTTAAAAAGATAAAACAAATGTTGGTATGTTGAGCATTATATAATGTTGTTTATCAAGGCTAAGGATCAGGGTAAATGCCAAAAAAGGCCAAAGACGCCAGAAGGCTTAAATGATTGGTTATGTGCTTAGGCCTAAAACTAAGCAGCTATGGCGCAGTGGATGAAAGCGTTCGTTTTTATTGCATGCATTAATTAATCTAATATCTTAAACACTCTAAATTTACTATGCAACTATTTGACCCTTATTAAGAGTTTTCTCACTGTATCAAGTTACATAATTCTGTTTAGGACGTCCGCACATGCTTTAATATGCAAAAAAAAAGGTAAAAACTTGGATGTCAAATATGATTCTCAATAGCTATGATTAATGCATCCTCCTTGGAAGACCCTTTTTCCCGTGGCGTCCCCCTGGGCTCCATCTTTGGCCCCGTACTATTTAGCATAAACATGCTGCCACTGAGTCATATTCTAAATAGTATCAGTCACGTGGCAAACATTTTTCAGTAAGAAGTTGTGAAACAAAATGTGTTAAAGCGGGACGTTAAAGGGTTAAAAACCAAATTAGGCCATTATCTGAGTCTGTAAGACACAAACTCTGAAAAAAACTGGTTTCGTCCAAGTTTGAATTTTTATCTCTCACAGGGTTTATGCAAAGCTTTATTATTAATCTTTTTTTTTTTCTCTTTGAAATTCATTTTGGCTTAGCATTGGCAGCATCCAACAGGAAAACACACATTGTTCTAGAGAAACATCATTTGAATTGAACCAACGCTGAATTCCAAAGCTTTGCACAGTGATATGTCCAACCTGAATTAGGTTTTGGTCAATTATAGCCAAAAAAACATGCAATTCTGCAATTTTGTGTGATAAAACTCATCAACCAACTTTAGAGCATTTAAATTGCAGTGTTGTGGATCTCAGTTAAGGTTGTTTTATTTCATAGCTGTTTTTTGTGTTTACAGCAATATATACTACCCACTGTTTTAGGCATAAACTCATCACACTAACGTTATTTTTCAGGAAATTAGGTCAATAAGAGGATGATAACTTCTAGTCAGCATGCAGGCTCTTCTGTGAGGCTCTCTCACCAAATCAAGGGAGTCGCCATTGTTGTTAGAGGTGTTTTAAGCCCTCTGTGTTGGATTGTGTACTGATCCGAGAGTCGGTCCCAATCAAACTAATCTCACATGAGAGCACAAGAAACACACAAAGACACAACGACACAAACAGATGAACACACATGATACAACCGCAGAATCACAGAGAAGCTCGTAAAAGTTTTGAAAATCATCGCTGACCCATCATTCATCCGAAGTCTCTCATTCTTCTCCTCTTCTCTATCTCCACATCCCTCCACTTCCCAGAGAGGCTTTCGGCGTAAGGTCAGACAACAGCCCTCCATTGATGTTAGCATGTGGGATGTGAAGTCACTGCAGGCTAGCTCCACCCACCCACGTTGGGAGACACTTCAAGAGGAATCCTCGATGAGCGAGCCGATTTTAGCTCGCATCGCCTCTTTCTTCTTTGTTTTTCTTCTCATCCTCCTTTACTCTACTCCCCTGAGATATTACCATTAACTGACCCCTCATGTGAAAGAGGGAGAGATGGAGAAGAAAACACCAATGTGAGGAAAAAGGGGTGTAGCAACAGTCAAAACTTGTAGTTTGTCTGCTATTAATTTCTTAACCAATAGTCCTTCCTCTTTCTTTCTCATTTGTTTTCTTTCTGCCTGTATCTTTTCAGGCATTGAGGGATTAAATGTTGATGTTGTTTATGGCCAGTTTGTGCTTCTCTTCCCTAAAAGCAGTCACGGTGGGATTGGCCATCCACGCCAATCAGCCTCCCATTAGTAAACAATATTTGCTAAATGGAAATGCTTATTAAACTGGTCAACTTCGAGGGGAAAAACATCCGGAGACATAGACTGACGGCATATCAACCAATCATTGCCCATTGTTTTATTCAGCCCCATCCTGTTTATGCAATCTTATTCCCACCTAACGTAGAAATGCAGGTGGTGAAGGTCTTCTTAATTGTTTTGATTTAATTGTTATTGATTGACGCTCTTTCTGAAACCATAGTTTAAATACTAAATATGTATGCTCTAGAAAAACAGTGAGTTAAGTGGACTAATAAATCCCAGCTAATGAAAGAGCAGCAGATCAGGTTTGTGCAAAAGAATTGTAGCACATGGCAGGACGCTGCGCAACAAAATTTCAGTTAGAAACCGGAGGATCTTTTAACCACTCAAAATTCCAGGAAGCTTCACTTTGAATGAAATCTGGCGAGTTTGTCTGTGAAATAAACAGTTAGAAGTCCAGTTGAGATGTATTCCCGGGTCCATGGTTCTTCGTTGTTTATCCTTGTGATGATGATGAAGCTTTGTCACTTTAATTTTAGAATTGGCCAAAAGCACAAGACTGTGGATGTAGCTGCCAGGATTTCCTTTCACCTAGTGACAGCATAACAATATCAGGAGGGGGATCAGGACAGAACTAATCATCAAAAATGTGAAATGGAACTTTGTTTAGAGGTTTTACAGGTACATCCAAATGGGATTAGACCCCAACGCAGACCCAGAACATTATGAGTCGATTGAATATCAAATCTGGCTTAAAAGAGCTGGGGGGACATGGTTGAGGGGAAGTATGTTTTGGCTACCTACCTTACCTTTGAGGCTCGGACCAATCGTGCTGGATTGAAGCCATGACACACAAGCCCTTGCAAAATTAAGACATCTCGAGGTTTTAAGTGTCTTTTTGGCACCAGTTGAAACCCCTTAAGACTTCAGAACTCCATTATAATGAAGATAATTCTGCACTCTATTGCATATTAGATTTTGAAACGAGGAGGCAGTGCAATGATGTAGTTGGCCTGGGTTCAAACACGGCCAAAGCTTTTATGTGGAGTTTGAATGTTCAGCCTGTTTGGGTAATCCGGAATCCAAAAGTTCTGAAACATGCAATAGAGGTGAACTGGTGACTCTAAATTGTCTGTTGAAATGAATGTAAGCATAAGCAGTTGTTTGACGATGAACTGTGATGAACTGGAAACTTGCCCAGGGTGTATTCCCTCCTTGTCAAATATCAGGAGGGATAGGCTCCAGCCCCTATGATCCTGAACAGGGAAAATGTATGGTTGGTTAGAACTCTATTAAAAGGAACTTGTGCTGGCTAAGCTCTGAGTGCTGAACTCCGCTTTCTTTCTCTACCCCTGTCCACAGGCCAGGCTGTGTGATGAGATTACAAGCTGCAGAGGTAGTCGAGGTCTCTGAGCTCTTTCCATTCTCTCTGATCGAGTTTAACAGAAACTGACTGATGTAGAAAGCATTGACTAGAACACACAGATCGCTTTGTTCGAACCCAAGATTAAAATGTGAGGTCTAATAATCTTAACCCGGAATCTGAAGAATGGCGGTGTATTGAGATGACAGTGTCTTGGCTGACAGCTTCCATCAGCTGAATTAAAGAGGACAACCCAAACATGGTTCCTGCCCCTTTATAAACAGACAGCTTGATCAATGAGTGACTGTTTGATTGATTCAAAGTCAAATTGGCGAGCCATGATGGACAAAGCAGGAGAAAAAGACTGAAGGCACAGTGAAGTAGAAGGAGGAATGGACGGAAAAAACAACGGACATAGATTTAACTTTTGGCTTCAGTTACCAGTCTGTCTCCACATGCTCTGATTCACTTCATCTTTCTCCTTCCTGCTAGTGTGACTCCCACTGCATCAGTTGTTTCAGGTTTTATTGTTTAACATAAAATAAGACTGAATTAGTGTTTGATGGATTTACCAGGCTGCACATATTCCCAGTGTGTTGCAGCAGAGGATGGAATGACGTTGAAGGATTGTCGGCTCCATTTCCTTCCTAGCTTCTCCCGCCAGATTAGGATTGTGGGTCAATAGAGACAGAGGTGCAGGATCATTCTCATCTGATTTCCCCTGTTCACTAATCTGCCTATTCAGCACCAGAGAGGAAGCCAGGAAGATTTTGGAAAGAGGGGGGACAAAAGCCAAAATAACATACACTGGAGGGTCTTTCTGAGTAAAAGGGGTATTAAAAGAAGAAATGTCTTCTACAAAAATGCTAAGGGGGACCGACAGAAAGTTGGCTGTGAATCAAGATAGATAAGGAGATAAAGGATTGAGGGGGTTGTTTGTGTCAGTATTAACCTTGTGTTAGTCTAGAAATACATCTCAAATATTTATCATGCAGGATCAATCCAAAGACTGGATGTAGGCCAAAACCACTCAATCAAAAATATGAAGAAAAACAAACCTGAAATGGAGGGAAATGGAAATCTGTTTTCTGTTTGTAACCGTTTATGAACAGAAACAAAACCTGCTGCCACAGCACATTCATGTATCGCCCGAAAAAATCTGGGTTCTCGTGTAAGACATTTGATTTTAGTTGAACATAAAAATATGCTTTTGACATCAACCTCCAATCTTGGATAGGTGATTGATTTTTGATTTGAAATGAAAATTGTGTTTTCAATGAAATCTCTCGCCAATGTCAGCTGGTATAGCAGGTAAACAACCTGCAGCCCTACTGAAAGCAGATGGTTATTGTTTTGTGACAGTGTCTGATGTTGCAACTGACTGAACCAAAATTAAATCTTAAATATAGTCAGAATGCAACCAAAATTGGGATCCAAGGAACTCTAATGTGGTCAACACAAAAATAAAACTGTGAATAACCAGATACCAAACAACAGGTTGCAATAACGCATAATCTCTGCTGATTCCCAGCATTGGGTTTTGGTGTCAACACTATTTTCATTCCAAGTCAAACCCACATCTTTTAGACGTTGAGGGTCTAGCATCTTTTGATATAACATATAGATGCCATGTACCAGCTCGGAAAAGAAAGACAGTTTGGATTTAGAAGCATCACAGCTTGGCCTACGTCAAAAGTATTGTCCTCTGATATTTCACTAGCCTGATTTAAACAGCTGTTGCTGTTGTAATGAACTGAGGTCATTCCTCTGTTTATTTAGGCATCACTGCCTAATGGGGTCATATATGCTATTCATAAATTAAATTGTTTGGTTTTTTTGGCATATAAAGACTAGTAAGTTTCCATGTGTTAGGTATTCCTCTTCCCTATCCTTTTTCTCGTTACGACCTCAGACTGTGACCAGCAGCCTATAAGCACAGCTGTGGAACCAGGGTCCTTAATGTTGTCTCTCTGTCTCAGCCCCTCAGCCATTCTGCCTCCCTGTAACCCACTACCCCCCTTTGTGTGTTCTGAATGGATAGCTGCTTGAAAGGAATCGAAGGGCAGTGCTCAGAAACGTCGCTCTATTGACCCAGAATAGATACCCAATGCTTTGATATTCCCTGTCTTTGAAACTATCCGCCCCCCACTGGGATGGATTTGCCTCCTTCATCTGCCTGTTTGTTGACTTTTAGACAAATACTCAGTGGTATTTCCTCTCTGGCAGCTCATATGTTTATTTTGTGGACATGAGGTTTGATCAGATTGAGCCCATTCCCTACCACATAGTTTGATGGACCGGTGATAAGAATCAAAGGAGAGATAGATAAATGGATAGATGGATGGATGAGTGGGTGGGCATGTAGGTAGAGAGGGGCGGTTTTAGCATATGTGTTGCCCTGGGCGAACCTCCCATTCAATCAGATAAAAATGAGGGTTTGTATCATGCAATACTTGAATACATATTTATTTACTTATGTTTAGTGGTTTGCTCACATAATATTTAATATTAGCATACTTTGGTTCTGAAAAATAAAGAGACCAGCCATTAACAGGTATTTCTATACAATGTTGCTTAGTACTCTGTGTTAATTCATTACTAATACATTATCAATAAGTATTATGAATTCTGAAAGCTTTGCACATATATTAAAGTTGTGTTGTGGTCACCTACACTTATAGCTATGCCCCCCCTGGGCCCTGGCCGCCCGATTAAAACATTTTTAGGACCGCCCCTGTACTGAGCTCATTATCTGGTCAATAGAGAAAACTTTTATGGAGTCACCTATTTCCCAATTTGGGTTAGAGTGTACAGACATTATCATGATGATGTGTTTTATATCCCTTATGTGTTCCTGTTGGACAGAAAACATTAAATAGCTTAGAACAAAAAGTAAATGAACGGACGTTAGGTCCGTCCAGGTATATCCATCCATACACGTTCTGATCGTGTAATTACCTGATACCTGCCACCCATTCGCCATCTACCACGTCTGACACTCGGAGTCCTCTCTATAGGAAGTAACCTGCCTGCTTACAAACCAGAGGGGCACCCGCCCGACCAGCTTCATTGACCCTGATTGACATCACAGCTTAATTGATATGACGTGCAGCATGAAAAATCAAATGCGATGTCACCATAAAGATTGTTCTTTTTATTTACTGATCCATGCGCAATGCCGCCCTGAGGGACCCCCCATGTTGCCCATAGTTAAATCTGCAACTGTTGGTAGATGAAGTTAGGTATGTTTGAAGTTGTATATAGGGAGAAGATAGGTCAGAAGAAGTCAGCTAAGGGTCAGCTAGGTAGGTAGGTAGGTAGGTAGGTAGGTAGGTAGGATGCAGGACAATGTAGGCAAATCCAGTTTGTTGTAAGGCTGCAGTCGAAAGTACCATTTGTGCTTGGAGACGGGCTATGTGGGGTGCCTCTTCCTCCGGTGTTGAGAACCATCTCTTTGGTCTTGGATGAGTCTATCTTCCACTAGTTCAGTCAACCCCACATTCAAAGTCATCAAGGTTCGTGTAATATTCCCCGTCCCCTTACCTAGAAAAGTCAAGGTAAGGTCAGGGCTGTAACGAGGACTTTTGCATCATAGACCTGTCTTTCTGTTTTTTGATGATGAAGCCATGTAAATCACAAATTTTGAGCTATGCTTTACAACTACAAAGGATGTGCCTAAACTTTTTGGAGTTATCGCTCTTCCGTTTTATTACCACCTTTCCACTTTGGAGAATAATATGGAGATGTTTTTCATCAATGATTCTTCACCAACAAGCAAAAGGAAGGTCTTTTGAGAACTCTGCCATGTATCATCAGTGGAAGTCATCCTAGTTTTGCAGGATCAAACCTCATTCTTGCACGCGTACATCAAAGCAGTGGAAGTTTGTGCATCATGTTTGCTGCCTTCTTAAAACATGAAATCGGTGCCTCACAGATGTATCTGAATATCAATGTGTTGCTGATTGACTTTGATTTTTAGTTCCCTTCATGGAGCATATGCTGCTGTGGTATTTTTTGTTTGCTATTACACTGGTTCCTAAGCAGGTCAGCGTCCGTCCCTGGTGGTTTCACCGAGGGCTTTGATGTCTAGAAGGAGCCCAGTTGTGAGGTTTGTCACAGGGTTACCAAGGGGCTCCTCCTTCCACAGCTGTTCTCCTGCTGCAGTCCCAGTTTCCACATCAGACCTGTGCCGAAATGTATTCTTAGGGAATTTTGTCTCGCTAATGACCCCATTAGTCTATCAGAAGGGAAGCTGATTGGTGTGGAAGGGTGGGTTAATGATGCGTCAACTCACCTGACAAAACAATCACATTAACGCACCCGGTTGCCACGGCAGCATTTAGGCATTTGCACTCACCTGCAGAATAATTTGATTACTTTTGACCAATTTAATTTTGCAAATGGAGATGGGTGTGTTCGCATGGAAAGTTTCAACACAATTATGTCGACAATTTGTCAAAGGGCAAAGTTACAGGCGATGGCGAAATGTTCTGACATTTGGCCATCTGACATAGAAATGAAATAGAAATGAATAGGTGTCTTTAACTTTTCCAGTCTGTGTACTCTCTTCCACTGGTATAAGAATCAGCGTTTTATCTTAAAGGCACCACTTTCAGTCGGATGGATCATTAGTCTGAGGTCTTCTGGAGAGGCTCTTGGTGGTGTGAAATAACTGGTGACAGTCCTGGTTTATTTGTCTTGGCTTCAGGTCTTTCTGTCTGACCGTCTATCTATCTATCCTTCTGTCTGTCTGTCTGTCTGTCTCTAAATAGATGTTTGTATTATGTTGTGGGAAAATAAAACAATTATTTTTGAATTTTATATGTGTGATGCTTTACATCTCATTCAGAAATGCTTAGCCTTCTTCTTCACTATTTTGCTACCTCCTACCCTTATATTTCCAACCTATCCTCAACCTGCATACCTGCCTACCTCCTACCTTCCTAACACCAACCCACCAGCTTACCCCCAACTAACAAGTGCTACCATCCCCCTGCTTACCGACCTATCTACCAACCTCCTACTTACCTAACTAACTTCTACTTGCCTGTTTAGCAACCTCCACCCTATCTAACTCAAGCCTACCCTCATCCTGCATACCTGCATTGTTCGTACTTAGCTATCTTCTCCTTAGCTATTCAGCTGCCTCCCACCTATCTAACTTCAACCTAGCAACTTACCCCCAACTACACATACCTACTTGCCTCCCACATCTTACCTATTCAGCTGCCTCCTACCTTCCTTAATCCAACATACTGCCAACCGACTTAACTATCAACCTCTTACTTAGCTACTTCCTGCCTACTTTAATCTAACCGAGCACCCTCCAACCAACAGTATTTACATACCTACCTACCTGTCTCCGGCTTACCTAACTACCTCCTACTTACTTATTTTGCTACATTCTACCTACCTAACTCCGACCTTCAACCTATCCCAAACCCTAGATAGCGAACTGCTTACCTACCTACCTGCTCCAACCTACACCTGGAGCAATAAACAGCAGCATTTGTCTTTACTGAAGAATAGGTATATCGCAAATTGGACCCTCAAATCAGAAATCAGAAACAATCCAACGGGTGCACAGATAGGCGCAAGAACATTACCTTTTTATACAATGAGTGTACTAGGCATAACACAACAATCCCAATGTAGAACCTGGTAACCAAACATTTCTCTGTAATATTCTTTGTTGGCCTGTAGTGAAAGAGAAAGAAAGATGTATCCATCAATAGAACTGTACTGTCTTGAAGTAAACAGGAAAACAATCATAAATAACTTTATAACAGACCAGTCCAGCTATCCAATCTACTTAAAATAATCAATTTCCATTAGAAAGTGCTTCACCATTGGCTGAGATATTCAGCTGTATTGACTTGCTGTGTCAGAACATTGGTACACACACTCATACACATAAACCTGCCAACTCACATCCACACACAGGTGCACAGTGCGCAACTGTGTAATCGGCGTTTCTGTTTCTGTCCAACTAAAAAAGTTACTTGAGTGTGAAATGCTGAAAACATCTTGCATCCAAACCTTGTGTTCTAGCAGATCCCCTCCACTGTTTCCCAATTTTTGTTTATTTGGCTACTGCACACCAGCATATTGAGCTCTTGCTGGATTGGCCATGCATTGTCAAGCTTGCGGTTGTCAGGAGAGAAGAAAGGAATACACTCACAAGAGCTGCTACAGCTCTAAATCCACATGAACTACTGCAGCTTTCTATAAGCCCTGCTGTGGACGGCGAGTCAAACATCAGATAGCGAGGTGGTTCTGAGACAAGTATGACATTCACCTGGGCCGTGAGAAGATGGTAGACTAAAATAGGAGCACCAAAGAGACAGGTTGAGGGGAGAGATGAACATCAGCAACCTTAGGGATAGCCCAGTTACAGAAACTAGACGAAATCAGCCGGAGAAATCTTGAAGAAAGTTTTTCTGAGAGGCTGCTGGTAGAGTGATGACAAATCATATGTCGCCCATCATCTGAGTCATTTCACTTTAATGTACATCACCCTGTTCATACTTTTTCTCCATTTGGTTACTGACTGTTTCTCTCCATTTTATGTTCACCTTCATTGCTGTTCATCACTCAGTTTTGGGTTTTTTTCTGTTGTCATATAACTCAGAAAATTGTTATTTCAAACACAGAGATAGAAAAACACAATTAAAGCATCACTTTTCTTTCCACACTTAAAAAATACATTTTATTATATAAAATTAGAATGGCACCCCTAATAGCACCCTTATAACAATAACAAATGCAACATATTTAACTAGCTCTTATAATAGGAAGAAATTAATTATGGATGTGTCTGAAAAAATAAATTATTTGTTATTAAATAAAGTAAGTCACAGATAATAAGATTATTTGAAGCATAAATAATAACTAACATAATACATAAACACCATCAGTGTGTGTTTTGGGATTTTATTTCTGAAGGAAATTGTCAAGACATGCCTCATTGTCAGAACAACAAGCACAACCGAGACGGGTTGTTCTGTAAAAGTTGTTGACTAAACCAGATTCGAACAATGAGGCAATCAGAAGAACGGGCTAAAAAATAAGTTGAAATCAGGCAAGCAAGAATCTAGACAGTCTACTAAAACTGCAGGCATTGATGACATGGGGCAATATCTCTAACTGGCATCAAAGGGAATGGGAGGACTGACTTAATATAAGAATTCAAGTATTTATGTTAAGTATGTGTTTGTTAAACAACTTGGAACTCATTGAAATCTTGGAGCAATTTCCCTCACGCTTAGTGTTAATTTTCCTGCGTTCTTTGTCAAAATCCGCTGCTGTAGCACATCATCTTTTAAATGTGACTCTCTTTGTTCTGCTGTTATGTGGATCCACAACTGCCGCATCACAACACCCTCTTTGCAGATTCATCAACGTCATTATTGCATCAGCCTAATCAGTCCCAGCGAAGTCATCAGCCGCCATCACCACCTCCAGTGTCTTGACTCCATGGGGGTGGATTCAAGTTTAAGCACCAACATCCCTCTGACAGACTCGAATATCATAACATAACATCTGCTTAAAACCTTTTTCTGGACTTTTAAGTGAAAATGAATCCAGAGCAATGTGTTATTTTTTTTGTTCTCTATTAATCTAGTAATTGTTTCTGTCTTCTTCTTCTGGTTTCAAGGTGTTGCTATAGCCAGCGCTCTGGTTGACACGTCACAGCAGCGAATGATGGACTTCAGAGAAAGGGGCCTGGGTCTGAGACACCGTAAATACACCGTGCACCACCAAGGGACCTGTGTATGAACTGATGCCCTCTGTGACGAGACAACATATCCACTGTGCCCCAACAGGGGAATTTATCTGGAGATATTTTTTCTCACTGACCTAAGAAAAGGACACAAGGTGAAGAGGCAAAGCCTTCAAAAATTGGTCTTGGATGGTCATAGGAAGAGGGAAAGTATTTGTGTTTCACCTAAAGGAGCCAAAAGCAGGAAAAGGACGGTGCTTATGTTCCCATCATGCCTGAATCAGAGGAAAAACTCTTCTCCTGGATGTGTTTCATACCTAGTTTGTGTTTATGTTTCTCCTTATAAACCAGGGAAACATAAATGGGAAACCTGTAAATTGACGACAAATTGTTTCGTCCCCAAACCTCTGTCTGAAATTCAGTATGAGGGATCTGCCATGGCACGTAGCTCTGCAGCTCTAAGTGGTCTTCTCATCAGTCCATCATACAGTCTGCTAAATCGACAAAGACAAAAGCCTGCTTTTACACCATTGAACCACACTAAATGGCTTGGAGCTCCCGTAAGAGATATTGAGTTGGAGTTAACTGGGCTGAAATGAAGTCCTCCTGACCTCAGGAGCAACGTTGGATAAAAACAACACAGACTTATGTTGATCAATTAAAACCAGTGGAGAAGGCAGTGTCCTGTGATGAGGATTTGCTTGAGGTGAAAGTCCCTGTGGATTTTGCTGTTGAGACGTTAAAGAAGTAACATATGTATGCAAATTCTTACTTTTCCGTGCACCAACATTTGAGAGTCGACATTCTGATATGTGCTCAGGTCCTTTATAACAGAGAAGGCTCCATTGTCTGCAGCTCTGGGCCTTCCTTTTACACATTCTGTATATGCACTATAAGTGAAATGCTTTACCAGAGGGACCCTCTGTGGGATAACAATATGCAACTGATTATCCAAATGCATTGCTTTTTCTGGGCTGCGTGTCACATCCAATTAGGTATAATCAAAAACATACTACTGATGGTTTTCATGTGTCTATTAGTTCAATTATTACTGTGAAAACACAGGATAAGTCTTATGTCATGACCTCCGTCTTTTACGTTAAATACCTCCTTCTGTAATATTTAACAATTATGCAAACTGCAATACAATAATTTGGCAAGTTTTTAACAAAAATAGATCCAATATTCCTTTTTAAGCCCCAACACTTTGTTTCCAGCATTATTATTACATTATATTCAATGGCAAGTTTTGTGTAATGTCCAACGTTTTCCCACTATCACGTGTGTTTAACTTCCATTAAATATTGTAAAGTCATTATTTTATCAGTTGCACATACACACTAGAGATATGTCTTAATGCACATGCATTATATTTTATCGAGTGCGCCTCACTGTTCTCATTCAGACATTTTGTTTCCGTGTAATTCTGCACCAGTTTGTTGTTGAGACGTGTATTTACAAAGGGCAGCTCACCACTGTTTGGGTCAATGTGAGCATAAATGTGTACATTCACTATTAAAACATTTTGATGACTCCTCACCAGGTAATTGGATCTGCTAAGCCGTGTGTGTTCTTGCCTCTTGTGTTGTGTGATTGTATTGATCGTTTTTTTCAGGATGTCAGTGGGGCCAGATGACACCATCCAATACTGCTGATGAAGTTACACCAAACCTAGTCTATGAAGTGATATTATACACATTGATGCAACATTTTGCACGTAAGGCACAGGATTTTGGTGTCCATCTAAAATCCATTAGTTCCTGCCTTTCATGTGGACTTCAGAATGTGCAACCTATATAAACCTTTTTACCCCCCTTAATGGAAAGTGTGTTCCTTAAAAGAAGTGACCTTTTCTAGCAGCATAACGTACCCAGCCACATTTCAAAGATGGTTCAAGAACGTTTCAAGTTCAAGGTGTCTACTTGGCCTCCAAAGTTTCTAGATATCAATCCATTCGAGCGTCTGTGGAATGTGCAGGACAAAAAAAAGTCTGATCCATGGATACCCAATTTCACAATTTGTAGGCGTAAACCATCTGCTGCTAACAACGTGGTACCATAAACTACAGAGGTCGAGTGGAGTTCATGTTTCGTCGGGTCGTAACTGTTTTGATATAGACTTAGATTTAGGCTTAATTTTTCCCAAACTAGGGAATTTACTTTGGTAGCAATAAGAAGAATCTGCATAATATGAGGCAGGTATTTATAATGTTATGGCTCATCGGTGTCTGAGGTTTTCACCCTTCATGGCAATCAGGGAATAAAGTTGCGGAAAGGGTAGCAACATAGGAACCATTAGCTAAGGATTAAATTATAGCTGTTTCACAAGTTTTAAGAAGTTAGCACAAGAGAACTAGGCATAGTAACAAACATGGCTAGCCGGAAGATAAAGGAAAATGAGCTGAAAACAATGTCTGTCTTAAATGTGTAAAAAAACAAAAGTACATCAAATGACTCAATATGATGAGTGTTACTATAGAAATGAATGTGCCTGTTGTGATTTTAAATATTTACATGCATGTAAAACTGGCCCAGTCCCCGGGTATTTTATGCTTCCAACGAGAATACTTTCACAATATGTGATTCAGGTGACTAGCATCACTACGATACATTAACAACTAATTCCAACCAGGAAGGGACGACAGCAGGAGACAATCAGACACAGGAAATGATACACTCCGATTATCCTGCAAAATCTGCAAAAAACAATAAAATACCAGGGAGGAGCGGTTCCAGCTGGGGCCGAACATCTGGCCCGATGTTCGGCCCAGATTATCTGGTAGTAGGCGAAATGTCCTGATTCAGTCTTACACCTTCTGAACCTTTTGTTGGTTCCAGAGTGCAACATGTACAAATGTCGTGCCTTTATTTAAATCGATGATGGTGAATGAAGGCTTAAGTCTAAACGACTTATAAATGAGTCAATGATTTCAGGTGCAGTCCGTTGATCAAAAGGCTGAGCAAGTGAAGCAGAGAAAGTGTAGAGGTTTGCGTGGAATCTTCTCCAGTAGCTGTATTAATTAGTCTTTAGGCAATGAATTTTCACGTTTACGCTCCCCAGAAGGTGAACCCCTTCCGGTTTGGCCACCGGTCTCCCATCAAAACGGCCAACATTTCCACTGTCAGTGTCTCAAACTCAAGTTGGTTCCAATAAGGTTTTCTGAGCATACATATTCTCTTAGGGGCTTAAAACATTTTATTTCCCCCTCTTGTGGGACTGCTGTCAGAATGAACCTCATTACCAGGATGGAAATGGCGACTATGTTTGGTGTTCTTTCCATACAGGATGTTTATTCTTTCTCATCTTTAGGTTTTCTTGAGTTACCATCGCCCTTGT